>OX103944.1:39660378-40217711 GCA_944470405.2 Schistosoma mattheei
AACGGTAAACAGTTAGGTCAGAAAACACATTGCGCCGAAAATTGAAGGCACACGTGGGAAGGATGAAAAGCTACTGGAAATATTTGGTAAAGATTGACTAAGGTAATGTTGGTGAACTGTCTATAGTCCTACAAGAAGGGTAAACGGCTCAAGTGAGTGTCGAGTCACTTTTGTAACATGTTAATATTGCTTACTGTGCATACAAAAATAGTTCACCGCGAATAAATATTTTTTTCCTAATTTAGTGACCGCCTAAAACTCACGAGTGCTAAAATGCATCAAACGTTTGCGCAGCACCTTACATAGTACTGTGCTATTATAGAAAAATAGCTACATCTTCCTTAAACTATTAAGTATTCCAGCCTGAAACATTCATCGGTACAGTATGTAATTTACGAAGATCTCTCAACCTAACATGTGAATTAGTCCACTGTATATTAGAAAGCTAGTGTTATTCATTTTTGTCCTGTAACTGATTTACTCATATTACAATGGCTGATAACATTACTGTGTTTGAAAGCAAGAACACATAGCTAGACTACAATTTATGGATGAAACAATGAAAGTAAGGGCAGTAATCGTCGGATTTTGGCGTGAAATCCACTTATCTTTATGGCAAATGACATTTGTGCACTATCGTTACTATCACGTCTTGGTGAAAACTTTTATCCCAATTTCTAGCCTGAACTTCTAACCCAACATCTAAATCCTTATTCCTGACATCAACTAATAACCCTCTTTTAATTCTCCCAACTAGGCCGATATTCTCGATGTCACTTTAGCATCCCTCAAAGGTCGTCCAATAATTGTAGTTCCACCGAACAAGGTTTAAGGAAATTTAACATAATTAATTGTACATTGATATGTATTCCAAACTATAATCGTGTGTATGCATTGAGTGCTGAAGATATCACATTTTTCCAGTTCTCCATTCAAATTTATCAAGCTTTATCTTATAACCAGCTCGGAAGCTTATGAACAAAAATTGTGCATATTCGGGTCTCAGCATATGAGAAATTAGTTTCGATACATCGTTTGACTATTGAGTAAAAGTTTTATTATCATTTATCCATTTCGATGTTGGATCTTAGAGCGGATCAGTGTTGTCCATTGACTTGCATTTCTCATTTTTAACATTTTCTTTCTATTACGTAGTACTTCATTGATTGTTTTAGTACTGCTTCACTCAATTAAGTGACTTACGTGGTAATAAAATTGCACCTTCATACTAGAAAAACGCAAAAACAAGTAGAAAGTCTTTCATTGTGCTTTAAGACCACCTTAAAAAGGAAACGTGTACATGTGAAATTACTTCATAAACTGTTTAAAGAACTTACAAGCGAGTGACAAATCGGGAGCGATAATCAGCTGAATGTTTGTGACTCAAGTAAGCTCTTATACGTCAATGTGAAGAAAAGTTGTCTACCGATTTTCAGTGAAACTGATATCCGAAAATGTCTCCAGTCACTGAACTCATCCCCATGTTTAGGATCTGATGAAAACCTAAACTTCGTTTTTAAAAAGTGTGCTGACTTTCTGTGCTATTCATTCGCGAGCAACTCTAACAGACCCTTCTCATCTAATCTTATACCGAAAACGTGTAGAAGCGTAAAGATAAACCCAATACCTAAGAAAGTATCTGGCCACAAGAATGTGAAATTTAGACCCAGATCAATAACTTTATTCTTTTTCGAGAAAAGAAGGATGATACTTTCACTTCAACCTGTACTAAAAGAGCACATTGATTAATACCCGACCTCTTACAAATGCAAGAGAAGAACGGATGCTGCGGTTGTTCTCCATCATAATATAGCGTTCAGCTGGGAAAAAAGTAAGATATATGTTCGATGCGTTTTCCTGAACTATACTTCTGCTTTCGACTCTGTTCTAAGAAAACTGATTGACAAGTTGATAAGCGACAACACTGACGGCTGGATAAACAAACAGATATTTTCCCACCTCTCCGGAAGAGAACAGTACACTGTGTTTGCAGGTAAGTGTTCGACGTTTCAACTGTTTCATAAATGTGAACCGCAAGGAGCTGTTCTTTCTCTTCTTCTTAAAAATTTTCCTGCTTCATCCACAGAAAACACTTTGTCAAACACGCGAATAACCTCACTGTATGTATACCGTTTTCTGCCTCTTTGTATACCATAGAAATGAATGAGTTTTTGTCTTGTACTGAATGGTGTTCATTGGTAATGTTCTAACAATTAACGCGTTTAAATGTTCAAATGATAAGTTTAACCTCAGACATGAACAGCATCTAAACACCCCGTTGAAATATCATGGAGCCTGTACTATTATAGATTCTTCCCTAAACCCATTGTCAATGGTCATTTATCTTGTTGTAAGTTTTTCCTTTGATCTCTCTTTGTCTTCTCATAATTTAATGTTTTCGAAGAATTTTTTCGCCTGAACTACTAAATGAAGAGGCTGCATGTTTTCGGTATTGCCCGACATTTACTTTTACGATTTGTCAATTCTTGAATATTATCTCCTATTCAACACTCCTCTCCGTTATTCATTCCCGGCTTTTGAGAAAATATTTTGCTGTGTTTCGAATAGTGGTGGATGCAATTATCAGGGTGTGTAGTGAATCCCTTATGGTCACTATTAGTATGTTGGCGAATAGATATCTAAAATCTTGCGAACACATGACAGGTGTTATCTTGTCAAATATTAACCATCCACTCCACTCATATGTTTCACCTTGTATATGTTCTGATAGAAAGAGACATCAATACATTAGAATCCATGAACTCAAGCAAAGGTATAGTAGTACTATCATACCTTATCTGGTGATTATACTATGTGATGAATAGGTTGTTAAAGCTGACTTAATCAAAAACTTATGTTCTTAAACATGTTTCTGATTAAAGTGTTGTGCCAGTGCAAATCATCTTAAAAACACATTTCATTTAATTCCAGGTAGTTCATTCACTTAACTTATGTATATACATAACGTAAGAATATTGCCCGACATACCGTACTCTGAGCGCAATATCATACGGAACATCCCTAACGAATCTCGCGAGAAGTTTTTCCGCGGAAGAAACATAATTGTGCAAGGTATACCGGAAAATGCAGACCCTACTCAATCAAATTCTGACATCAGGTAATGAAAACTCATCAAACATTCTTTGAGGTTCAAACACATACTGACTCAGCATGTGATGAGACTAGCATTTCGTGCCAATAAACGTCGATTGCCACTTGGAATCCACATGCACCCGGATAGGTCATACGAAGTTAGGACCAAGCACAAAGGCAAGTTGGAGCTGACCATTCCACTTGTGGACTGTCTAAATGATAAAAAAACGTGTAAAGGACAGGGCCTAACACCTCGGCTAACCTCATATATATGAGCCACCTGTCCATTCACATAAGGCTCATACAGAAGAACAGGACGAAGTTCACGCGTTCCAAATCGAAAGCGTAAACTGCTTATATATGAACGCCGCGAGTCTACCAAACAAACTGGATGAAGTACGTGAACTTAGCAACGCTAATAAGGCCCATCTGATAAGAATATCTGAAACCTGGGTATCTTCTCAGTTCTCGGACCAAGAGTTAGCATAACCTGGGTTGACTTTGTTCCGCAGCGACAGAAAAACAGGAATAGGGGACGGAGTAGCCATATACATAAATTCTTGCTTGGAGGTGCACCAAGCTCACACCATCGCGCTTAGACTGTGTATTCATAAACGAAGAATTCCTAGTCGACAACCTCTCAATCCTGGCTCCTCTGGGAAAAGCGATCATGCCGTCATAGCCTTCAGTTTTGTCATCAAAACTAAGCTAAGGTATCCCAACAATAATTTGCGTTGGAATTTTAAACGGCTGAATGTGCCAGCTCTACATGACTATCTACAACAGGTGGTTTGGGATGTTCACCCTCAACTCGATGTGGATGGTCATTGGGACTTCTTACTGCACACGCTCTTATGTGCTACAACCATTCAGTTCCTCAAACGGTTCCCAAAAGCTGCAAGCCACCTACAGTAATCAAGAACCGTACCCTTCGCCTGCTAAGCCGCAAAAGGCACTGTTGGGCGGAATACAAACGAACTAATAACGATGGAGCGTATAGGCAATATAAACATATCAGGAACATATGCACGAAGGCTATAAGAGAAGACAGGCTTCAGTACCAAACAAAGCTTATGGACAAATTCGCCTCTAACCCTAGAAGCCTATTCCGTTATGCAGCCTCTCTTCGTCAAGCCAAAACAGGAGTTTCTCAACTGCTAGGTCTTAACGGCCCGACCAACAACGATGGCGACGCCGCTAACCTTCTGGCGGCACATTACTCTCAAACATTTCAACCGGCTGACATCAACTTTACTGACGACAGTTTCATCTGCAACTCCACAGGACTTTCCGAAGTGGACCTAAGCGCTGACTTGGTGTTCCGGAAATTGCAGCACTTAAGACTTGACACTTCTCCTGGCCCGGATATGGTTCATCCTGCCATACTGAGGGAGGCAGCCTCAATCCTGGCAACGCCGCTTAGCGTGATGTTTTCACACTCGCTTAGCCGAGGCAAATTACCGGAAAATTGGAAGTTGGCTCACATCACACCAATTTTCAAAGGTGGTCGACGCAATGAACCTTCAAGTTATCGGCCGGTGGCTCTTCTGTCATTACCTTCAAAACTCATGGAGTCCCTGATATGCGACGGTTTAAATGACTATCTACTGTCCTTAAATTTCTTCTCACCCCAACAGCATGGTTTCAGGAAGGGTTACTCTTGTATAACCAACCTGCTGACTGCGGTGGACAGATGGACAAGCATCCTCGATTGCAAGGGAAAGGTTGATGTCATTTACCTTGATTTCTCAAAAGCTTTTGATAAGGTTAACCACTTGTGTCTTATCAACAAGCTCAAACGACTAGGTATCAAACCACCTCTAATCGATTGGCTTACTTCATACCTAAAAAATCGACACTTTAAGGTTAGGGTTAATTTCACTTTATGGAATGTCCTAGTGGAGGACTCAAATCTAAACCTTACGAAGAACGCCTCCATTCACTAGACCTTTACCCATTAGAGTATAGGAGTCTTAGAGGTGATTTATTAATGGCTTATAGTATTCTTAACACTTCTGGACATCCTCTTAAACACCTACTTAAGCTTAGTTCGAGTAATAACCTAAGGTGTAACACCCAGAAACTGGAAACACAACATAGCAAGACGGAATGTAGACACAATTTCTACTCCTTAAGAGTTATCAAAGCTGGAATTCGCTGCCGGTCGAGCTAGTCCAAGCGACTTCTCAGGAGTCCTTCAAGAGGCAACTTGACCTATTCTTAAGGACCAAGGACAGCATCACACTATGATTTACCAATTTCTTTTCCTCTTTTATTGTTAACATACCTAGGTTCCTGCCTGGCGGATTTGGTGATCCCCTGCTACTAGACACGGAAGCCTGTTAAGCGAAAGCTTCTTCTATTCCGTCCACAACCATTTGAACCATTTCAGGTATTTAGTTACCAAGTTCTTTCACTTTTTTCCTTTTTGTAAAAGAAACTTTTTGAAATACCTTGTGAGGAGAATTCTACATTGCACCTAAAACATAATGTCGAACAAAGCCACCAATTATAATAAATATAGCCTACAAACTTATTCATAATGAAATCGTAATTTACAGTACTTCAAAGGCAATCGGCATCGTTTAGATCAGAAATCAAATGTTCAATTAGCATATCATGTGTTTATATGGCATTAAACCTTTTAAATCTTTCACTACTCGTTTTACTGCATCACTCGATCAGAAATCAGCTGATTACAAGGTTGTAGTTAGTCGCGCGATGGTGCTTCTCTTGCAAACGACAAAGTTTCCGGTGTTGGTCTATCGTGGTCTGCTCCTCTTTTTTCTGGGCATATGTTTTTGTTGGGTTTCCGAAGCATTACACAACATAAAGGGAGAATTTACGGCTTCTAAGATATCATTTTACACAGAAAGTGCTGCGAAATTTTGGATATCTTTCTGTTGTGGCGTTGCCTCAGGTATGTAATATTTCTCAGCATTATAGTGAATTTTCAGTCACAGTAGGGCTTTTATCTCCATGTGTTGACTCTAAACTTGGTGCTTTCGATGCTTATAATAAGGAGTGGTCATCGGTTCTGCGGTGTGCTGCTCTGTTCTTCGGTTTTAGCCATGCAACCGCTAGAATAGATTTCGCCACATACTCACAGCTATCACTAACAGCACTTGGACTATCTATTGCACTGTGGTGGGTATTTGACAGGTCTCTTGTTGGATTTGTCTTTGGAATGGCAGTTGCATTGCTTGCTACATTTATTTTTCAATCATTTGTTTGGAAGCAGCTCTACAGGTAACTTGTTACGATATAATGGACATCTATATAGATATTCTCACCCCATGATGGCTGCTTGGTTGCCTTGTCTTTTCTTCTCGGGTGGTGTCGTTATTGTCCTGGTTGGCCGACAATTAGCGAAACCTGATGTTATGGAGCTGATGCAAAGGAAAGTCAAATAATTTCCAATCTTCAAATTCAATACCAATCATAAACTTCCTTTCCAAACCACTGTACATAAATTTCAAACATGTATAGAAAAAATTAGTTCTTCCGTATGCATTTTATATACCCATAAGCTTAATATAACCTCATGACGTTTTTGGGTTTCTTTGTTTGTACTTTGAATGCAGTTTATTTTATCATTAGCATCAAATATACCTCAGTTTACAAATGTAAGTCGCAGTTTTGGACTGTGTTGTATCCAACGTCTAAGAAATATATTTACTGATCTGTTCCTATATGTTTTAAGAAAGTTTTGGTAGTTTCTGCATCTTATGTAACTCAGTCCCTTGTGCCCTAATCCATTATATCCAAGTAAAACCCTTTCTTGAGAACTCTTTTCGTCTTCATTAATCCGAATCTCATGAAAGTTGATGTCAAGGTCGCACATAAAATTACGATTTACAATAAGTTCATGTAGATTTCTCTCAGATTCACCCCTATTTTCTTCATATATATCTGATTGTCAGTACTTCACTAGTAAATATACGACCTATTTACCCTTGTTTATTGTTCAGATGTTTTCAAAGATCCGATTTTCCGTGTTGAGCTGTTAGCATTTTTCCAAGTAGTTTTCATCGTTAACCAGTCGGGAAATAATGTAATCCTAAGTTGAGTTAGTTAAGTCGTGATATCTGAATTTTAATGCAATAGCATTAAGTATGATTAGTCTCAGTGGGAGGGGGGATGATATCATATTTTAACACTGGAGTATTGTTAGGATACTAAATCCCAATAAAAGACTCACATTCTAAGATATAATGGGGGAAGTATATCTGTGCATTTCAGCTTTTGCTTTTGAGAGAAGCTTAACAGTCTCTCTACGGACGTAGTACAAACTATTTGGACATCCTTGATGACATAATCACCCCTCAATTAACACACCAGTTACTTGTATGTCATATTTTAGATTAAACGTTAAGTAGGTGGAGTATAAAATCCTGAACATGCATCTGTCAAAGCATTGTAATGCTTTCTGAAGTAGCCAAGTTTAGTGAATACTGTATAAAATAAGTCAAATGATTTCGCTTTCGAATTTCCACATCAGCTTATCGATATTTGAGAGCTCTTACTAAAATGAATCGTGTTATTCTCATCACGCTATGCTTATTTAGTTATTTAAACACAAACATTGGTACAAAGGGGGACCGAATACATCTGCGACACACAAGTCACTTGATTTGTGTATGGGCTATGGTACTGTCCGGGTACCCAAACCGAAGCGGATGGTTTCTTTAGGGCACCACACTCCGAGCCTTTGACCTGAAGGTCTAATCCACAAGACAGTGGAGTAACGTAGAGATGCAGTCCAATGGTAGTCGGTGACCAACAATAGGTTCACATGTTATTTGTTCCTTCAGGATCCTGGTGCTCATTTGCACCATTGGTTTGGAATCAGGGTTTACCAAATCCCCTAGATGGATTCACCAACCCGGTTGAGGCGCCAGACATTTGCTTTTTGTCCTGTCAATTTGGTAAACAACGTCCCCTCCACGAGAAGGTAGTGAGTAAGACCTCCCTGGCAATGGTTGCATGCACGTGGCCATATGAGAGCATTTCGAGGGAGAGAGAGTTGACTTTTCCAACACTCGGTCGTACCATGACATATAGGGGCATCAAGTCATAACACAGAATCTTGTATATTTGTTTACCATTGGTATATATATATATATATATATATATATATATATATATATATATACTAATTTCGGCAATTTGGTCTTATTAATTTCCATGAAAATTGATATGGAGAGCCAATTAGAAGGTCAATCAATGGCAATCAGAAGTGACCTTAAATACAAGTGCATTTCATTGGCTAAGAAACGGATCGATTTCCTAAGGGTTAGAGTACCATACATATGACTGAGTATTTATGCATTTTATTCGGTAACCCAATACACTTTTGCGCTCACTCATGTGATCTCATTCAAGTAGTCAGTTGGATATTAGAGCGTAGCACACCGCGTATCAGATTTTGGATGCTGCCCGTCAAAACAAAAATGTACAGTTGAAATATGGATTCACTAAAAACGAACTGTTTATCCTTCTGTAATTTACCTGAAAGTTATAATGAATCTAGATATTACTGACTTGGAGCCACACTTTATTTGTGAAGGGTGCCAATACTACCCGGTTGTTTAAACAAGAGTAGGTGGAACGGGGTTTGATTCTGCGACTTAGGGTTTGGAAGAAAGTCTTAATCACTACGCCACTAAATAAAGTCGCTATGGCGCAATGAACATCCTTGTTGTCTCGGTATAAATCGACAAGTAATTTGTACACTAGTACCCAATGATTTCATGTTCATTACAGTTTATTCATACGTGATCATAGTCTTCAGCTGTTTGAAAACATTTATCCACGCGTGCCCACTAGAGCACTTTTTGAACTGGTATGGAAACTTCAGTCTGATAGATTCCAAGCTAGACTAAAAATTATTTTTATACTACACACAATGAGGATGCTTTTTATCTTAAATTCTCCTGTGACATGTAACACGGGATTTGGCAAACGTTAAGTCTAAAAAAAGTTCTATAAAAAGACGTTTTATCATTATGATAGACTTTTAATTTTATCAACATTACAGACTACTCAACATAACAAAATTTTCTAGTCAGTTGCAATGTGATTGAATATTTTCATCCACACAAGTAGTGCATGTATTTGATTGTTTCGTTCTAATTATCAACTCCATCCTTTATTTTTTAATAAGATATTACATACTAAGTAATTATCGAACATGATAACAAGCGCCCAGTTGAATGTTTACCTTATAATAGGTTAGAGCTTACAAAAATCCGACCGGCGACGGAAATCAAAATATATAAGGTTGATTCGTAAAAACATTCCAACAAGTACTAAATTATCTTCATTAACGAACCTAATGTATTTTTATTGTCTACAATCATACTTCCTTCATAATTACGTACATTTAGTACTTTTATATTTCTTCTAATATAATGGGCAAGAATTTGACTTGATGGTTAAGTTTCGATTTAGTTGGGATATGAATGACCTAACAAACCTTTATTCTAGACCTATTCATGCGCTAAATAATATATAGTGATATTTATTTTGTGTTAAATGTTTTGTACGAAAGCGCGTATTTTAAATTAGGAAAAACAATTATGCAGTCTTTCGGAATCAGCTTACTTGGGATCTCTTGAGGTGTCAGCTGGCCATATCATACCATTGAGTGTAATCTAGTGATAAGCACTCTTTTCATCATCTTAACGACCGTAATGCGGTTACCTTGAGTTCAGAACATCTCTCCTTCCCATGGCTTATGTCACAGAGGGTGCCTTTCTGTTTTCTTTAACAGTACGGACAGACAGTAGTCAAACTATTAGATTAATTTACACTTACAGTTCCTAAAGAGTCTTATATGTAACTGATATCGCCATAACTAGTCACAAGCATAATACGGCCCCCAAATGCCCTGGTACGACCGAGTGTTGGAAAAGTCAACTCTCTCTCCCTCGAAATGCTCTCATATGGCCACGTGCATGCAACCATTGCCAGGGAGGTCTTACTCACTACCTTCTCGTGGAGGGGACGTTGTTTACCAAATTGACAAGACAAAAAGCAAATGTCTGGCGCCTCAACCGGGTTGGTGAATCCATCTAGGGGATTTGGTAAACCCTGATTCCAAACCAATGGTGCAAATGAGCACCAGGATCCTGAAGGAACAATAACATGTGAACCTATTGTTGGTCACCGACTACCATTGGACTGCATCTCTACGTTACTCCACTGTCTTGTGGATTAGACCTTCAGGTCAAAGGCTCGGAGTGTGGTGCCCTAAAGAAACCATCCGCTTCGGTTTGGGTACCCGGACAGTATTATAGCCCATACACAAATCAAGTGACTTGTGTGTCGCAGATGTATTCGGTGCCCCTCTGTTTCAATATTTATGTGTTCAAACAAATAAATAAAGTTATGACTTGACGTCCGTTTTCCAAAATGCATTGGCATGCTGATAAATTAAGAGAAAGAAGCAAACTCATATGTCCGCATTTCATTAGTCTAGGTATGTCAACGAACTAATTGGCTTGAAGTAAACTCCACATTTTCTGGCAATATAAGCGTATCGTAGTCAGTAATCGCGGTCATGTTTTCGTCTGTCATGAACCACTGCATTATACTTTACACGTCCATAGCATAATGGACTGGTATTTCCATCGCAGGGAACTACAGAACGAAATACGCTTTCTATCATGGATTACAACAGGGTAAATAATAATTCCCGCTTCATTTTCGTTGGTTACCAGGTGCGAGGAACAAATTACGAACGTAAGTAGAGTTTATCCTCACTCAATAAATCAGATTACAGCGCGAAGCTCATTCTTTGACCATAGCTGATCCCGACCCGTGGCCTAAAACGTAACAATTCGTTAACTTAGAGCTGCTTATCCACTATGATTATATCACTTTGGATGATATATCATTTCCTAACCAAACACTATTATGGTTAGCTAAAAAGTATCTCAAGGTCGCCCATATACTTTACCTTCACCTATTGGTTCTATTTTCCAGTATGAAATCGGTTTTATTCTCAATTTCCAATTGTAATCAGTACAATATCGAGATTATATTTTCCAATGTAGCATTATTTCAGGTCAATATTAATTAAGTGTAAGTTTTGCTTAAGTGTGAACTTTCTCAAATTACGAAGATTATAATCTCTATAGTTTGAGCACACTTCGTATGTGTATTACAACAACCTTGTTTATCTTTCCATGTACATAATATTTATTAATTAATAATCAATGATGTCTAAAATCGGTACATAAATAAGTGTATTTGATTTAACAATGCCATGTTTTCTTTGGAAAATCAATAAATCTTCATGTTTTATTACCAATCTTTGTGTTTTCACTTCACGTTGTGAAGTTTATAGTGGTTCTCATTTTCACGTATAAACGTTAGGACCATGGATATTAGTTATAGTAAGGGGAATAAAGAAGAAAGTTTAGAAAATAATGATAAATTTGCTAAAGAAAAAACTTAGTCATAGTTCTGTGTTATGAGTAATGAACAATGTCCATCTTATGAAGAATAACTAAGTTATTCAATGATTTGAAAGTTTTTGATAACTGATGAATTTTATAACATTCGATGGAATTATTTGAACAATCATAAACATCAAGTGAATAATCCTGAAAAAATACTTTTATACAATTGAGCCTTTATTAAAAAAAAATACAGAAACTGGTAGATATACATAGGGGTTGTCCTACTCACTGCTTTCTCGCAGTGAGGGGTGTTGTTTACCAAATTAAGCGGACGAAAAGCGAATGTCCGGCGCTTTAACCGGGTTGGTGGAAACGAAGGATCCACCATAGAGGAGTTAGAAAATCCTGATTCCAAAGCAATAGTGCACATGAGATCCTAAGGAAACAAAACGGCCACCATGGGACTGCATCTCCTGACGTTGCTTCACTGCCTTGTGGATTAGACCTTTAAATACAAAGCTCGTGGTGTGGCCCCCTAAGAAACCACCTGTTTCAGTTCGGGATCTCGAGCAGTATCCAAGCCCTCACATAAATTGAATGATTTATGTGGCTCATATCTGTTTGGTGCCTCCGCACACCAATGTTTATGTGTTTAAATAAATAAAAAATGTCTTCATTCATACAACCCAACAACTATGTAGAGGATCATGTACCATAATTTTGTAATACATTTGTCATATGAAGAATAAAGATACTATTTACCAAGACCTAAGTAGATTAGAATTTTAATTTAATTCTCAGTATATTAAATCATAAAAATCAAACTATTAGACAACATTATATGTGAAAATTATATTTGAAATATTCCCAGCGATTGAAATTTAAATAATTCTTTGATGATTTTGATTATTACCCTGAAGAAGTCCAGACAAGTCAGCTGGACGAAACGTTGGAATTATTTAAATTTCAATCGCTGAGAATATTTCAAATATAATTTTCACATATAATGACTTCTCTATACTCGGCGCTCAATTACTGTCAAACTATTCGTTCTAATCTTGACGAATATTCGTATATATTAGACAACAGTTTCATAGAAGTAGAATTTGAGAAACTCCTAGTATTTTACCAAATAAATGGATTTGGTTTGAAATAATGAATCATGACTGTACAGTTAAAAAGATTCACAACATCCATTCTCAATAGATTTAATGGTCAGGAAATGTAGTTCCATTATTAAAAAAATTTCAATTAACCAGTTGATAGAATGAATATTTTAGGATTATTGACATGGTGTTGATTACAGTCTAAAGATTCAATAAGTTCATATCTAATCTATGAAAATTAAAACCAGCTAGTATTTCTCCAACACAAATAATTGGTAATTTGATAAGAATCACCTATAGTTATTGTTGAGAACTTTTGTTTGAATTTATGTTAATATATACACTGAATCTATGTAGTGATAAACGTTTTTTTGTCACTGATGCCAAATATGGCAGCTTTACTGGTTAAATTGTTAGTTTTCATAACAATATAACACGAAATCCTGAACATTACTAAATAATGTAGGCTATTCAAAATTATTATTCCGTTTTAGATGTACTTATTTAGAAATATTTCGACTATGTCACAATTGATTGATCACTGGATGGTGATCAATGTCATGCTTGTCTAGTCCTTATTAGTGCAGATCGAATGCTATCGATCATGTTGCAATGTGGCCACCAGTCTAGGTGACTCGACACTGCGGGCACTATGTATTGAGATTTAGATGGTAGTTGGAGGTAGTCAACAAGAAACCCTGGACCTGGTGGTCAATCAATTGTGATTACATCTCAGTCCTACAGGAGGTTAGTCACGGCTCGGATAGCTCAGTGGTAACGTCTCTGACTGTGAAGCTGGGTGACACGAGATTGAATCCGCCAGGGAGCACCATTCCCCTCAAGATTACAGGTACACCTTGCTGAGGAGTGCCAAGTAGCACGAAACCCGGGTCCAGGGTTTCCTGTTGACTACCTCCAACTACCATCTAAATTTCGACTATGTATTTTACTCTCACAACTAGTTGAATTTTCGAGAATTCTTAGTTAAGCTGATAACTAATCAGTAGATTGATCCATTATCTTTGGTTGACAATTTAATCTATTTGAAGATCATTCTTATCAACTATCTGATAAAAATCGTAGCGAATTGCGTGGATTATTTTGTTCCAATGAAGAACACTTTAACGGTAACGTGGGGGCGCTGAACAATCGTTTCTCCTAAGTATGGAACTTCTCAGTGGTGTGCAGTCACGAGCTTGCGATCGGAAATCAGACCCAGGACCATCGGTCTCGCCTGAGATCCCTTCACCCTTAGACCACTGAGTCGGGATCTAATGATTTACATCCTTAAATGCAATTAAATTGCGATATGACTTGACTAACTTCCATTGTATTCAGTGGATACCTTCCTCATATTATATGATTGAGCTTCATTGGTCACGGGTTCACACCAGAACTCCAGAATTTTTCTATCATAGTGAACACATAATAATTATCAGTATGGGGTTGTGAAGATGACTGAATTTTATGGAGATCAAGAACTGATCCAAGTTAAAAAAAAACCCGTACTGATAATAATAAGGGTTTCACAATATCAAATTATATTGATATATACATATAATAAGACTGATTTCTTCAAATATGAATGTATTTCTTTGACAAACAGTTGAGATTGAGTTTACGAAAAATTTCAGTTTTCAATAATTTTGTGCCTCCATATCTTCCATTTGTGTATAAATTACAGGTCGACATCACTAAATGAATCGAACTGCAGATAATAGGTGTTAGGAAATATGACATCCTTAGTTTTTTGGGTTTAAATGAACAGATATTTAAAAATTAGGTAATTAGTTTTCATAACAAACTGGAGATCCAACAAAATTTAAAAATATTAACAGCTCCCTCGTGATAATTTAGATGTCAACCATTTTAGTGGTTAGAGGTAGTCAGCAAGGGACCCTTTTCCATCTAGGTTTCGCACAGAATGGTACACATCAACAAGCTGTCACTACATTCTTGATGGAGCTCCTTCTCTCTGATAGATTCGAATCAGAACTAACCTTATAAATAAGAATCTCATGGGTCCAGGGTCATCAAAGCAAAGAAGGAGGAGATCACGATGAATGTTATCCAGTTATGCACCCACCAATCATAGCAATGAAAACGATAAAGATCAGTTCTACGAGAAGCTGCAATCGATCATAGTGAAGTACTCAGCAAAGGACCTGGTCATCCTGATGGGAGGTTTAGACGCCAAAGTCGGAATGGATAACACCGATATCATGTGGAGACATGGAATGAGCACTGGGAGAGAGAAACGGAGATGGGGAGAGATTTACAAATCTATGTGCATTCAACAAAGTGGTTATCGGTGGCACAATATTCCCACACAAACGTATACACAGAGCTACCTGGGTCTCACCAGACCACGCCACAGAGAACCAGATAGATCATATTTGTATCAATAAAAAATTCACAATGTCAATGGAAGATGTTAGAAGGAGGAGAAGAGCTAACATAGCTTCAGATCACCACCTGACTGTGGTCGTCAAGATGAAATTGAAACTAAAGAAGCAGTGGGCAACTGGAGAAATAGCATTACGAACGTTTAATACAGCCTTCCTCCCACAGACTGACAAACTCAACCAATTCAAGAAAACTCTCAACAACAGGTTTCAAAACTTACAGGATCTACTCAAAGAAGAAGAAACTACTATGGTGTACATCTGGAAAGGAATCAAAAATACACCATTTTAAACGTGTCAGGAAGTTCTTAACCTTAACAAACATCATCATAAGGAATGGATTTCTATGGAGACCCTGGACATGACTCATGAAAGGAAGAACAAGAACGGAGAAAGTCAAGGCACAAGCTGTATTCACAGAAGCAAACTAGCAAGTGAAGAAGAGCATCTGAGCTGACAAGCAGAAACACATGGAAATGCTAGTAACGACAGCGGAACAGGCTGCAAGGGAAGGAAATATAAGACAGCTATATGACACAACGAAGAAACTGGTAGGGAAATATAGCAAACCACAGAGACCGGTCAAGGAAAAACAAGACAAGTCAATCACTGAGATTCAAGAACAGATAAAGAGATGGGTGGAACACTTCGATGAATTCTTGAATAGACCAGCTCCATTGGATCCACCGACATCGAAGCAGCACACACAGACCTTCCTACAGATGTCACTCCACCAACGATCGGTGAAGTCCGGATGGCCTTCAGACAAATCGAGAGTGGGAAAGCAGAAGAACTTGACAATATTACCAGTTGAAGCACTGAAGTCAGGCATAGAAATAACTGCAAACATGCTTCATGTTCTATTTAGGAAGATTTGGGAGGAAGAAAACGTG
The DNA here is from genome assembly GCA_944470405.2 of Schistosoma mattheei. Taxonomy (NCBI): domain Eukaryota; kingdom Metazoa; phylum Platyhelminthes; class Trematoda; order Strigeidida; family Schistosomatidae; genus Schistosoma; species Schistosoma mattheei. The sequence continues at coordinate 39,676,284 of OX103944.1, forward strand.
CCGACAGATTGGAAAGAAGAACACCTCTTCAAGATAACGAAGAAAGCAGAAGTGAGCAAATAATAACTATAGAGAATTACACTATTGTCAGTACCAGGAAAGGTTTTCAACAGTGTTTCTAAACTGGATGAAAGACTCAGCAAACGACCAACTTCTAGATCAACAGGCTAGATTTCGTAAAGATTGGTCGTGCACAGACCAATTCGCGACGCTACGAATCATTGTTGAACAATCAGTTGAGTGATACTTCTCACTATACGTCAACCACAGTAACTATGAGAAGGCGTTTGACAGTATGGATAGGAGGATATTATGGAAACTTCTTCGACACTATGGAGTACCTGAAAATATCGTCAATGTCATACGGAATTCATATGACGGACTACAGTGCAAAGTTGTGCATGGAAGATATCTGACATCTTCAGTGCAAGTGAGACCGGAATCAGGCAAGGCTGCTAACTCTCCCCCTTCCTCTTTCTTCTGGTGGTCGACTGGATTATGAAGACCTCAACATTTGAGTGAAGGCACGGAATACAATCAACAACTCTAAATCGATTAGAAGATTTTAACTTCGCAGATGATCTAGCCTTTCTATCCCATACACACGAACAAATGCAGATGAAGACAACGAGTGTAGCAGCAGCCTCTGCATCAATAGGCCTCAACATACACAAAGGAAAAAGCAAGATCCTCAAACACAACACGGAGAACAACAATCCGATCACAATTGGTGGCGAAACTCTGCAAGAAGTGGAATCTTTCACGTACCTGGACAGGATCATCGATGAACAAAGACGATCAGATGCAGACGTAAAGACGAGGATTGGCAAAATTAGGACCGCATTCCTACAGTTGAAGAACGTATGGAAATCAAAACAACTGTCAATTAACAATAAAGTCACAATATTCAATACGAACATCAAGACAGTCCTACTGTATGGAACTGAAACTTGGAGAACTACTACAACCATCATCAAAACAGTGCAAGTATTTATGAACAATTGTCTACACAAGATACTCAATGTCCGTTCACCGGATACCATCAGTAACATCATACTATGGAAGAGAACAAATCAGCTTTCTTCTCAACAGGGAATTAGGAAACGATGTTGGAAGTTGATAGGACATACATTACGGAAGTCACCAAACTACATCACGTGACAATCGCTAACTTGGAATTCTGATGGGAAACAGAAAAGAAGCAGACCAAAGAAAACACTATGTCGGGAATTTGGAAGCAGATACGAAAAGGACAAATCGCAGCTGAAAAGAACTAGAAAGGATTGCTCAAGATGTGGTTTGATGGAGAGTGCTAGTGGGCCGCCTATGCTCCTGCTCGAGGGATAACAGGCGTAAATAAGTAAGTATGTTATCATCTAGTCTTTAATCTTGATCAACATCAATCGATCAATTGACCATAATACAACTTTTTCTATTTTAAAATGTATCAATGTACACTATATTATATTAATAAATATTTACTGTAGCAAAAAATATTTCAACATGTGAGATCATGGGTCAATGGAAGCTAGACCACCATGGAAAATCTGGAAGCACTCGACGGCCGATTCGTCCTATTGTGGGGCTCCTCAGCAGTACGCACACACGACCCCGCCTCGCGGGATTCGAACCCAGTCTCGTGCCAGGCGCTTAACCAACTAGACCACCGAGCCGGACGGAATCCAACGGTGTTAATGTCTAACTTCAACTAATCCATGAAATTGAGTAACACATCCACCATTGTCATCAGTGAGTTACTATTTCACAACAGACCTGGTTGAACTCCACTGGTCACTGCCTCTTACTAGAACTCCAGGAAATACGTTTTGAAGCCAATCACTAGTGAGCATATGTTGATTATTATTTTCAATAAATAATGAGTAATATGTCACATCACAGTACATGTTTCGTTAGAATGTGTTTATTCTTAATAAATGCACTGGTCAATTTACCAAGTCAACACTTTCCATGGTATCTAGGACAGAACTATGAAGACAATATATTTGTTTTTTTTGAAGTGTTATTGTAGGTCTTTTGAAAGAAATAAAATAACTCTGACAATATCATTTCATTGAAATACATTAATTTTATTAACAGATTATACCATACACTTAAATTTAATGACCTTAACATGTGGTCTGATTGTGTGATGCTTGATTACATACTACTTTATTATATAATACAGTTGATTGGTTAGTTATAGAACATCATACGATATTCTTATTCATGTGACAATCATAAAAATTGTAACGAAAGAGAGTACCATTCATTAGTTCACTATCTAATTGATGGGAGTACTATATAGAGATAAATATTTGCGCTAAGAAAAAATCGTACTATTTTCTTATCACTGACCTAAATACATATATTTACACACACACACACACACGTATATATATATATATATGAGCTGAGTAAAAGTGATTGATTCATGAAAACAAGGTGATTAGTTTCAATATGTGATCATTATTGTAAAGTTTAACTAAATATAAATATACACTATTGTTGTAGTGAACCTGAACATAGTGAATGTAAAATACATCAGATTATTATTAAATTTTTCAAGTACTATTCTTTTCAGAATGGGTTTTGTGGAAAGTTTTAGAAATTTCACATTATTCAGACGTATTGTTAGAATAGATGAAAACATGTATATAAGATATAGTCATTTCTCAGGTTGAATTCATGAGTCAATGAAGCTAGACCACCATAGAAAACCTAGAAGCACTGAACGGCCGTTTCGTTCTAGTGTGGGACTCCTCAGTAGGTCCTGGGTTCGAATCCCGCGGGGGGCGGGATCGTGGATGCGCACTGCTGAGGAGTCCCATACTAGGACGAAACGGCCGTCCAGTGCTTCCAGGTTTTCCATGGTGGTCTAGCTTCAATTGACTCATGATTTCAACCTGTGAAATTTCTAAAAATCTCCGCAAAACCCATTCTGATAGTCATTTCTATCAGATTATAGTCTATTCTATTCGAATATTTACTTTTGAAACGAAACAACTAATGATTGAAATGATGAAAATGTATTTGTAAAATAAATACACTAAACATTATCTACTACAAAGAGTAAAATAGGTTTTATGTAAGTTGAATGCATATGATATACAATGATTAAATATGTATATCATCGGAAGGTGGTTTTTGTGGATATTATAGTATTTTAATAGTTGAATTCATGAGCTGTGATGCTCACTGCTGAGGAGTCCTACATCAGGACGAAATGGCCGTCCAGTGCTTCCAGGTTTTCCATGATGGCCTAGCTTCAGATGACTGATGAACTCAAATATTAAATTATGTATATAAGAAATACAAATCTAAATTCTACTTATATTGACTTAATACTGATGAAAATGATTAGTAACTCAATCCAAGGTAATAGGTTGGGAATGATTAAGCCCATTATATAATTAAATTTATGTTAGTAAACTAAACATCGGTTGATAATAAAAATAGGCTCAAACAAATGATTAGGAAATTCATTTGCCAAAACGTATTCGACTACAATTCATTTCGGAGTTTTACAACACTGACCACCCTTAGACAACCACTGAAAACTATAGTACACTAGATAAATGCTACATCCTAAGATAGGTGTCCTCAGCATTCCTCATCAATGACGACCCTAGGAACTGGATTGTGACAAGCTCCTAAGCGTCAGCTAATGAATTTGATTTCTAATGACTTACGTTTTCAACTTCAGTTTCAATGCTATCGGTTTAAACTACCACATACCATGTATGATCGTATTCCACCGATCGCGGCTTCTTACAAGGACTTCAAGAATCACCTGTCGAAGGTAGTCATTAGTCACGGAGTAACGTTTGTTATTACGGGAAATTATGGAGATTTTTGAATTCGTCACGTATGACGCAAATATTATAAATGACGATGGATAATGGATGCATAATATCTCGAATTGACTACAGTTACAAATCTCAACCACTGGATCCTGAGTAAGTAACTTAAAGTTTAAGAGCTTACTGCGAGGTTTTTAGATCCTGAAGTCATTCCCTAGTGAGTTTATTGCTGGATATTGCTGAATACAACCATCTTTTAATAAAATAGCCGTTTAGTGCTTCCTGGTTTTCAATGATTGTCTAACTACGGAATTCGGCAATCTCCACAACCACCCTCTACTATAAAACAATCGACTTTATCAATGTAACTCACTAACCAAATACATTTCTTATATGTGAAAGACCGTGTAACTACCTAGAATTTCGCAAGACATTTGGGAAAACTGTTTGGACCTTTAACTAAATAAGTAAAAAGTGAATGTTTCAACCTGTAAATCATCTTTCTGCAGTCGATATAATTACTAAAACTCACTAAGTGTACTTTGAAAATAATAACTGAAGATTCAATATTTTAAAACACTGATAAAAGTAGGAACAGTTATGATTACAGTAAACAATAAAGCGAATGTTCTCAGTCTCCTCTAGATCATTCAAAAGGAAGTCCGTGTTTCAATTTAGATCGATTAGTAATGGAAAGCTGAAGCTAAATATTATATCCGAACGAAAAGTAATGAGTGGTAATTGTTAGGATCTATGTATAGATGGTTATTATATATATTCTTATTGTATAAGGTATTGTATTAGGTGGCTATATTATCTGTATATTCATATTTATTTTAATATAAGCTTCCTTTCGACCTTTTTTGACTATTATACAATTTACTAAACCTTAGTTATTCCCAATCTATTAGCTACAATCTCCCACAGTCACTTTGTGGCTTGGTTTCTTGTGATTATTATTTCCTGTTTTATGGTATGATGCGGTCTCGTTTGTTTGCATATAAGCCCAGTATGTCTGAAATATATGATTCATATAACGAAGGCTGATATTTGCATTCTGCACTGACCTGGCTTGGCTAGACGAGAGGCTATCATGTCAAAGGACTAATAAGAGCTCTAGGCTGCTCGTACATGTTTATGTGTCATCGGTCTGGCTGTAGAAGTTGATGTCTCCAATTAGCGCTTGTATCACCTGATAAATTAATAAGGTTACACGGCATAACACTAAAATTAAAAGTTCTAACAGTTTAAATGACGAATTGACTATCGAGAAGTATTCTATCCAACACATTCAAATGTGAATACTAGTAAGAGTTTGGAAATTTTCTCATACAACGGCTTCTTTTATAGATCTTACGGTTGACATGATAAATTACAGGGAAAAAAAGCATTTTAAGACGAGAATAATATAAAGCACAATAGCAACTATTATCTTACTTGTAATAATATCAATAATATATCTTCTCAATAAAATATTGTGAAAATATACCTTAAGTAAGTGTAAGTTACGTGCCAAATACACTTGGTTTGTTATTTCTGGTATTCAAATCTATTCAAACGATTCTTTATTATTATTATTATTATTATTATTATTATTTAAATATAAAAATTTTAATTTAATAGTTGGAAAATCTGGAAGCACTGGACAGCTGTTTTGTCCTGGTGTAGGACTCCTCAGTAGTACGCATCCACGATCCAGTCACGCGGGATTCGAACCCAGGACATTTTGATTCGAAGTGCAAACTTTCTACTTGAAATTTATGAAACAGTCTAAAGTTATGACTAGTGACTTTAGTTGAAATCCATATTTTCACTCTTGTTAAAATTAAATATGGATACTTGAATCGATGTTCATTTGATTAAGTTCTATATTTCAGTATATTTGATATGCAATAAGCAATGGAAATCGAAATGCACATTTCATTCTATTTGGAATATATCTACATCCAAGAACTGCTCCCACAATGAGTCTTGGATTCCATTGTTAGTCACATACAAAATATTACTAGAACTTGGAAATGATTCTATATCAAGACAATCTGATCAAGATCCGAATATAACAAGAGAGACTGACAAATTATAGTCCTGATTATCAATAATGGGAAATTACAAATTCTTACTAATAAGTTATTCATTTTATTTATAATTAACTAATTTGTCTCCTTTAAATTTACTGTTAAAAATAATCATTCTGGGCATTTTTGCTGACGACTTATGTAACCTATTCATTATTTGCAGTTGAGTCATTCAGTCAGTCAGTTAGCTACAACGTACGACCGGGCACACATGTGCATCGGTCCAGGTTGCCATACCGCATCAGCACAACAAGATGAACACCGGATTCACAGCAGTGGTTAGGTCAAAGGTGGTAATATATAAGAGAAAGATTGCATATAGAGATATAGTACAGAAAGAAAGAATTGGTTCGTAGAAAGAAAGATATGAAGTGATTTTAATCTCTTAGTTTAAGGGAAGACAGAGAGTGTATACACCGACGCCATTGTGATCGGTTCTGAGCCATGTCACCCACAGTCTCCAACCATTGGTTACGATAATCCCGCGGACCCCAACTAAGTAATCTGCATCTATCAACATGGCTCAGACTAGACGTTGATGACTTCAAGCAGTGATGCCACGTTTTGGTTTGGCCGCCCCTAACTTTCTTCCAACCATCTCCAATACCGGATAGCATTGCACGTCGTGGTAATCAGTGTTCAGACATAAGCAACACGTGGTCCAACCATCTCAGTCGATGAAGATTCACAACCTCATCAACTGATTTACCATCATTCCCTAATACCCTGTGTCTAACCTCACTATTAATTACCCGGTGATCTCAGCAGATGTTGGCAATATTTCGAAGGTATTTGTGGTCAAACACTAGTAGCTTACGAGTGTCTTCTACTCTTAATGGTCATGCTTCGCAGCCGTAAAGTAAAACAGAACGAACTTCCGCGCAGCATACTCGTCTTTTTATTGACAGACGGACATCTCACCTTTGCCATAGGTGCCGTAAGTTGGCAAAAGCCAAAAGAGCTAGGTAATTACACGTATTTAAATCAAAAATAGGATATTCGTATGTTATTCATATCAAACCACAACATTAAACTAAGTTATTAATCATTAGAAAAAGTGAAAATTTCTCAACGGAGAACGTTTTTCGACGATATCATTTTCTGAAGCTAGACAATCATATTTATAGGTAATTTCTACCTAATGATAAGCTGCATATAATTCGATGAACACTTCTGGAGAATGGTTTCGCGCCCAAGTTCATTGATAATAATCTTAAACCATTATGTCAAGTTGAAATTATCCCTACAATTCCGTAGAAAGTTTTATTCCTGAATGTCGCATTCAAGGAAATATGTCAGCTGAAACATTTAAGAACAGACTATTTAGATCTGCGAGCAAGAGGTATTGTTCATCAGAGCTCCAGCAAGAAAATCGTTCACCGAAGTGCGAAGGATGAATTACCGCTTATGGCCACCTCGTTGTACGTCTATCGTTTTGCTTGCTCTTGTTGAGAAGGTTATATTAGCCATGCAAAGCACTCAAGTAGTAAACGAGTATCTGAGCACTACTCTGCATGGCTATCTTAAAGGGAATGCGAATCAACCAACAACTCATTCTTGAGTACATAGTCAACTTGAGCGACACCCCACTATGTGAAACGTGGTTCACAAAGTAGAAAGGATTGACCCAAAAGAGGTTTGGATGATGAATCTGTGATCAGCCAGGGCTATAGCAATTCACTATTCCGAACCCTAAGTCTATGTACAGAATAGTCATGTTCAATGCTTTATTCTCCTATGGTCTTAGAAACCATTTGAATTTTACAAAAAATAAGTGCAAATTATTATCTTCTTATCGTTCTCTATTACGTAGACAATTATATTTAGTTTTTATTCCATAGATTATTATCTTTCATTACTTCCAAATCTGTTACACAACGTAAGCTCTTAATGAATTTTGATTACTTTGCTAAATAATGCAACTGACCATTTCATTTATTACTTAAAAGCCTTAATCCCATTTATAACTTAATATACTCGATACTTGAAATCCTTTAACAATCTTGACTATATTATGAAACATCACTTCATTTTCACTGACTTCCATTTCAATAAGTCGGACTATCTAAATACTATTGTAAAGCTTCAGAAAATGATAATCCGTATCGGTTAGAGACAGGTATCTACCTCAGTACAATGGAAGATAGTCGCGCAATTTCGCGGATTGGTTGAGGTTAGACATTAGCACTGTTCGATGCCGACTCAGTGGTTCAGAGGTTAAGCGTTCGTGCGCGAAACTGAAGGCCCTGTGTCTGAATCCCACGAGTGGGATCGTGGATGCACACTACTCAGTAGTTCCACAATAGAACGAAACGGCCGTCCAGTGCTTCCAGGTTTTCAATGGTGATTTAACATTAATCAGTTCATGATCTCAATCAAAAATGGTAAGAACTATTAAATTTGAGATGAAACATCCATTTTTATTTTCTTAGTTTTCTGTGGATTAGTAAATAGTGTCAGTCCTTGGAGAAAACAAAGGTAAAGTACGCAAATTGTATAGATATTTTTAAATAGATTTGTTTGTATCCTCTCATAGAATAGTTGTTTGATGGTATTTTAAAATATACTTAATCATTTGACGTATTAGCTGTCGTCGCATATTTTATCATCCTTAAATTACATTCAATTAGCTGTAAAGCATACTCAGCTTGATACAATAACATGTGATACATGTTCTTGTATTTACTTATATATATTCATGTGGTTTTTGAGTCTAGAAATTATAAAAGGCCCTTATAATCACTTACCTAAATTTCTAATATTCCCGTAGGAGATATAGAAATTTGAGAATTTATGTAGTCTATCAAGTTGGTAACGAATACAATAATGATGATTATGAATCAAGCAGACACCACAGTGATTTATTATCATTAAATTTAGTAACGTTACCTGGTAAAGGTAGTGTCCCTTTGAGTTGGAAATAATTCCTCTAAGCTACAAAATTAAGGTATTAAAAATTTACAATGTTATGCTCAAAATTTTATTAAAATTTACTTTTTTATTGTTAAGAATTGCTTGGTTATGTTATTCAGAGAGTAAATAAATGTAAATAACTACTGAAAGGTTAAATAACCTGTTAATTTAGTATCTAACGGAGTAGTGAGTTATAAGTCCTACATAAAACTTGCTAAAACTCATCATAGTATTAGTCTTTGATAGTGTTCAGCTTTAACAATGGAACATACTATAGACTGTATTTTCATGATTCTGTTTAGTAGAATATACTTGTTTGAGTCGTAGGCAGCATTTATAACAAATAAAATTTGGAAAGTTCTAGTCTGGGTAAGAACTGGCGGCCGTCCAGTGCTTCTAGGTTTTCCATGATCGCCTAGCTTCAATTGGCTGATGATCTCAACTATTGAAATCACCACAATCGCCACAAAACCCCTTCTGACACTAATCAATATATGCTCACTAGTGATTGGCTTCAAGACGTATTTCCTGGAGTTCTAGTAAGAAGCTGTGACTAGTGGAGTTCAACCAGGTCTATTGTGAAATAGTAACTCACTGATGACAGTGGTGGATGTGTCACTCAATTTCATGGATTAGTTGAAGTTAGATATGCCGTCCGGCTCGGTGGTCTAGTGGTTAAGCGCTCGCGCGGGAAACTGATAGGTCCTGGGTTCCAGTTCCATTCCAGTGTAACTTACTTTTCCTGACCTGTGTACCTAGATTACCAACTTAGATAGGCTCAAGTTGAAAATTGAGTTTTTATACAAACTCAATAAGTAAATTTAATGGGCATTTATCATAACCATATACTTTAATTGTCCTTATAATCCATTCATTATAAACAATATGAAACGAAAAATAACTTCATTATTGATCATATATATTCATAAATATTGATCTAGCTAAGTGCTATTAAGATGCTTAGACCAGTGTAAACTTATTTGCCAAGTGCAGTTTCATATACTAAACTATAAACTATACACTAAAAGTGGAAATCAGAGATACTACTCAGCTGCCCAAACGTAAATCGATCAAATGGGTTTCGAACTAACAAGAACGGTCAAAACAAAATGATCATTTTGCTGAATCTAACCTTCATAAACCACAATGTTAAAATATCAAGATTTAATTTATTCAACTTAAGGGGTAAATACGCTAATTATTCTAAACATAAGGACGTATAATTCCTGTTTAAGCAATAACAATATGAAGTTTAGCGAAGGAATTTCCTTTCGATGAATTTACTATCAAGATGTACAATTATATTTATAAGAAATTATGAAAATAAACTCCCTCGTCTGACCACCCTATTTGCATTTACTAGCTCGTCTGCTCTTTTGAAACAGAGTACACAAGCAGTAAGCAAAGCTTGCTTTCAACTCGGATAAGAGAACATTTTCTACTGTGGTTTTACAAAGGTAAGGGGAACGTGGTTAAAAGTCTATCCTTAAATATTTAATTTATTCTAACCACTCCATTGACCCACAACCTTTTTTGCCATTATCACTTGCATTACATAATCTAGCATTTTAACCTTGCTGTTACATCATCATGTTCAATCATTGTTTATGTGTCAGTACGGAATTAATGTTTAACATATATTTGCTGTTGAAATCACGAGCTGCACTAAGGTAGTATGGGACTCCTCAGGGTTGGAGTTAGACATTAACACCGTTGGATGTCGGCTTAGTGTTCTAGAGGTTGCGTTTGCGCGCAGGAACGAAGGTCATGGATTCGATTCTCGCGTGCGGGTCGTAGACGCTCACTTCTCAGGAGTCCCACACGAAGAAGAAACACCCGTCCAGTGCTCCTAGATTTTCAATGGTGGATGAGCTCAGATCGGCTCGTGATTTCAACTATGAAAATTCTACAACCTACACAAATCCCCCATACAGTTGTACAGCTCAATAATAAATTTATTTAGAAGAGAGTGTTCTCTATCCATAATAGTCAAAGACAGATGATGTTTGGTAAAATATTGAGTGAACCAACCCATGATGTATTATAAATATCTACTACTAATTGATCAGTCGGTAGAGACTAATGTCTTGTATGTCAAGTCCTTCTTAGTGCTGATGTAATTCCACTGGCCAATCACGACCGAGGTATCTCAGTGGTAACATCTCTGACAGCAAAGCTGAGGGACAAAGTGTCGAATCTGCCAGGGAGCATCAGTCCCCTCGATGTTACATGTGGACCTCACTGGCGAGTGCTAAATAGTACAAACCTAGATGAAAAAGGATTTCCTGTTGGCTATATCGAACCATCACCTTGTATATTAAAAATATGACTTAGCACTCAACTAAACCACTCACTAGTTAGTATTTAGAAATCGAATTGATATGAATCAATAATGATCCTTAGTTTAAAATGACTACCCCAGTAACAGATACAAGTCACTTATTCATACTGGAATTTCAAAAAACCTATCCTAAGTATTGGTCACTAGTAAATCCACAATGATTACCTTAATTGGTCTTTTTCAGATTATTCCAACTTGAAGTTAGTTTCCTTGATGAACTAAAAATTAGTCAACTTTTTATTTGTTAAGTTTCATGATCAATATAACTATAATTACACAAAATAACCTTGATTATGGTTGACATGGATCCAGTCTGTCATATGCGAACTGACATAATAAAGTAGCATGTGATTAAATAGATAAAATGCACAATCAATCAACTATTCATTGGATGCATTTGATTATTTTTAGATGAAATGTTATTTACCACTAATAATGTCTATTTTTATTTTAATAGTTTAATTCACAAATGATCTTTACTGGACCACTACTAAAAAACTGAAAGCACTGAACGGCCGTTTCGTTCTAGTATGAGATGGTTCAGAAGTGAACATCCGGAAATCGAACTCAAGACCTTTCGTCTTGCTTATGAATGCTTAACCTCTAAACCACTGAGATGACATTTAACAGTGTTCATGTTATTGCGCAACCCTCATTCATTGTCTGCAATGCTTAATTGTCTCACACCTACATGGTTGATTATTGTATAATTGTATAGGTAATCGCGTTTTGTACATGATATAGTGATATCTAAAGTAGGTCATCCCGTTTAGGCTTGTGAATATTTTCTAACAACTGAACAAGGAACCGAGAAAACACCTTTGAACGATTGCTTAGACTAAGAGGAGTAATTGATGTAATATCATCTTCCTGAGTGGCCTATTGATGGATAGAAAACAAATGTCATATAATCGGAATGTCAAAAGAACACCTTTCAAATTATTAGTCAATACGTTAAAAAATGAAATTGAATAATGAATCCGATGTTTATACTATGAATGTTTTAAAATCTAATAACGATAAATGTTAAATTACACAGTAAAACTGAATAAAACCATAGAAGGTGTATAGTATAGTTTGGTAGTTACTTTAATGTTTGTATAGATTCAGAGAAACAGTTAATTTTAGATGATTCATTGATTTCTTTAAGGAAATCGAATTGAGCATATATGAATCCTACTGGTGTAACACATAATATATCTCTACTTCAATTCTAGATAACATTTGGGCAGAAACACGATTTGAAAAATAATTTTATGAGTAATTTAAACTGACAACCAATTTCTTCGGCTGCTGATGCCGTCAACAGTAAATATACATGCATGATAAAAGTAGTATGTTGTAAGTAAAATAAAATTCATACACTACATCATCAAAACAAGTTAATTAACAGTATAGGGGTTATGGAGATTATTAAGTTTTTTGATTGAGATCATGAACCGATTGATGTTAGACCACTGTTGGAAAACTGGAAGCACGGGACGGCTGTTTCGTCCTATTGTGGAACTACTCAGCAGTGCGCATCCACGATCCCGCTAGCGGAAAAACAAGTTAAACTCATCATTAGTTGGAACAAGGTGTAAACTGAACACAGAATCCACATAAATGAAGTGTTCTCCACAAACTGAAATAGGTAAATTACTACTTACAAAAATACTACTCAATGTTCATATCAAAGAATTTAAAAATAATCACACTTCATTATCCTTTCGGTTATATGAAATCAGTATAGCAATGGACGAGCTAAAAACCTAAGTTTTAATCTCCGTGGACGCCATCTCTGATTGATATCCACCATAATATCAAATCACTTAAACTATTGGTTGCATTACAATTTGATCAATAGAATATGTTTAACACTCTGAACTTGTAACAAGTCACTAAATATTTCTCTATTATCAGTTAATGTACACAACTCAATCCTATACGAGGTCAGCCATTCTCGTAAAAAAAAATCAGTGATAACATCTCTAACTGTAATACCATGTTATGTAGTTTCAGATATCACGGAGTATATACGTTACCACAGAATTCCAAATACAATTTATTCGTAGGTGCTGATTAACATGAAATCTGGATTGAGAACTTCCCAACGATTGCCCCCAACTACTTAGTATACTGATAACCCTAAAAGTCGAATAGTTTATCAATGTAGAATAATTATCTTTAGTTGTTTAAGTTAGTTTCAACCAAATATTTTCAGTTTACAACATGTTATTTTGGCTTGCAATCAATAACTTAATTTGGGATTGTTCACATATAAATATCTTGTGTTTTGATATTACCATCAACTACATTTTATTAGTACTGGTAATAATGTATCTAACCAATCAGTGAATGGAGCTCCGGGGAATAAAATGATGAATTTTGCTAAAATTATGAATCGATCTAAGTTAGACCACCACAGAAGACCTGGAGTCACTGGATGACCGTTTCACTGCTATGCGTGATCCCTCAGCAGTATGAATCCAAAGTCCCTCACGAGGGAATCGAAATCCGTGCTCACAGGATTTCAGTAGTGGTTTAACTTAGATTAGCTCATGATTTCAATGGAATTCAACAATCTCCACAATCATATGTTAAAAAGATGAAGGTTGAATTGTTATTATTCTAGGATATGATACACTTAGTGAATAGGATGATAAATTCTTCATCCTTTTATTATTACATTCAGAATAATGTTGTGAAGAGATAAGAAAAAAGAGGTCCAGAAATCTAAATAGTTATCTTTTGGTGAATCATCCTGACTTTTTTAAGGAGTACCTTTTGAAAATATGTTTTACAGTGGTTTTTTTATCATCCTGCCTATAATCTCTCATTAATTATAGCGTTCAAAATTTTCAGTCGATCCACTTCAAGTAATTAGCGGTAAAAACTTGTAGACAGTGCAAGAACGATTACGTCACATCTTATTGCATTTACTAGTTTACATGTTTGTGTGGCACATATACATAAGGACGAGTAATTGAATAATACAATCAAGGGTTATGAAACCTGTGCCAAATGTTCCGATCAACGTGGTAAGTGGAAAACCATTTTCATCGATAGCAAAAAACATATCTGAAACGGGCCACAGAATTGACATCAATACAGCTTTTAAAACTTTGTATAGAAATTGTCAAGAACAAATTCTCAGGTCTCTAGAAGCCTTGTCTATTCTTAAATTTACCCCCTCCCTTATGTGTACAAATAAAATTTGTCGTAATCTTGAATTTGATCTGATAATCCGTAAGTCATTTCATGGCTTAGGCTAATGCGGCGATTTCTTATTCTTTCTATGCGATGTTGATATTCTCTCTTCTTTATTACTTTGCTTACTTGAACCTTCATTTAACTGACCTTTATTAATTTTCATATAAAATGCCTTAACAAGTGTATGTGTGACCAAATCGTTCGAAAGTATAACGCAAATACATCATATTTTTTAGATCAAGTCCGTCTCCTCATTGCCCTATCAAAATTTAGAAAATGTTTCCAAGTGCATTGTGCTGCATATTGGTACAGATACATACACAGTGAATAACACTGAGCTACCTGTTGTTCAGAAACACAGTGACTTAGGAGTTATCGTTAACCAAGACCTAGAAACTACTGCTCACTGCCGTGCGATAGCCGTCAAAGGTCCTAGGACCTCATATGTAGGGTCGATACGTAGAACCTTTAGCCATATCAACGCCAAGACTTTTTTTGACGTATACAGTGTTCGTGTATCCTAAGCTCCAGCATTGCATACAGGCAGCTATCCCGTGTTTAAAAAACACAGTGAGCTTTTAGAAAAGGTTCAGAGAACCTCAACTTAGCTGATTCCCGGAATAGTAAGATCTCCTGTATGATGCTCGACTGACTAAATCAAACCTATTTCCATCGTCATATAGAAGAACCAGAGGGGATTGAACACAGTTTTCAAATTACTTAGTAATAAATTTGCATCTGATATGCCCTCATTTTTCTTGTCTTACAAAACAGAGAACTTACGAGGACACTCTAAAAATGAGCCCAGGACAAATTACTTGTCAGCTGACTATCGACTTTCTCACAGAATCATCAACGAATAGAATTCATTACCTCAACACGTGATTGAAGCTCCATCTGTCGACTCTTTCAAAAGAAAATTTGGACCAACTGAAAGACCACCACTGCCAGAACTAACACAGGCCACCTGGCCTGCTGTCTTTCCAAACAGAAACTGATATTTATTCACATATATAGATTTGAAATGTTTATTTCAAACGTTACTTGACCAAGTCTGATAAATCAAATTTGAATGCAGTTAATGAGTTAACAAATCCCACTAAAACCTAAATATTCACTAGTTTCGTAAGACAAATGATTATGAAACATGTAAATTGTATAATAAATGAACCTGGTACTGACTAGTGATTTGTCGCATTTAGACGGCCCAATAAGTTCAGCAATCGAACATTCTGTGAACACATGTCACTCAATCAAGGCTGACTCTTCATTCAAAGTTATCTACAAGGTAAGAAGAAGGCTGTGAAAGACAGTTATGTTGCATCTTCCTAACATTGCCGAAGCATCTAGGAAGACCGAAATTGTGTGTTCAAAAGAAATTGATACAGTCCCTTCTTCTACCATGGTCATAATGACTCATAATTTTCTTTCTTTTTTTCATCATACTTTTCTTCCTTTACAGACATTTGTTTCCTTTCTACCCCCCAACTGGTTTGTTTCTGTTTCTATGATTCACCTGATTACATTTTATCTCAATTTCAACATTTTATCTCATTATACTGAGCCATCCATACCAAATTATAATTTCCCTATTTATCTTTATGATGAATATTCAAGGCATTAACAATAAAACTATTATTAATTTCATAAGCAAAGATGGATAGTGGATAACAGTGAAATTTAGGACGTGCATTTCTTCCTATTTTGAAACTTGTTATCTGAATTTACCTGCATCTTAGAGTTGATGTTCACTCTGGGACTCGAATTCAGTAACGTCCGCTTCAAATGCCATCATTAGTTATTTTACCCCACTGTTATCATGTTTAACAGAAGTTTATTATCATTATTATTGTAATTACTATCATCTTAAAAAATAAGTATATATATATATATATTCGCGATTGTATAACTTTTCAAAAGAGATCTCTTCTCTGAGCTAATCTTTCTTATTTCATATTTCAATGGGTATATTCCATTTATTTAAATACTTCACTTTCATTGTAATTCTTAATTATTATATCATTTATAATAATGAAATAATATGAACATAATAAGTGACCATACATCATTAAACGAGCTGAAATGAAATTATATATATTAGTACATAGCTAAAATTGAAAAGAAATATGTCACTAATGTTAATTAGTATTCTACACTTATTAATAAAATATCCGAGAGTTGATATGAAGTATGATACATTTCTAGACGAATACTTTTCCAGAAGTATTTTATTACAATGAGTTAAAAACATAACAATGTGCTAAACAAAATGTGCGGGGGTGGAAGTTGTATTGCATAACACAAGTAAGAATTTTAATTTGAAGAAAGATTTCACAATTTACATTATAGATTGGTCTTAGTTAAACAATCATTGAAAACTTGAATTCACTGATTCAATTAGTCAGTCAGTCAGCTACAACGTAGGACCAGGCACATATATGCATCGGTCCAAGTTGCCACACCTCATTAACACAACAAGATGAACACCGGATTCATAGAAGTAGTTAATTCACTGGTGGTAATATATAAAAGAAAGATTGTATATAAGGATATAGTACAGGAAGAAAGATATGAAGTGATTTTATTCTCTTATTTTAAGGGAAGACAGAGAGTGTATACACCTAAGACATTGTGATCGATTCTCAGCCATGTCACCCACAGTCTCCAACCATTGGTTACGACAGTCACGCGGACCACAACCAAGTAGTCTGCATCTATCAACATGGCTCAGACTAGACGTTGATGGCTTCAAGCAGTGATGCCACGTTTTGGTTTCACCACCCCTAACTTTCTTCCAACCATCTCCAACACCAGTTAGCATTGCACGTCGTGGTAATCAGTGTTCAGACATAAGCAACACGTGGTCCAACCATCTCAGTCGATGAAGATTCACAACCTCATCAACTGATTTACCATCATTCCTAATACCCTGTGTCTAACCTCACTATTAATTACCCGGTGATCTCAGCAGATGTTGGCAATATTTCGAAGGTATTTGTGGTCAAACACTAGTAGCTTACGAGTGTCTTCTACTCTTAATGGCCATGCTTCGCTGCCGTAAATTAAAACAGAATGCACTGAATGACTGTTATTAACAAAGTATACTAAGATATTAACCTGATAGTACGTTTTTAACATTCTTATATAATATTAATGTATAAATGGATGTTTATGATTAGTCTTAAGCATTTCTTGTCTTAGTATTTATCACTGATTGACAATAATCTATCCTATTCATAACAGATAACCCTGAACTTTATATTCAATAAATATTTCTATACTCAAATAAGCTCCATGGTGGATAAAATATATAGGCCTAAGGACTACAAACTGAGTTTGTTATCAGTATTCCACATTCTATTAAGAAATCGCCGACATACATCGTTATAGAAGTTCATACTACCTTGACGATTCAGAAGTTCAACATTCAATGTTGAACAAAAAAGAGTTATCACTAAGTTAGACCCTAAATCAACTTATCATTATATGATCTTGTTCAAAGGCTACTTCAGCTTATAAAGTGAGAGAGAGAACTGGTAATATTTAATTCTTGTAACATAACCATTAATGATATAAGAAATCCAGTAAGAATTATCTCAAAAAACCCTTTTTCTGTAAATGTATGGAAAGGGTGGAACGAAACAGCGATTTATCGGATAATTAGGCGTGTATTCGATTTTGAGTCAATTATGTTTTATACACACAAAATTATATTTAGCAAACGGGCTTGTGGAGCTTGTTGAATTTTATGATGTGTAGCACGAACCAAACCTTGTTAGACAATCACTGAAATCTAGGAAGAACTGTACAGCTGTTTCATCCTAGTATAGGTGTGCATCAGTGATCATACCACTGATCAAATCCAGAAGCTACAAGCCTCCTGGTAAGTTGTTACGCTGCGGACCAGCCCCCAAATGCCCTGGTACGGTCGAGAGTGGTGAGAGTCCATTCTCCCTCTTCAAATACTCTCACACGGCCACGCGTATACACCCACTCCCACGGAAGTTCTACTCACTGCCTTCTCGCGGCGAGGAGTGTTGTTTACCAAATTGACAGGATGAAAAGCGAATGTCCGGCTCCCTAACCAGGTTGGTGGATATGGACGATCCATCTAGGGGAGTTGGAAAACCCTGATTCCAAACAAGTGATGCCCATGGGATACAGGATTCTGAGGGAACAAATAACATGAACCTATTGTTGGTCACCGGCCACCATGAAACTACATCTCCTGACGTTACTCCACTGTCTTGTGGATTAGACCTCTAGGTCAAAGACTCGGAGAGTGGTCCCTACGAAAACAACCTACCTCAATCTGGAGGCCCGAGTAGTATCTCATACCTTATAAAAATCAAATGAAGTGTGGCGTATATATATTCGGTGTCTCTTTGAATCATTAGTGATGTGAACAGAGAAATAAGAAGCCTTGACAAACTACGAAAGCTATTTTTCGAGACGTTACTTCATCTTATTCAAAGCTTGTAAAACAGTAACATTTATTTTTGTCCCTTATCTATTCTACAGAACGTAAGCTTTAGTTTAATGTATGATTCACTGCCATACCCTTTTCTGTTCCAAAGCTATTGTAATTTAAACATATTATTTTGCACTCTATTTTCTACTCCAATTCTCAGCTTTGGACATAATTGTATTTTCCTAATCATTGCACGTTGTGGTCGGGTTAGTCATCTATTTATTCCTGTACTGTCCTACACCAATCTGAAATCGGGAACCAGTACGGGATTGAGAATAAATCGAGTAGTGTTCCAGTTGTCTTGTCTTCTCTCACTCGCATGCTTGCCACCCAACCAGGTGATAGAATAGTTTTCTTCTCTCTACTCCACTTCGAACTCACACGTACTAGCCTCAAGGTTAAGCCGGTCAGCCTATCGCGCAAGGTCTTAATTTAGATCATATCAAAAAAGCCAGTGAAAGTCAATTCTCATATTACTTTAATCACAACAGTACATTTCCAATGTTATACAAAACTTTGGGGATTTGTGGAAATTGTAGTATTTTCAAAATTGAATTCACGAGTCAATCTAAGCTCAACTACCACAGAAAAATGTGGAAGCGCTGTACTGCTACTTCCTGATAGTATGGGATCCAGTAGTAAGCATCCACGGTCCCGCACGCAGGACTCGAACGCAAGGCCTCCAGGTTCGCACGTGAATGCTTAACCCCTAGACCACTGAGCCAACATCTAACAGCGTGCATGTATAACTTCTATCGATCCGTGATCTTGAACAACCCTCCATTCATTGTCTGAGGTGGATAACTGTCTCACACCCGACATGGAATGAACTCGACTGCTCAATGCTTATCACTAGAACTCCAATATATCTATCTTGAAGCTAATCACTAGTGAGAACATGATTATTACCATTTCGTGAATTTTTGAAGTCCCATAATAGGACGAAACGACAGTTCAGTGCTTCCAGGTTTTCAATGGTGCTCAGCTCAGATCGACTCATGAATTCAACTTTGATAATACAAAACTGTTAGATGAGAATCATTTGGTTAAATACAGATCATATCTAAGATATGAGTAAGAAAAACAGACAACTCTTAACAAGTAACATTATTATAATGTTGTTTCAAATGATTTGCATATATTTCCAATAATAATAAAAACTCACAAGTGTACACCTCCATTTCTATCATGTGAATAACATTATTTCATCATCTTTCATTTTATAATGAAGACGAAAGTGGAAAAACAAAAGTAGAAACAGAGACATAAGGAGCACACGTTTAAGAGTATAATATGAACCCAAACAAGGTAAAAAGCACAATACAATTAAACTGAGAGATAGAGATAGAGAGACAGAGAGAAATAAAGATTGATGGTTTTCTATGGTGAAATATAAAATCAAAATCAGAATTGATTAACTAATTTATTCAATCGAAATAAAATATAGGTCAGCGATAGTTACTGACTATATAAAATCGAAATTAAGGTGAAATTCTCAAATAAAAATTAGTTAGATTATAACTCTATGAATTGATCATTTGGTGTTGACTTGTATTATTATACTACAGTTATTGACATTAATTGAAGTTCATTAACCAAACAATTGGAATGCCTTAGCATTAGAACTGACTAATTCAGTGTTTACTGGTATTGATCATCGAATACCATTGGTGACAATTGATTCATTCATAATGTGTCTGAACTCCACAGGTGACCTGATAAGTCTTGAGGACTGAATGCTATATTCGTTTCCTAAGCCACTCAGTAACCCCAAAGCTAGAACTATACAGCGACCTAAACACGAGAGAGAAGGCGCAAAATACGCGAGAAGAAGTTTACTCCAAGGTTCATCCCAATACAGAAAATACAGGGTTTTTATAATATTTTTAAATGTCCTTGGGTTGCTCGAAGATTCTGGAATGCTACAAACCATAGTAGCAGTGTAGCAATCAGCTAACCAAAACCTCTTCATGTGACGTTTCACTTCCTTGATATTTTTGGCTAAAACTTCAATTGAACGCTGATTGGATGAAACGCTTCTTAGTGCTTCCTGATGCTTGCTTGTCTTTTGTAAGCAATTTTCTGGATCACCCCAACATGACCAGTTTTCACAGGCACATGAATTAATGATTAATTAATAGATTTTCGTGTTCAGCAATTTACGGTACATAGATTGTATAAGAATTAGAGATCTAAAATCGATTTCTTAAAATGAATTAATACTTGTGTTACGTATGCAGAGGAATATGCCAATAATTATCGTGTTAAGTCGAATGGTGTCCTTGAACGTTAAATGGACATTTCCCATTGGTCGATGTTTGTTTCACTTGTTAAATATTGTGTAAATGTTTTCTATTTTATGGTAAGATGTGGTTTGTTTGATTAGTATATAAATAGAGTATGTCTGAAATGCAATGATCCATAACTCAGAGGCTGTGACTTGCGTTCTAGATTCAACTGGCCGGGCTAGACAGGGAAGCGGGACCAATCAGGACACTAGGTCTTCCTTACGTGTTTTCCGTGTCATTGTAATCGATCAGTAAGACGCTGCTTATCATAACCTGCAGTCTCACACGTTACAACAACTTGATTTGGTGTTTCACAAATTGTTATATGACCAGTTAGTTTCCATGATCTGGTCAACAGTCTGACGATTAAAGAATACAATTTACTCATAGTAGTGTATAATAAATTAACTTGTTGTGTTATTTTGCCTAATGATTTCATTCTATAGTTGATTTCCTTTCTTAACCACTTGGGTTTTGCTATGTTCAAATCCATGATTATTTGACAATGAATAATTTATTTGACAGTATTCTGCATTTTACGACTGATACAACGTTCTTCGTGAGAGTCAAAGAGCCTTAGTTAGATCCTGTCCATTGCTCGATGATTTAAGACTATATGACAAAGCAATTTTCCGGTACCCCTTTATTTTCACTGGTTCGCAAACACGATGTTAGTATGTGATAAAATCTATCTTTATGCAAATAAATTTTATTTAAATAATTGTTGTCTAGACTTTTGAGATTATGGATGTGGGTTTAATTAGACAAGGAAAACCATCATGAACTGGGGAGCACTTCTGGTCTGTTTCATTCTAGCATGAGATTACTCAGTAGTACCCATCCAAAACATCAAACTCAATTTCGTGATGCACACAACGGCTGGTGCTCTCTGTGCTGTAATCCAGTGGGGAATAGCCTCACACTTCATTTGAATTTCAATATAATACGACCTATATTTAATATCATTTTGAGCCAATACATTCGTTTATTAACAGTTTTTTTGCACGAACTCCAATTAGGGTTCCTCTAGAGTTACTGTCGATCTCAAGCCCAGATAAAAGAGAAGAGTTGAGTGTAAATTGGAACAATTATGGTGAAAGTCGAAATTCTTTGGAAACCATGAGGACAGTACCCCATCTGACAACCTAGCCAACAACCAATATAGGAATATGAAATATCGAGACACTCTGGGAGACCTGGAAAACCATTCAAATAGCATTGGAAATGAGAAAATATAACCTTGAGATGTTCGAAATAAGGGAAACTGGTTGGACATAAGCTAAACAAAAAAGAATACTGTCCGGAAAGATGATGTATTTTGATTATGAAGAAGGAAATACTTCACCCACGTGTGAAGCTGATGCTAAGCACAAAAGTATTTACAGGATGAGAAACGCATAGATCGAAGATAATCAAACCATTCTTCAAAACAAATGAGGAGGTTACAAAGAAAGTCGTCCGCTGATATGCACCAATCAATGGTATCAGTGAAGATGACAAAGATCAGTTTTATGAGCGGCTGTATTCCAATTTAGAAAAATGCACAGGAAAAGAATATGACCATCCTGATGAGAGACCTAGACGCTAAAGTTGGAACGGACAACATCGATTGTGAACATGTCATGTAACGACATGGACTATGAGAAAGAAACGAGAATGACTCAAGATTGGGAGATCTATGTGCTTCCATCAACAAGACGTAGGAACAGAGAGGGGAGTTGATATAGCTTAAGATCACCACCTGGTGGTGGGCAAGCTAAAACTGAAGCTAAAGAAGCATTGGACAGTTGAACAAGCAAGAGTACAAGAGTTAAATACAACCTTCTTTGAAGACCCTAAAACTCAGGGAGTTCAAGAGAGCTCTCGGATACAATCTTCAAGTCTTACAAGTTTTATTAGAAAGGGAGAAAAAACTCTTTGAATCACAACTAGAAAGTAATTGAAAAACAATAGCTCCAACATGTCAGGCGGTGCTGAATACCAAGAGGTAGCAGCATAGGGAATAGACCTCTGTAGACACTTTGGGGAGCATTCGAGAAAAAAACAGGATTACAGTCAATAACAGCCAGACGAGACTAGAGAAAGCCAACGCACAGTCCGAATGCACATAAGCAAACAAAAGAGTGAAGTAGAACTAACAAATGGAGTTAACAATAGGAAATACCTAGAAAACCTACCAATGGCGACAGAAAAAGCGAAAAAAAGAAATATGAAAGAACTATATGACACAAGTAAGAAGCCAGCATGGAAATACTGAAAACCAGTGTGACTAGTCAATAACAAAGAAGACAACCAATCACTGAGATTCAAGATAAGTGGAACAGGTGGCTAGAGTACTTTGAAGAACTCCTGAATAGACCAGTCCCATTACACCCGCCAGACATCGGAGCAGCACCTACAGACCTTCCTATAGATGTTATTCCATCAACAAATGAGGAAATCAGCATGGCCATCATACAAATCAAGATTGGGAAAGCAACAGGACCAGACAATATACCATCTGAGGGACTTAAGTCAGACATATAGGTAATTGCAGAGGTGTTCCACATTCTCCTCAGAAAGATTTGTAGGAAATAAAAAATACCAACGGACTGAAAACAGGGATTCCTTATCAGGATACTCTAGAAATTAGACCTCGGTAAGTCTTAGATCTACAGAGGCATCAGTACTAGGGAAAGTGTTCTACAGAGTATCAGTTAACCGAGTGAAAGATTAAGTAAACGCTAAACTTAGAGCTCAGCAGGTTGAACTTTGTAAGTATCAGTCATTTTCCGACTAAATCGCAACAATACAGCTCATTGTTTAGTAGTCAACTGAATCGAACTTGTCGCTGTACACCAACTCTCTTGATTATCAAAAGCATTTGACAGCGTAGATAGGAGAACCTTGTGAACTCCTCTTCGATACTATGGGGAATCTAAAACGATCACCATCAAACGGAAATCCTATGATGGACTGATTTGCAAGTCGTGTACGAATGGCAACCAACAGATGCAATCCAAACGACGACCAATGGAAGACAAGACTGTCAACTCTACCATCCCTCTTTCTTCTGATTGTTGACTGGATTATGATGACCATCATATCTCGAGTGAAGCATAGAACACAATGGCAACCTTGGACGCGACTAGACTATTTGAACGTTAGAGCTGACTTAGCATCTTTATTGGATGCACAGTGACAGATTCAGATTGCCAGTATATTAGTGTCCTTCAGAGCAGTATTCCCCGAAATTCGTGAAGGAAGAATCAAGTTCTTGAAATAAATCAAGAGAGATGCAAACAAACCACAACTAATAACACAGCTCTGGAGAGATAAAAGTCTTCACCTACCTGGGTAGCATAATTGATAAAGTAAGGATGATCAGATGCCAGATGTCAAGGCACGAGTCAGGTTAAAAATAAGTAGTATTCCTACAGTCCACGAATAACTGGGGCCCAAATTAACTGTCATCCAACACCAAAGTAAGGAAGTCCTGGCGCAAAGTTGCAGGACAACTCTGCTGAACGGAGCTGGAACCTAGAGAATAATCACTACAGTCATCGAAAAGTACAAGTATTTATAAATAGCTGTCTACGCAAGATACCCCAGACCCATTAGCAAGACGCCATTATTAATAACCTAACCTGGTATGAAATAAAATTAGCATACAGCTGAAGAGGAAATTCCCAAAAGACACTGGAGGTGGATAGGACATATATTACGAAAATAGTCAGACTGAATAGCGAAGCACGCCCTAAATTGGAATCCTAATGGCAAAAGGAAAAGAGCCAACATAAAGAACACATTGAGCCAGGAATCGAAGACAGACAAAAAATCATTTAGAAGATTTGGACTTCATAGATGACTTGGCCTCTCCATACCATACACACCAACAAGGTCAGATGAAAACAACCAGTGTAAAATAAGCCTCCGCATCAGTAGGCCTCAACATATACAAGGGAAAAACCAAGATCCTCAAATACAACACACAAAACATCAACCCAATCACAATCGACGCAGAAACTCTGGAAGAGGTGAATTCTTCCACTTACCTGGATAGCATCATCGATAAACAAGGAGAATAAGATGCAGACGTAAAGGCGAAGACTTATAAAACAAGTACCGCGTTCCTACAATTCAACAACATATGGAAATCAAAACAACTGTCAACTAACATCAAAGTCAGACACTTCAATACGAACGTCAAGAATGTTAGTTCTACTGTATGAAGCAGAATCTTCCAGAACTACCACAATCATCATCGAAACAGTACAAGTATTTATAAACAATTGTCTACACAAGATACTCAAAATCTATTGACCGAATACCATCAGTAACAGCCTTCTATGGGAGAGAACTAATCAGCTCCAACATGAACAGGAAATTAGGAAACACGTTGCAAATGGATATGACATTAGAAGGATGAATAGAAAGAAATTGGTCAGGACAGAGTTGGATGGAGAACGCTGGTGGTCAACCTATGCTCCTACATTAGGGGTAACATGCGTGAGGCAGTAAGTATAGTTAAATCATAACCTATTCTCATTTAAAATATTCTTCACTTTTCAACTCACAAAATCACACTATAATCTCCACTTTTCTATTATTTCTTCTACATGAATTTACTCTTATTTTACGGCTTTAAAGTCAGTCTAATGCTCTATCCTTTCACCTGTTGTATCCACTCGTATTTACTAGACTCCAGAAAATTCCATTTGTATGCAAACTAATGAATAAACTTGTTTATCATTTTTTAGTATACTTCAATAAGATTGTAACAATGTTAAAAATGAATGAAAATATTTTTGTCTTGGGAATATTTGACTTTTTCTAATTAGTTGAATTAATGAGTGGATCTGAGTCCGTCCACCACTGAAAACCTGGGAGCACCGGATGGCCGTATGGTCCTGATGTGAGACCACTCAGTAGTGATCATTCACGATTCTGCACGCGGGACTAGAACCCATGATTTCCGATCTCATTCTGATTAGTCAAATGGTAAGAATTTGACTTTTCGGAGTAATTCAGAGTGTGTTCCTTTATATAAGCTAATCGTTTACTAGTCATTAAGTGTAAAATCAATAATATGAGTGTATTTTTGGTTATAGATGACGTGTTTTCGTGACTTTCGGAGAATTAATAAATCCTTATAATCAGTTTTTCTGTTCTCACAAAAGTGGTGGGGAATTACAGGGTTGCTGTTCGAATAAGCAATAAGATCATAAATTAGTCTCTTTCTTGTTAAAAAAATTGCAGACATTCTTTATATCTATCTTTGATATTCAAATGGCACAGTCAATGATAAAGGTCAGAACTATTAGGCTTGACTTAAGTTCTTAGGTAGCTGTCGGTGGTCAGCAGGAAACATTGAACTTAGATTTCGCGCTAGGATGTATTAACTATCAAAGTGTACTTGTAATCTCAAGAGAATTTATACTCCCTGTGGAAGTCGAACCAGAATCAGTTTGAGATTTCACCGCTGAGCTATTCGAGCTAATATTCAGAACTATAATTGTACAACTGTAGCATATATGATTTACATATTCAAAATAATACTTCTACCAATGTTTGGGTTATCATACAAAAGTCTACTTTATCAAACGACTGTTTATCATTAGTTCTAATAAGCTAACTATGACAGATAATTCTTCAACAATCTAAATCATCACATGTCATTTAGATCATTATTTGCTTATTCTAAAAAATAATGGACTTTATGAATTATTCGTACAAAATTTCATCTTACTAATCACCTTTGATCATATCATATTTAGCCAATGCTATCTTATTCATGTGATAAAATTATACAAACACCGCATTTTTTTCATGTAAGAAAATGTTCTGGAATGTATGATAACCTGTTTATTCGATGCCCTTTATAATTTGAAAGGACCGTGTGATTCTCTAAAGAAAACGGTCGCTTAACTTTGAGAATTAGTGAAAACGAATGATCCATTGGTGAGACTATAATTTATGGACGACCTTTGAGCGAAGCTGAAGTGACCTTGAGCGTGGACACCTACTGATTAGGACTAAATAAGAGCTATAAAGCAGTTAGAATTCTCATTCACAGTTGATGGTTTGGGTTAAGAATTAGATTTAAGGTTTTCATCACGAATTGACACCAGCTATAATGCCAAAACTCTATTCAGCCAAATGTATTGATGAATTCTGATTGGTTTGTCCATAAATTATAGTCTCGCCGATCCATTTAGCAAATAAATAAGATTTAAATTTTGTATAGAATAGACTTTCAATTAATCTGAAGTAAAATAGACGGTGGGGATTAATTTATCACTGAAAGATAGCTCAGAAAAGATTCCAATCTCTACATGCGATTCTTAAGTGAGCTATTAATATGACACAACCATCATCAATAACACTGAATAACATTAAAACGACAGTTCACAACTGTCTTCATATAAGTGAAGAGCTTTTGACACCTTCCCTCTTGTCACTCAAATCTGTTTCCCGCTTATTGTTATTGTTAAGACGGAATTTGTGCAGTGATTAGTTTCTTAGTAACGATGAGCTGTTGTAATCAAAATATCACATCTGAACATGGTTGGACAAGCATTTAGTGTATGTTCGGTGGTTAAACGTCATATATTCTTTAATAATCTTGGTTATTACCCTGAAGAACACCAGACAAGACTGCCATACGAAACCCTGGGATCATTTAAATTTCAATCGCTGAGATTATTTTAAATTTTTATAAACGTCTTTTATATAAACGGTGCCCGATTTCTGTCAAACCATTCGTTCAAATACTAATAAATACTGACTAGTATAAGCTATTTTGTAGCCATAGTATCACTGGTTTTGATTCAAGCGTGAACATGTAAACAAACAGAGATAATTTGTTTTACAGAAAAAAAATGTGTGCGCCTATACATACCGAGCACATGTTTCGATAACACTTAAACCAATCACTATTTTGCTTAATATTTATGGTCATACTCTCAAAATTTATTAGTGGCGGTAAAGAAAAAAAACTCAGCCAATCTACCTTTCATTTTATTCATATATACTCTTCATATACAAACAATAAAAGAAAACAGAGGACATTAATCAATAGGAATAATTACCACTTTTATTTACGTTTTTGTACAGATCAAGTTAGGATAAAAAGTTGCTTCCGCCCATATACAAACGTTACATCATATTACATAATATAATAATAATAACAGGATAATTGTTTATGTCCCTCAACCAGAAAAAAAGTATATTAGAGGATAGAAAATTAAGGTAAATTAGATGAGAGTCTGGCAATCATGAATCAGATGAGTCCACTGATGATCCTGTGGCTAAAGCACGTTGATTCCAATATATGAATAATTTAGATGTGTCACGTATCTGTCACACAAGAAAGAAAAAAACCAAGTGAGATTTGTGCGATCTATCAAATAGATTATATGAAAAGAGAACTAACGGAGCAATGACAAAAAACGAAAGCTATTTTAGGGGACACTGTTTAGTTTAACTCGAAATTCGTAAAGTGCTAACATTTAATTTTGTCCCTAACTTATTCTATGAATCCTAAGCTTTTGTTTAATGCGCAAATTGTGATCATATTCTTTTCTATTCCAAAATCACTGTAATTTAAAAGTGACCCTTGTATCCTATTCTTCTACTCCAATGTCCTAATTTGGATATGATCATATTATTCTTATTCCTTGTGTACTATGATCCTATTAGTTATCTGTTTAATCAGATAACTTTTCTGAGTTAGTTGGATCAGGACTAAATCGGTTATACAGTTCCAGACAAATCTGCTCTCTCCTCACCAACCAGTTTGCTCATATGTCAAAAGTTGGATAGTTTCTTCTATCCGCCCCCAAGTCCATCCAGTCACAAATTGGACTCATACTCTACAAATCTCAAGGTTATACTAAGTAAACTATTATGTCAGGGTCGTAAACTCTCTGTATATAAAACACCAACTAGTGTGCAGGCAAATCAAGGTTGTAACAGACGAAAGGAAAACAATTGTTGAATATGTCAATTTTATTTTAACTAATGATGTGAGAATCGTATTGGGAAATAGCTAACATACAGCATTACATCTTAATCACATTGTCTATTTTAGTAAATTAGTTGTTCTTACTGTTTTATTTTTAGCTAAGGATTTATATCTTGTCCTCCCTGCTCAGGTAAATGATGCTTCAAAGATAATGATCAGTGACTTTCAGCGTCACCAATCTTTAGTAGCTATATAATGGAACAGACAGCATAGTTGGGTTACATATATGGCTGGCATAGGTCATAAGTTTAAACATTGCATACTAGTAGCATAAGAGGTTTATGGGAACTGATCAATCTGTGGTACATATTACGGACTGAATTTAGTCAAATAACCACTGAAAACCAGTGAGCATTATTTTGCACTGATTAGAATTTCCATATAAAAAAGCAGTTGTTCACTGCTTCGTATTTTGAATGATTTTGTAACTAAAATCCACTAGTGATGTGGACTCTCCCAAATAGTTCAACACACAAGTGTGTTCATAAATATTGTAAACATACTGATTCAAGCCTACATTTTACCTACTGTCACAATAATTATACAGTGAAAAGGTTATCATCAATGTAAACTTTTAATGTAAAGTTTATGACCGATTAATGTGAAGCTCACGAATTCCGTAAGTAAATGACACATAATAGATTTAATCTTAACACTCCGCAACAACACACAACATTCAAGGCATAATTAACATCAAACATGACACAACAACACAAGAGGAGAACTTGAAGAAATGATATATAGAATTACATTTATTATTAAAAATGCCTTGGATGATAGAACTGTTTTAAGTAGATTGACATGCTCATATACAACGGACTTAATCAGCCACAATTACTTTTTTAAAGTTATTTACGATTCTAAAGTTGAACTGAAATTTATTTGCATTGCAATGAAAGAATTAGCCAGAGTAAAACATTGAATAATGGTAGAAACGATTTTTCTCACTTAAAACTTTTAGCATCTCATCAAACTGTTTACTTCATACTTCTGCTCCCACGATAGTTACGGTGTGTGTGTGTTTTTTCAATTTTATTTTCCCATACAAGGTTAGTGATAATCTATGCAAATGCATTGAGTAATAAGAATACAACTTTTTTTAATCTCGTATCTCATTAAGTTCTTAAGTGAAGAGCTAGGTTTATAAACGACGTAGTATAAAGGTATTAGATCTCAATCGCATGAAGTGTGCAATTTAACAAATATAAAGTACAAAATAAAAACATACTAATCATTCAAGATATATCGGATGATTAATAGATTATTTAAATCAGGAAAGAGATGACAGAGTGAAACAAAAATGTTACAGACAATTCAAATCACTAACACATATAACATACCAAATTATGATATGTGTCCAATAAAGCTTGTGTATCAGCGATCAACTTCTCGGACATGACATATTGATCATTATGTACCATTCGTAGATCTTCAAACTTCTGTTTTAACATGCTGATTTCTAAAACAGATAAACTTCTACATGAAAAAAAACTAACCTCCAAATGCTGGATGATTTAAACAATCTCGCAACTTTGAAATCTTTTCAAGATCACTGCCGATTTTCTCTATCCTGTCTCGTTCTAAAATAATAAAATTTAGAGGTAAAACAAAATGTATGAGATGTCTGATACGTAAACTGATCATAAATAAAAATAATGCTTGAAAAAAGTAAAATGGGGATAAACTCCACGTTGTCAAGTCATATAAGTATTGTAGTCAGTAAAATACGATTACTTTTTCGTCTATTTAGTCATTTAATTGTAGATGTTTAGGAATAATTTCTATTAAAGAATTAATTGGAGGTGTATGTGGATTACGATAGCGTAAACAGTAATTCTCACTTCATTTTGATTAATCGCCAGGCGTAAGATCAAAATGGCGTATGACAGTGGTGTTTATTCCTAGTCGAAAAGTATTTTTAACAAGATACATTTAAATATTACATGCCATACTGACCCAATTATTGATCTATTAGTTGAATGATCCTCAAATATTTTAAAAAGCACATATGTATATAATTTCAAGTTACCATATTCCATTAGGACAAGGAGATGAGATGGTCATAGCAAATCACTACTGAAAATGAATAACTATGACTAACGGTTTAAATATTTGGAACATCAGTTGTGAGAGCTTACATTAAATACAAGAATTGCTCATCATTCCTTGTTAAACAGGGAGTTTTTTTAAAAAAATTCTGGATTAAATCGGTAATTCGCATTCACGTCATATTTTCTGATACAAGCTACAACTGTTTGGAATATTTTTTACAACTAGGTATCAACCAAACGTGAAGCGCGAAATAAGTCATAAAATGTCGCAAATTGATTTACGATAATGAAATCCTAGAAGTAAAAACGATATCACAAAGTAAGCAAACGAATAAAATCGATAGTTCCGTTGCACAAACCTATACATACTTCATTAAACATACGATATTAAACAATGAGGATAGATTTCAAAAAGAATAGAAAAGTAAGAAAGTTTACCTCTACAGCATTCCGTTACTGCATTTACAAATAAAAATCTACACAGGTTAACTATAAGATGTGATAGAGACTGGTCTATGATCAACCAAGCATGTTAGAATTATGTTGATTTTATTAACTATCCATCAAATGGACTTTAGGTTCCAGAGCCCTATCATTTATTTTGATTCTCGAGAACGAAATAGCCTCCTTAGTATTTACTTTCTATATATTGTACCTTAAAACAGACAACACGATTTTGTACTAGATTACAAGTTATATTGACAAAGTGAATTGACATAATATTATGCGGTCCAGAGTTATGCAGAACATATGGCATAAACATTAAGTGACTTGTTGGGATAATCCAGAAAACTTCTCGCAAAAGACAAGAAAGGATCAGGAAACACTAGGATGCATTTTATCCAATCAGCGTTCACTTGAAGTTCAGCCAGAAACATCAAGAAAGTGAAAAGTCTGATTACTACACCGCTACTATGTCTAGTAGCATTCCAGAATTTTCGGGAAACCCAAAGACATCTAAAATACAATAAAAACGCTATATTTTCAGTACTAAAATGAGCCTTTACAGTGAAGTGCTTCTTGTATATTTTGTGCCTTTTCTCCCGTGTTCAGGTCGCTGCGTGGTTTTGGCTTCGGGGTTACGACAATAGCTTAGGACCGGATATAGCATTCAAATTAGCAAGACTTATCATGACTGAATGTTGTCGGCAAGAAATACTGCTCAATCTAGGTTACCTACTAGTTGACACTCGTCAGTCAGTCAGTCAGCTACAACGTAGGACCAGGCACATATATGCATCGGTCCATGTTGCCACACCTCATTAGCACAGCAAGATGAACACCGGATTCATAGAAGTCGTTAATTCAATGATGGTAATACATAAAAGAAAGATTGCATATAAGGAAATAGTACAGGAAGAAAGAATTAGTTCGTAGAAAGAAAGATATGAAATGATTTTAATCTCCTAGTTTAAGGGAAGACAGAGAGTGTATGCATCGACGCCATTGTGATCGGTTCTGAGCCATGTCACCAAGAGTCTCCAACCATTAGTTACGACAGTCACGCGGACCACAACCAAGTAGTCTGAATCTATCAACATGGCTCAGACTAGACGTTGATGACTTCAAGCAGTGATGCTACGTTTTGGTTTGACCACCCCTAACTTTCTTCCAACCATCTCCAACACCGGTTAGCATTGCATGTCGTGGTAATCAGTGTTCAGACATGCGTAACACGTAGCCCAACCATCTCAGTCGATGAAGATTCACAACCTCATCAACTGATTTACCATCATTTCCTAATACCCTGCGTCTAACCTCACTATTACTTATCCGGTGATCCCAGCAGACACCAGCAATATTTCTAAGGCATCTGTGGTCAAACACTAGTAGCTTACGAGTGTCTTCTACTCTTAAAGGCCATGTTTCGCTGCCGTAAAGTAAAACAGAACGGACTGCCGCACAGTATACTCGTCTTTTTATTGATAGACGGATATCTCGCCTTCGCCAAGGTGACGTAAGTTGGCAAAAGCCAAACGAGCTTTTCGAATCCGTGCTGAGATTTCGTCCGATACCAGCCCGATAGGGCTGGTCAGACTTCCAAGATAAGTGAAGTTGTCGACGCGTTCGACCACTTCACTCCCTATCCTTAGTTTAGGTGATGACGCAGGCCAGTCCTGAAGCAACAACTTGCATTTAGAAGGAGAGAAGCGCATTCCAAACATTCTGGCATTGTTGCTCAGTGCTACCAGAAGACTCTGCATTTTGTCAGCGTCTTCACCAAACAGGACTATATCATCTGCGTATTCTAAGTCGATAAGTGGACCTCCTGGTAGGAGATCAATACCTGAGAATTCAGTCGACGAGAACGTTATTTCCATCAGCAGATCTATGATGAAGTTAAACAAAAATGGAGAAAGTGGACAGCCTTGACGGACACCACTTGAGGTTGCAAAAGTAGATGACAGTTCGCCATAAGCTCTGACTCGACTAGTAGTGTTCGAGTAAAGAGCCTTTACAAGGTTTATGTATTTCTGGGGTACGCCTTTCAATGACAGACACTGCCACAGAATCTCGCGGTCTACCGAGTCAAATGCTGCTTTTAAGTCAAGAAAGACCACCATTGTCGGACGTCGTTAGTAAAGTATACCTGAAATCTTGAGGGGAAAATGGTGCTTCTTGGTAAATTCACACCTGAATCGTTTGGTTTTATAATCTGAGATGCTACAACTGTCATTTGGGCCACAACTAACATTCTGTGGGAATGACATACTTGCAAATGATTAATCACTGAATAGTGACCGATGTTGCATGTCTTTTAGTATAGGCAAAAGATGACGAAAAGTAGTTTAAAAGTGAGAATAGATAAATTTGGAATGATAATGTGAGTTGTCAGAAACCAGCATGAGGAAAGGATATAATATGATGAAATAAAAACCCAAGAAATATTTATTCGTTAAGTGTTGGATACTTACTATTTGATAGAATAAATGGCAATTCATGACTGTGAGTAGTCAAGAAAATGGAAAAATTTGAGAACTAAATACGATTGAATTTCATGAGGTCAACGAACCGTAACGTGGTTAGTAGGTTGACAAGTGTTGGTGGTTTTTATTCCGAAAAGTTGTCTGTTGATATACAGTGCTGAATGACCACAGAAATGAGTTTATTAAATGATCAAAACTATTTTAAGAGTAACATAGTTCATAAAATTACGAAGTTAAATATCATTGTCTCTAATTTCTATTGGTGAAAACTGATTTACTGAAACTCTCTGTTTAAACATAACGATATATTGAATACGACTTTCCCGTAATAAGTTTTAGAAGTTTTAGGCAGTTGAAAGGTTAGAATCATACAACTACATTTATGTCGGAATAGCATAACAAGCTACTAAATAGACGAAGCTTTACTTACTCGTTACACGTACGTTTCGCCCACCAAAAAAAAAACTGGTCTAGAATTTATTCTAAGTAGATGACAACAAAGTACTATCACCAAAACTACTTATAAACTATATCGAATAAACACATTCTTTATTGTACTTACGAGCTAAAATAATTTCAATTTTAGACTGAGCCAAAAGTGTATCATCTTCCATGAAATTTGGATCGGTATATTTTTGAATCTCATTAACTAGACAAAAAGAATTATTGAATAGAAGGTAAACACTGTAAACAGAAATGAAAAAAAATCCCTTACTTCTTGATAGTAATTTACTACTAACTGGACGTTTTTCAGCAACTGATATAGCAGAGTATAGTTCATACAGTTGATCCACTAATTCTAAATATATATTTAATAAAGAAATTAATAAAATGAACTAATAATTAGGTCAACTTTTTCATGTTCAGTTGTAAGCCTTTTCACTGATTTAGTAGGTCCAAATACTAAATGTTCTAGTTCGGATACTCGCTTCTCTAACGTTTCAATATTCATTGTTGATGACGGCTAAAGAAATAAACAGATAATTGTTCAACTACTTATATACAAGGTTAGTAGGGTATTACAAACTTAACAAAATATTGAGTAAAAGAAGTCATAGTGGAAATAAGAAATGATATATTTTGTATATTTACTTCGTGTGCCTGGTACATTATTAATTTCTTTATATGCACATTATACAATTATATGTTTTAAACAATTGCAAACTAATAAGATCATGAAGGATTAGGTTGTGGTAATCGAAATCCTTTTAGTTGTATCTCCAAGTCGTAAAAACCAAATGTTTTATGTTCATAGTACTCTGGTACATTGTAGATAGTTCCCGTAGACTTGTTCTTTTCATTTTTAATAGATTCTACAGCTGAAAAAATAAATATTAATAAACTGTTAGAAGTTGAATCCTTACTTTTCTGAGTTTTACTATCGAGATTATGTGGTGGTGAGGAATTTGTCGTACTAACTAGTCGTAATGAACATGCAGTCACACTTCCTCTTGGTAGCAAATTCAATAGTCTGATAGACTGCATTAAACTGTAAAATAAAAATTATTTATATGTGTGCTATCTGGTATTATCAGTTCTTGATGAAACTACAGACATAATAAACAGAATTATAACCATATCAAAAGGACGAAATTATAATTTTATGATTTTATTACAACCATTAGCTGTTAAAAGTGACAAACAGAATGCACTTCTCACTGTAATCGAAAATTAACTTTGCTCATTAAAGTGACCAGAATAAACAAGCAAACCATTAAATTAGATAAATGTATATCTCTTTCCATAAAGAGTGATGTTTAACAATACTTTACATGAAGCATTCAGTTCTGTTTACAAAATAAAAAATAATTAACTCCAAGTGTCTCTGGACAATAACATGTTGGATTTGTGCAGGGCTTCTTCTAAGCATTGAAAATACACAAAGTCGAATGGGGAAATAAACTGATTATCGTGCGAAACGAAAGACATAGCTCCGTGCAGTATCATGAAATGCCTCAGGATCACGTAAGTATTGTTCTGCAGCTGTTGTATTCAGTGCATCGTTGAAATCGCATAAATCCGAAAAAAGAGATTCGATTCCCCAAACAACATCAAGCAAACGTCTTGTTGGTGCCCAACCAGAGAAATCTAGCGAACTCTGACGAAGTAAACTCAAACAAACACGTCCAGCTTCATCGATATTCGGATGCCAAATTTGTGTAGTACAATTGACTAGTGGTGGAGTGTGATTGTAACCTTCGGGAACAACAATATTGAAATGATAACTTCCATCAGCCCAAATTCCTTCATTTGGTCTTACTATTAATGTGAATTCATGGAGTTTGTTTGGATCGGGATGATGAATTGAACATTGGGAGGATATATTAGCCCTTAACTCTTGCAGTTCCTGTAACACAAGACGATCACGGATAGTAGCATTTCGAACGGAAGCCGATTGAACAGCATCTGGTTCTGTAGAGGTGATGCCACTTTGTCTTTGACGTATTTTATCCGCCAAACGAATCATTGGAACTACAAATTAAGAAGATAAAAACTATGACTAGAGTTACCTCACAACAAGAACGCTGACAATAAAATGTTACCGACCTTCAATGTGACTGCAAACAATTTGCCAATAAATTTAAGCTTCACAAAATAAGAAATATCTAAGAAACTTTAAAGAGGGGATATTCTTGAATTACCAGTGCTTGATTATGCGTATGTTTGAAATATCTCACGTATATTTATGGACCATCAAGTTGGCAATTCTGACGTTAAACATAGAGTACATAGTATGTATGGCAAATCGACAACCAAGGTAGTAAATATTTATCGACTTTGATGGTAGAAACATAAATTTTGTATGCTCAAACGCATCTCATCCGACGATCAATGGTGGAACGAGTGAAAATGGGCTGAAAGAATGTCAGAGGCAGCAAAACCAAGATACGGCATCAGTCCATGAAGTAATTGACAATTGAACTGACCCACTTTAACAGGTATAAACTACCTAGTTTTAGTTTAAATGATTATGGCAAGCAATAGTTAAAGACTTTGGGTGACATGACTTAAAATCGTTGGCAATAACCCAGATCCATTCACTCTTTGTCTACCCTCAGATCATAAGTTTCTAGATTGCTCATAAATTTTTAATTATTTCACTAATTTACATTTTCTTGAGTTGTATATTCGGTACATAATCTTTTCTATTACTACCTCCACTACTCTGGGGGTTGCTTTGACCATTTCATCTCGCAGTGTTAAGAAG
Source organism: Schistosoma mattheei (assembly GCA_944470405.2). Lineage (NCBI taxonomy): Eukaryota > Metazoa > Platyhelminthes > Trematoda > Strigeidida > Schistosomatidae > Schistosoma > Schistosoma mattheei. The sequence goes on from OX103944.1 coordinate 39,713,555, forward strand.
GTATGGGAACTTTAAACGATATACACATGTGTCAGCTTCTACTTTGCGTCTGACTGGGTAGAAATAAGCAAATGACAAAAATAAAAATGGTGTAATCTAGTAGGCAATATCAAAGCTCATGTTTGAGTTATAAGTCCTACTACCCAACTGTCTTAATTTTAGTAAAAAGGAGCAGAATTTCTACCTGAAACCAAATAGTAAGTCAAGAGTACTGTCTAACCAAAGTTATAAAAACAATATGTCTAAAATAGATGTCAGCTCACTTACTAGTCAATCACAATTAACACAAAGCCCACAACAAACGTGCATTAGCCCAGGCTGCCATACCACATCAGCACAACAAGATGAAATTAACAAAATGAATATTAAAGAAATCGAAATAACCGTATTATCGATGATAACGAGAAGGATCAAGTACTGAGAAAATATGGTCTGAGAATACAGAATGAAAAGGTATGTATAAAAGAATATTAGAACTCAAGATATAAAGGAAGATAAAGAGTCAGTGTAACTGCGTCATTGTGACTGACTCTAAACCATTTCACCCACCCTTGCCATTCACTGACCGTGGTTATCGTTAGAACCTCAACCATTCGTCAAACCACTTTATTTTGTACATGAAGGTAGTTGAACAAATTAAAACAGAAAGTAATGGCACCCAACAAAAAATCCAAATACTATCTCATAACTACAGCATGAAATCAAAGCTTCCAAATGGTTAATGAAACAGTAACAAAAACTAGTCACTGGGAACCTTAAGTGATATAAGACAAAAAATATTACTAAATAACTATGAATCGAAGAGAATGAGAGCAAGTTACCACAAAACGCAAAAGTATGGTAAAATCAAATTAATAAAAATGTCAGGACATTTAATTAGATATGGAAAATACTGGTTTGACGCAGAAAGGAATGAGTCATGAAACATTCAAAATTTAGAGAGAAAATGATGGGTTCATGTGTTACTGTGACTGTTCTCAGGATATGCCATCAAGTAATTACCTGTGACATTTGTTTTTTATTAAGCTGAAATGTGGACTTTTTTTAAGTAATTCAGACCAACAGTTAGTAACCCTATAGTGCAGTATCATGTTTTCATTTCCTTATATCTAGTTTTTACCAGCCTAATCCTACTTTAACCAGGATTTTGACTGACAAATTCAAATTTATTATCGTTGTACAAGTTCCCTAGCCAAAGGATAAGTATACTGCGCAGTAGTCTGTTGTTTTAATTAATGGCCGTGAAGCATGACCACTAAATATATGGGATATTCGTTGAATACGACTGACTGACTAACGTTATGCAAACGTAACTGACTCGTGCTAAAGTAAACGTTTTCATTTTGTTTACCTAAGCCCATATATTAACAGGTTTGTCTGAAAATAATTTCTTATTTGGACAGAATGAAACCCAGTAATTCAGTGTATATAACTATATTAGACTGACTAATACCTATTACGTGAGGGTTAGTATTATTGGCTAGCTCAAAACTTTGGTAGGCATGGCTGATGAAAAATACATAACTCAAAATTCAGTTCGATATGCATTACTTGGACAACCAAGTTCCAGGGATAAATAATGAATTCAATACCATTTAATGTGCCTACTCATATATTCAATTCATGTATATATATTCCCTCGAGATATGGACATATAAGCGAAGCCGTCTATCCAGTACAACAACATATTTTTGCTGCTAATGAAAACGATATCTGGCTATCTTCATTTGGTTTTCAAAGTTATCTTGATGTGGAACCAGAAACAACACATTCAAGAATCAATTGCGGGGATTACTCTTGCAGGTCAAATTACAGTCGACAAATTGGTGTGACGGTAATAAAAATCCAGAACTTGGCTCAAATTTGGAGGCCAAATTACACCACTTGTTGTACCATAGCTCGACAAAGGTTTATTATTTTATGCAGAGCATAAGTATTTTCAACCAATCTCTCTACTCATTGACCTAGATCGGGTAAGAAACACTTTAGCCTACAGAGTTACGTAATGCGTGGGAGAAATCAAATTTTATTGCCGGAATGTCTGTCGTTGCTGCGTCAATAAGTATCGATCTCCGCGAAATCAAGGGGCAACGACTACACAATACTGATGTGTCCCTGTTCAAAATAAACTGTTATTCGATAAGGTTATACTGAAACGACCATCTATATATTTGAAGATGTGACAAACATGCGAGATTCCAACAGTTGTAATATTCAGCACAACCAAATGCAACTTTCGAATGCATTGACTGAATCGCATCGTATAACCAATGGGATGATTATTTAGTGGCATTTCTAAAAAATACCAGGTGACGCACCCACATAGTAAGCGTCTTCAAAGAGCTTTAATTCCTACAAAATACCTATTTCCGTTATGAATAAAAAACACAAACGATACAACCTCGTTATAGTAATTCCCGCTAAACCAAAAACTACGGACAATTAGTGATAATCTGAAAGAAGTGGATAAAATACTCTCTCGTCTTTGGTCTATTTGTGCAGGTGAGATTCGTCTTTTAATTATCAGGCCAATATAAAGCACAGCAGTGAGTTCTGTATTGCTCTGAAGTTGTGAAATATAGCTTAGGGGAGTAGATATGAGTCGGCTTCTAATATTTGATTCTAGATACTTTAGAAGTATTAATGAGGTTCGCTAACCCCACCCTTCAGACCCCATTATGACAAATATGAGCACTTGGACTTCTTTGCATTCGTTCAGCCAACTTTCTTCGCCGTATGATAGCTTGGAACAGTACGTGCGTTTGACTTTACATTTTCAGAACTAAACGAATTCAGTCTAAATTAATAACATACCACTGGTTGGTGAGCGTTTCGGAAACAATAGAAAACCATAAGTCGACCGTAAATGCTTGAATCAGCCGATAAAACCAGTTTTTAGTCGTTCTAACGTGTATCTAGTCATGCGATAAAAACTGGACACTAGTTAGTATCGTATATATCACATGGTTGAAAAAAGGTAGCATACTCGGAGTTTGAAAAATTTGCCCTATAAAACGAGAGATGTGAGCCCCATCATCTATCGAAGTGAAACCTCACCTAGAAACACAATTATATATATATATATATATATGAATGGAGTGAGTGACATTGCACGAATCCCTTTCAGACACCTCAAATGAGCAGAAAAATGCATTTAAAGTCAATGAATTGCTGGTACTTGCACAACAGGTCGACAATTAGCGCAATACTTCTGGTAATTTTAGTTCCAGCACAATTACTTCATTTTCAGCCAACCAATACACATTTCCAGAAAAAATATTTGTCAGCTTTAATTTAACAGCCATTTTTAACGTATAAATTTTATCTGCATGTTAATTCAGAGATATTCATAACCAAAATATCTTGGACAACACGACTTAGCCTTGACATACTCAACCGTCAGAGATCAGCTGTTTACCTACTTTAAATCATTTAAACTTCGACCTGAAATTGCTCAATGCACAAGTAGCCCGAATTTCAATCTTTATGAAGCTGAAATCAAGAACGCATTGTTTCTTGGATTCTGAGTCTAAGGCTTTGTAAGTTAGTTATTTGTTCAAATTATAGAATACTTTTTTATCTTGATCCTATAATAATCGAAAATAACTGAAAGTAGGAATCCAATATTGGTTTCTGATAACTGTAAACAGATTGAAAAGAGCCATCACTAGGTATGAACTTGATAGCGATAAACAAAACAGAAACAAAAATGTTGTAATAGACGGTACCATATAGCACAAACACACTCATTTCTGAGTAGGTACGATCCCAATAGACCCACACGTCACTTTTAGTCTATTTGGTTATTTTCAGAAAAGATCTTCAGTCCTCAGTAATAAGGATGGTAGGTTGGTGAACCTGTGTTAATCGTAGCAGATTGCCTTCCAGTGAAAGTTCAGCTTCTCCTTGAAAATATTCACCGGTGGGGATGATACCACTTGTTCGGGTAAGGCGTTCCAGTTATTGACTACTCCATGAGAAAAACCGAACCTCACTTTAAGTTTATTAGGTCGCGGTTATGAACCTTCTTGCTATGGCCTCAGAAATTATTAGTGCTGGAGGGAGCAAAAATATAGGACATATTAACATCCAAATCATAATTAAAGATACGAAATGCCAGTATAAGATCACCTCGCGTCCTGCGATACGACAAGGGGAAACTGTTTAGGTGTTTTAAGGGCTCATCGTAGAGGAGTTTAGAAAGACCCTTCACTAATTTTGTTCCCACGCAATGAATACGCTCAAGTGAGTTAGTATCCTTTATCAGACATGGGCTAGCAGCTTCGATACAGTACTCTAAGCTTAGTCTTACATAGATAGGATATAAAATGCGAAACATTTCCTCGTCAAAGCATTTGAATGCTCGGCGAAGTGACCGTAATGCACGAAAACCTTTGACAGCAGCTGCGCTGCACTACGTAGTTGTTCTCAAGTCATGAATTATTATTGCTCCTAAGTCTTTATGTTCTTGAACGCTTGGAAGAGATGTACCATCAATAGTATACTTGTAACTATTACCGTGTCCGATGTGCATGAGCACACTCTTCCTTGAATTAACTTCTAAGCCCCAACCTTGAGCCCGTCTAACTGATTAATCCAAGTCAGCTTGAAGATCCAAATGATCAGCCTCATTTCTTATTGTTCTCCAGATTTTTACATCATCAAACAGTAATGTCGACGACTTAAGCAACGGCATAATTCATTAACTTAGATAAGGGAAAGCAGAGGGCCTGAGATAGTGCCTTGGGGTACACCACTTTTGACCGGCTTCCATTCAGATAGCATTCCATTGACCCTCAATCTCTGTCTGTGGCCACATAAGAAGTTTCCCATACATTCATGTACAGCACCTATTATTCCGAAGCTCGAGAGCTTCTGCATAAGACCTAAGTGTGAAACCTTTTCAAATGCTTTGTTAAATTCTATGAACATCACATCGGCAGACAGACCGTTATCTATGGCTGCTTTTCAATCCCCTCTCGCAATAAGTTAGTCAAGCATGAACGCTTGTTACGAAACTCATGTTGCTCGGGAGTTAACAGATTGTGTGAATCTATGTGACTTAGTAACTTAACCCGAATTATCTTTTCAAGTGACTCAACAACTATGCTAGTTAGACTGATGGGCTGGTGGTTAGATAAGGTCTGCATCTGACCATCCTTAAATATGGGACTGACTATGACATCTTTCCTATCTCTAGGGAGTTGGGCGAGTGAAACGAATATGTTAAAGAGAGTCGTGAGAAGTCTCGAAGTAATGTTCGCAAGAGATGACAGCGGTCGTGGGTGTAGTCCGTCAGGGTCCAGTATCTTACACGGTTCGAGGTTAGTTGTCAATGGAAAAACAGTTTCCTCAGTCACATATACAGATCCAATGGCTGGTATCTCTGCGTGATTGGGACAAGTAGTTGCAACAATACACGTACAATAGATTTCGCTAAAATGGGTTGGAAAAGTCTCAGCCATTACCTAATCTGATTCAGCTAGTAAATCTGAATTTTCGTGTGACACCAACGGGGGAATATCGTCACTACGTTCTGTTCGCCGTTTAACATACGAAAACAACGTTTGGGACAAGTGCGGCTATCATATGCCAACTGTCGTTCGGAAGTAGTACGGCGTTTAGCTATGGTCTTTTAAAATATATCCCGAACTTTTTATATTCACACTTAAATGGTGCGTGTCCTGTTGGCAAGAATAAGTCCCAGAAGTGCTTCCCATGATTCAATAGCTTCCGGGTGATATCTTACATGTTGACCATGGGATAAACGGCGATGTTACAAACTCAACTGTAGTCTTAAACTTATTCCATCCATCTTCGATAGATCCACCCACGTCAATCGACCAGTCAGTCGACATAACACAGTCTCTGGTTGCCGGGATATTAGCTTGCCAGATATTGGGACAGGATGGAGCAGATACAAATCAGTCAGTCAGCTACAACGTATATGCATCGGTCCAAGTTACCATACCTCATTAACACAACAAGATGGACAGCGGATTCATAAAAGTAGTTAATTCAGAGGTGGTAATGTGTAAAAGAAAGATTGCAATAAGGATACAAATTGTATACCGTGTGCCCTAAACTTAAAGTACAGTACAAAATTGTCACTATTCACTAGTGGGAGAAGGTTCTGAACGTCGATGGCATCCTCACAGTGGTGTGCGAGGACAAGGTCCAGCAATGACGAGTCATGTTCCAAGTCAATATGTGTCAGTTTTGCGATAGGACATATATCGCCTATGCAAAATAAGGAAGTGAATGAATACTTGACCTGTACTGTTTCGGCATATGCTTGGTTGTTTGAGGTCAACTCTTAACCAACCAACCTATGCTGTTACGAGTTCACGGTTTTCTCAATATATTTGGAAATGGCACCTCGTGCAAACTGCAAACTTGGCCTAGGAAACAGGAATGCGACCACAAGGTTAGGTGTTGGATGACATATCGTTAAATGTCACTGTACCCAAGTAATCTCAAGTGTTTCAGACGACGTGGCCAGTCCAATTAGTTTGCTTTTACGTTTCTTCTTAATGGTCCAACTTTTGTCTTTGTAAGTAGAACATCTAGAATGCGTATCTACCTTTACTTTCTTCCACATATTAGAATTTCATCATCAGATGAAATTCATTAATTCGCTCGCATCCCTTTCTTGTCATTATGTTTGTCCCAAACATTTGATCGTCAAACATATTGCCAATTAAGAAAGAATCGCATTACACACTACAATACATAATACGGCTGGAGATAAAACTATCATGATAATTTACACCAGTCAGCAATACTTATCCATTTTCTGTATTGCTGCAAATATGTAAAAACCAGTCAACATTCAGTGAATACTTCATGATACTTTATCACAAGGTTATCAAACGTCATCATCAAGTATTTTTGCTAGATAAGTGGCTGTTTTTCTGCAGTCGTATGGTTCAGGAAATTGGAATTTTCTCACTGCGTACAATTACGAGAATTAGTGAAATAATGTGTTCAGAAGGGACACTGTGCAAAATGTTATCGTTTGTGAAATTAATTATTGTTAAACCTGTCAAAAGTAGGCCTTGTTTCATGAAAAGATTGTTCCCATATACCTGCCAAAGATCCTTGTCATGTTATTGGTACATGTGAGGTAGAATGTTGCACAATGAAGTCCAGAATTGGGTTATTGACAGTAGGGGGAATATACCGTAGTCCGTGTTGTCTTACTGACGACTTTATCTTTAGACACATCTGCTCATGGAGTAAGGCAGAATGTAGTCTCATCATTGGAGACTTCAACGCACCACATATCAACTGGATAGAGCTTACAGCTCCAGGTGAGGGTTTCGATAGCGACACTCTATCAACAATTATTCAGTGTGCACTTGTACAATGAATCGCAAAACTGACACATATTGACTTGGAACATGACTCGTCATTGCTGGACCTTGTCCTCGCACACCACTGTGAGGATGCCATCGACGTTCAGAACCTTCTCCCACTAGTGAATAGTGACAATTTTGTACTGTACTTTAAGTTTAGGGCACACGGTATACAATTTGTATCCTTATTGCAATCTTTCTTTTACACATTACCACCTCTGAATTAACTACTTTTATGAATCCGCTGTCCATCTTGTTGTGTTAATGAGGTATGGTAACTTGGACCGATGCATATACGTTGTAGCTGACTGACTGATTTGTATCTGCTCCATCCTGTCCCAATATCTGGCAAGCTAATATCCCGGCAACCAGAGACTGTGTTATGTCGACTGACTGGTCGATTGACGTGGGTGGATCTATCGAAGATGGATGGAATAAGTTTAAGACTACAGTTGAGTTTGTAACATCGCCGTTTATCCCATGGTCAACATGTAAGATATCACCCGGAAGCTATTGAATCATGGGAAGCACTTCTGGGACTTATTCTTGCCAACAGGACACGCACCATTTAAGTGTGAATATAAAAAGTTCGGGATATATTTAAAAAGACCATAGCTAAACGCCGTACTACTTCCGAACGACAGTTGGCATATGATAGCCGCACTTGTCCCAAACGTTGTTTTCGTATGTTAAACGGCGAACAGAACGTAGTGACGATATTCCCCCGTTGGTGTCACACGAAAATTCAGATTTACTAGCTGAATCAGATTAGGTAATGGCTGAGACTTTTCCAACCCATTTTAGCGAAATCTATTGTACGTGTATTGTTGCAACTACTTGTCCCAATCACGCAGAGATACCAGCCATTGGATCTGTATATGTGACTGAGGAAACTGTTTTTCCATTGACAACTAACCTCGAACCGTGTAAGATACTGGACCCTGACGGACTACACCCACGACCGCTGTCATCTCTTGCGAACATTACTTCGAGACTTCTCACGACTCTCTTTAACATATTCGTTTCACTCGCCCAACTCCCTAGAGATAGGAAAGATGTCATAGTCAGTCCCATATTTAAGGATGGTCAGATGCAGACCTTATCTAACCACCAGCCCATCAGTCTAACTAGCATAGTTGTTGAGTCACTTGAAAAGATAATTCGGGTTAAGTTACTAAGTCACATAGATTCACACAATCTGTTAACTCCCGAGCAACATGAGTTTCGTAACAAGCGTTCATGCTTGACTAACTTATTGCGAGAGGGGATTGAAAAGCAGCCATAGATAGCGGTCTGTCTGCCGATGTGATGTTCATAGAATTTAACAAAGCATTTGAAAAGGTTTCACACTTAGGTCTTATGCAGAAGCTCTCGAGCTTCGGAATAATAGGTGCTGTACATGAATGTATGGGAAACTTCTTATGTGGCCACAGACAGAGATTGAGGGTCAATGGAATGCTATCTGAATGGAAGCCGGTCAAAAGTGGTGTACCCCAAGGCACTATCTCAGGCCCTCTGCTTTCCCTTATCTAAGTTAATGAATTATGCCGTTGCTTAAGTCGTCGACATTACTGTTTGATGATGTAAAAATCTGGAGAACAATAAGAAATGAGGCTGATCATTTGGATCTTCAAGCTGACTTGGATTAATCAGTTAGACGGGCTCAAGGTTGGGGCTTAGAAGTTAATTCAAGGAAGAGTGTGCTCATGCACATCGGACACGGTAATAGTTACAAGTATACTATTGATGGTACATCTCTTCCAAGCGTTCAAGAACATAAAGACTTAGGAGCAATAATAATTCATGACTTGAGAACAACTACGTAGTGCAGCGCAGCTGCTGTCAAAGGTTTTCGTGCATTACGGTCACTTCGCCGAGCATTCAAATGCTTTGACGAGGAAATGTTTCGCATTTTATATCCTATCTATGTAAGACTAAGCTTAGAGTACTGTATCGAAGCTGCTAGCCCATGTCTGATAAAGGATACTAACTCACTTGAGCGTATTCATTGCGTGGGAACAAAATTAGTGAAGGGTCTTTCTAAACTCCTCTACGATGAGCCCTTAAAACACCTAAACAGTTTCCCCTTGTCGTATCGCAGGACGCGAGGTGATCTTATACTGGCATTTCGTATCTTTAATTATGATTTGGATGTTAATATGTCCTATATTTTTGCTCCCTCCAGCACTAATAATTTCTGAGGCCATAGCAAGAAGGTTCATAACCGCGACCTAATAAACTTAAAGTGAGGTTCGGTTTTTCTCATGGAGTAGTCAATAACTGGAACGCCTTACCCGAACAAGTGGTATCATCCCCACCGGTGAATATTTTCAAGGAGAAGCTGAACTTTCACTGGAAGGCAATCTGCTACGATTAACACAGGTTCACCAACCTACCATCCTTATTACTGAGGACTGAAGATCTTTTCTGAAAATAACCAAATAGACTAAAAGTGACGTGTGGGTCTATTGGGATCGTACCTACTCAGAAATGAGTGTGTTTGTGCTATATGGTACCGTCTATTACAACATTTTTGTTTCTGTTTTGTTTATCGCTATCAAGTTCATACCTAGTGATGGCTATTTTCAATCTGTTTACAGTTATCAGAAACCAATATTGGATTCCTACTTTCAGTTATTTTCGATTATTATAGGATCAAGATAAAAAAGTATTCTATAATTTGAACAAATAACTAACTTACAAAGCCTTAGACTCAGAATCCAAGAAACAATGCGTTCTTGATTTCAGCTTCATAAAGATTGAAATTCGGGCTACTTGTGCATTGAGCAATTTCAGGTCGAAGTTTAAATGATTTAAAGTAGGTAAACAGCTGATCTCTGACGGTTGAGTATGTCAAGGCTAAGTCGTGTTGTCCAAGATATTTTGGTTATGAATATCTCTGAATTAACATGCAGATAAAATTTATACGTTAAAAATGGCTGTTAAATTAAAGCTGACAAATATTTTTTCTGGAAATGTGTATTGGTTGGCTGAAAATGAAGTAATTGTGCTGGAACTAAAATTACCAGAAGTATTGCGCTAATTGTCGACCTGTTGTGCAAGTACCAGCAATTCATTGACTTTAAATGCATTTTTCTGCTCATTTGAGGTGTCTGAAAGGGATTCGTGCAATGTCACTCACTCCATTCATATATATATATATATATATATAATTGTGTTTCTAGGTGAGGTTTCACTTCGATAGATGATGGGGCTCACATCTCTCGTTTTATAGGGCAAATTTTTCAAACTCCGAGTATGCTACCTTTTTTCAACCATGTGATATATACGATACTAACTAGTGTCCAGTTTTTATCGCATGACTAGATACACGTTAGAACGACTAAAAACTGGTTTTATCGGCTGATTCAAGCATTTACGGTCGACTTATGGTTTTCTATTGTTTCCGAAACGCTCACCAACCAGTGGTATGTTATTAATTTAGACTGAATTCGTTTAGTTCTGAAAATGTAAAGTCAAACGCACGTACTGTTCCAAGCTATCATACGGCGAAGAAAGTTGGCTGAACGAATGCAAAGAAGTCCAAGTGCTCATATTTGTCATAATGGGGTCTGAAGGGTGGGGTTAGCGAACCTCATTAATACTTCTAAAGTATCTAGAATCAAATATTAGAAGCCGACTCATATCTACTCCCCTAAGCTATATTTCACAACTTCAGAGCAATACAGAACTCACTGCTGTGCTTTATATTGGCCTGATAATTAAAAGACGAATCTCACCTGCACAAATAGACCAAAGACGAGAGAGTATTTTATCCACTTCTTTCAGATTATCACTAATTGTCCGTAGTTTTTGGTTTAGCGGGAATTACTATAACGAGGTTGTATCGTTTGTGTTTTTTATTCATAACGGAAATAGGTATTTTGTAGGAATTAAAGCTCTTTGAAGACGCTTACTATGTGGGTGCGTCACCTGGTATTTTTTAGAAATGCCACTAAATAATCATCCCATTGGTTATACGATGCGATTCAGTCAATGCATTCGAAAGTTGCATTTGGTTGTGCTGAATATTACAACTGTTGGAATCTCGCATGTTTGTCACATCTTCAAATATATAGATGGTCGTTTCAGTATAACCTTATCGAATAACAGTTTATTTTGAACAGGGACACATCAGTATTGTGTAGTCGTTGCCCCTTGATTTCGCGGAGATCGATACTTATTGACGCAGCAACGACAGACATTCCGGCAATAAAATTTGATTTCTCCCACGCATTACGTAACTCTGTAGGCTAAAGTGTTTCTTACCCGATCTAGGTCAATGAGTAGAGAGATTGGTTGAAAATACTTATGCTCTGCATAAAATAATAAACCTTTGTCGAGCTATGGTACAACAAGTGGTGTAATTTGGCCTCCAAATTTGAGCCAAGTTCTGGATTTTTATTACCGTCACACCAATTTGTCGACTGTAATTTGACCTGCAAGAGTAATCCCCGCAATTGATTCTTGAATGTGTTGTTTCTGGTTCCACATCAAGATAACTTTGAAAACCAAATGAAGATAGCCAGATATCGTTTTCATTAGCAGCAAAAATATGTTGTTGTACTGGATAGACAGCTTCGCAAAATTAGACATTTTGGTGTACACATAGGCAAATATTAAACAATTTAGCGACATTTGTGAGAAAGTCACAAAAGGTGTAGAATCCGCGTTATTTACCCCGGACTGGCGAAATAGGAGTCATTTTGGAGCGCTTCGCCGTTTTTAGTTGATTGGGATATATATATATATATATATATATATATGTCCTACATCAGTTAATATAATAATTTTCAGAGTCTTTAATAAGCAAAATAACGTTTAAGGTAATATTCATTACTACGACTGTTTGCTTTTTTGTTAAATAATCCCTTAGTAATAATCTTTTGTCTCTTTCATGGTTCGTGCCTGGTATTTTAATCTTTATAATTTAGTATGATTTGACTAGTATATGAGCACTGGAATTCAGTTGCTGGCCACAGGATTTGGATGAATGTTCACTTGAACTGATCTGACGAATGAAGTGTACAACTTATCTAAAGAAATTCAGTCCTCACTGACGTTATAAGTAGAAAGTAGTAATGATTGATGAGGTCATGATGTATGACTTCTTTCTTCAGTTTCCAATAATGTATCACGATTTTCCCTAGTATAACCCTCTGATCTCCTGTAGGATGTTGAAACGCCGAAATCTGTTCAATTGGTTCGGTTCAAACCTCAATTGTGTTACATATGTAAATTCAATCCATTCAGTTGTCTGTGCAATATCAGGCGGTGTAGACAGTGCTGTATCTGCATATCTTCTCAAAAAGAAAGGTAGATTATTTTTTACGACGAATTTGTACATTACTTCAGGATTTCAAGTCAAAGGTGTATTCATGACTAACTGGGATTCCTCGGATGAAAATACTGACTGTTCTTTAGACAAAGACCGTCAAGATGCTCAGTTTGTTTGTGATCATTTGGGGATACCTTTTTTCGAGAAGAATTTTGTTAAAGAATATTGGAATTACGTGTTTTTGTAAGTGTTTCATTTCTCTATACGGATTATCATAATGCTGGTTATTTCACTTATTTAGACCGCTTATCAAGTCCTATGAGCAGGGAGCTACACCAAATCCAGATATATTGTGTAATAGATTTGTAAAATTCAATTTGCTAACAAGGGCGGTGTTAAAAAGCAAGAACCAATGCGCTAATGATGACGTTCAAGCATCTTCAAATTTGGCTGCAGACGCAATTGCCACTGGCCATTACTGTCAAAATTCTTTTGGAAATTATCTGCAATACCGAAAGGACAATATTGAAGCCAGATTATTACGTTCTGTTGATAGAGTGAAAGACCAGACATTTTGGCTATCGACTGTAAGAGTTGATGGTGATCCTACGATACAGACATAAATTATCTGCCTTTCGTTTAAAACAGAAACAGCATTCGTGTTTTAACACGATGATACAGAGATAGATGAAGGATGATTTTGGTGGAGTTTTGTTCTCTGAGCTGGATGGTTTGGTCAGAGAACAAAATTAAACCAAAATCATCCACCTGAGCTACAAATCTTCTCCACCATCTCAAAATCATATGAAGTATGATCGAAGATCAGCTAAGTAGAAACAAACGTTTCCGTTAGGACACTTCGATGTGAACTCCTTTCATCTTTACTTAGTTAAAAGTGGAACTCAATATTCCAAATATGGTTTGCTGATAATAATAAATTTCAACTGAAGTACTAGGTTGCTAGCGTTAAAACCCAGTGCGGAAGCACTGAATTGGTGTGGCTACGTAGTTTTACTAGTTTGTTACAAACATTATAAATAAGCAATTGTTTTTATGATTTACGGACATCGATTTAAATAGAACGCCAACTCTGTTTTGTTTATTTTGAACGAGATGTCTTTTTCGTTCAGTTTGATCCAATGTAATCTAAAATTGCTAAGTTATTAGATATTAAAACAAACAGCTTTTTCAATGTCAGGTTTTTTTTCAAGTAAGTTTGATATTACTGTGTAGTAAAAAGTATTATCAACTAACATGAAGTATTTCAGAAATACCTTAATTGCTTATCAGCATTTACCCATCAAGTCAATTTTCTGTTAGTGTTAGATATTCTTTCATCTAGTAAAGAATTAAGTTCACTGTCAGTGTATTACAAAGAATAGGTAATTGCAATGCTCTGTGTGGTCGCTGACTCACACTACTGAAAAGTCTGATACTAGAACGAAACAGTTGTTGGTTGTTACCTAGATTCAATGGTACTCTAACTAAGGTCAGTCTGTGATGTGAACCACAAAATTATGATGTAACAGCGACATATTATTTGTTCATGTCCTAGAATGCTAGCCACACTTATCGTTCAACAACTGGTAATTTTATTTGCTTGTTAACATATAAGATGGGACATCAGGACTTGTAATTCATATAATAAGCACAGGTTAACGTGCTCTGATGCGATAACTGACTCAGTTGTGGAAACACCTAATGATGCCACTAGGATTTCGAATCTGCGAGCTACTGATTGAAATCCACATGATTTCATCACTAAGCTTTTACTTCACAACAGTACCACTCTAAATGCTATGCCAATAGTTAAAAGTCGAATATTCAAACCATTATTTTCCATACCGGCAGTATAACATCTCATCCAGGAATTGAACCTTAGTCGCTTCAGTACTAACCAAGGATTCTAATCACTCGACTGGATAATTAGACTTGTGATTTATCTAATATGAATTTTTTTGCTTTAATTTTTATCCTAGATTTCTCACAAAGAACTTCCATATTGTATGTTTCCAGTTGGAGATCTATTAAAAACCCAAGTGAAACAAATTGCTCAGGATATTGGCCTTTCTCGTATATACTCCAGACGTGAAGTATGTTTGTTATATGGGTTTATTTTTGAACTCTTTTCATTGTTTGCTCAATATTTCTAACTTACAAAATTTACAACTATTAGTAATAACTAAAAGGATATTTGTTCATTCTTTTAATCAACTTTTAGAGAATATACACCTAATTATTCCATTTGATTGATAAAAGTTCTATTACTTAAATAATTATCGTTAAAGTTTTCTTAATTTTAATTTGAACATTTGAGTTATATCGTACATTCAAAATGTTACCTCTTATTCTGTGAAGTAGTTTTTCTCATAACCATTTTATTCTTATTTAGTAAGCAAGTTTAAAGTCCCAGGATTTAAGCCATACTTTATTTCATAAGTGTCCTGGAAATATCAACTGGCTTATAAAATTAAATTGGTTATGCTTTCTCTTTTTTATTAACATTAAAACAGGTCTGAACATCTGAGTGATAATAATACAACAAGCATTCCAAAAAACCCAGTTGAGAACACTATAGTAAAACAGAATGATGAAATTAAACATAAAAAACGTATGTGTAAAATACAAAGGATATATGTGTCAACTATAATTTCATGTACTGAACTTTAAGTTAAAGTTCAAATGTGAGGCCTAGTGACACTATTTGGCTGCTCCCCCCACTTCTGCTTGGGCAGCCGGGTCGTATCAATGGCTGTAACAAAAAATAACGTAGTCCGAGACCGAATAGACTGGATTGTATTTTGTGAGTGAGTTACGTTAATCAATTGAACTTATCGACTAAATCGCTCACCAGTTTTTCAACGTATGTTCGTCAGCCATAGTCATTCGAAACGAAATCGTAATCTACTACATTTAGTATAACGTTAAGAGTGGTCGACTCGAACTGTTATAAGTAGCATTCATACCTATCAGTCACCATTAGAAATGTATGTGTAAAGAGTTCAAGAGACTGATGTTTCTTCCAGTATTTTTTGTCATTAAAATCACGGATTGTGATTTTAGATTATTATAATTATTTTATCAAATAAAAATCACTGATATAATTTTTGTAAATGTCAAAACTATAAATATTCCCTTGGTTTATCTAACCTCAGAAGCCTTTTGTTTTCTACAATCGCAGCTTTTTACTTGTATGTTGATATCAGGCTTCCGTTAACAAATCAACTACCTGATTTATTTTTCACACAACGAAATTCGTTCTATTTAAGAATAATTGAGTAAATGGTTATAAAAGTCATACAAACCTCAATTGTATGTAAAGCTATGAAAAAATAGGGTAAGAGCGAAACATTTTGTCGTGGGAATTGAAATGCTCTAGGGTTTTAAGGCTGGCTTCTTATAAACGAGTTGCATCAATATTATCATCATCAGGTAGACGTCAATTGTTAGATAAAGTTCACAAAAGTTCAGAAAACTAAACATTCCCCAACCTCAACTTAAAGTATACAATAAGCAGTAAGTTATTGTAACGATCCAAGCACCAGCAAACATGCAACTTAAGAAAAAATAATAGTTTAAATGCCAACAAATGTTATTACTGTCAGTTTAAGCAATTACATAGTCTATAGTAACAACTTAATAGTAAACTATTAGTATAGGGGTTTTGCGCAGATTATTATATTTTAATAGATTAACTCACCAATTATTCTTAGACTATCATTGAAAATCGGGAAGCTCTGGACAACTGTTTCGTCCTAGTATGAAACTCAGCAGCGACCAGACGTCTAGAGGCTAAGTGCTCGTTCGCGAGATTGAAGGTCCTGAGTTCAACCCTAGGTGGCAGGGTCTTAAATGCTCACTTTTGAAGTCTCATACTAGGAAGAAACAACTATCCATGGTAGTCTAAATAAAATCAATCTGTGATTTGGTGCATAAAGATAAACAATTAGCCTTCATCTGGTTGTATTACTTCAACTTCTGTCTCAAGATACAAGCTCGTGTATAAAATTCATATAACTGGTTCCCTTTACTCATTTCAAGAATGCTAAAAAAACAGTTGAGGCAGAATAATATGGATTCATTTTGTTTCGTGGTTTCTCACAAGCTGCTTACAACCGTATTCGTATAAGAGTCTAACTTTGCGATGTAATATAATTGACATTAATGACTCAGAATTAGGAGAACAAAGATATATATATATATATATATATATATATATATATGAATTTAGTGTTCATCGTATTGTACTAATAAGGTATGGCAACTTGGACCGATGCATATGTGTGCCTGGTCTTACGTTGTGGATAACTGACATTCAACCAAATGATTATTAAACGTATTTATACAATTATCTACCAATCTGTGTAAATTCATGTCTCTTACGGATGAAATACAATCGTTTTATTTTTCTAACCATCACTTACTATTTGTTTATTTATCTTAGAGTATGGGAATGTGTTTTATTGGTAAAAGGCGGTTCTCAGAGTTTATTGATAATGTAAGCCGTATATTTATTTGTTTCATTTTTCCACATATTTTATAAATTGAAATTTCTTTTCACGTTAAATCAGAATGAAATATCTTAATCTTTAATCGTTGTACCATACCCGTATAATCTTAATACATATTTTCAACAACCGTGGTAGAAAAATATAAATTCATTTATTCCACAAATTCCTATTTAGCTACTTACAGCATAAATATAGATTTTTAGGTACGGAGATTATATCCCGTGGGGAGTTCAACAAAGGTGAAATGGGTGTCGAAAATTATACTATAATAGTCACTATCCAAAATATGTTATCTAAATACGTTTGTATTGTTGAAAAAAGCCAAAGTGTATTTCATATCACATTTCTCGGTCTGAGGTAAGGTTAAATATGATAACATAGTTAGTTAGCTTAGTAAAAAGTAAAAAATGCAAAATAATTCTAAGAATTGTTTACAAGGTTGATTATTCGTGGGCTAAGTATATGAATATTTTAGAACAGAAGGCCGACAGTTGTATGAAGATGAGTTTTGGGTAGCAAAATTCTAATATTATAGATTCAGTTGTATCGGTTGCGTGAATCTTCCCGTTGAAATTACGGACTACAATCGATCGACCTCTTTTGGCGTATGTACATTCTATAGGGACTAATTCTATATTGCCATTAAATAACAAGTATTTAAGCATAATCGACTGATGGCTAGTAGTGGAACCCAGGACACGCGTTTCGTTCCATTTAGGACTCGTCAACCAGATACACTTGTACCCGTATTGGAGTTTCAGTGCAAATGTCAACACGGGCGCAGGTACATCCAATCTGCTTTTATATCATAAGCAATGTAATACCAAGTACAAGTTAGGTGATAAGGGGGTAAAATAGGTGAAGCTCTAATAGGTAAAAGAAGGGAATTTACACTTACGCGTATGGGTTAAAATATTAGTGGCGGAAGACTGAGGCAAAATCAAATTATCCAATATCGAAAATAATATCCTTATGAGTACAAGAATTTGGCTCCAAACTTTCGATCGCAACAGCTTCATTCAGATATAATAAATGTGAACTCCTTTTAATTACTAGTTATTATAAAAGTTTTAAAAAATATTTATGACATTCTCTCTACTGAGGATTATTCTAAATAATTTGTTCTATTCGGTTTGTACGTAGTCCCTGACTATCGAATCAAGAGGACTAAGCTGTATATCAGTGACGTGGTTGTCAAAGCATGCAACCTAACAGTTGCATTTTCGAACGCTCCCACCTACCTCTGTTTGTTGTGCAGTCAGTTTTCCTCTTTCTATCCTCATCTATGCGATGTTTCAACTACACAAACTTGAATACTTAATATTTTTGTTTGGTAATCATCTCACTTTTTTCTGACAATACTTTATAAATTTACCTTAGATAAAATTGAGTGACTTAGCAATTAAAACAATTAACATCCGATCAGTAATAATAGGTTGAAGGCTCAAGTCTTGTTCACTTAGAGCTGAACACATAAGCCTATGTGTGATTATTATTATTATTATTATTATTATTATTATTATTATTATTATTATTATTATTGCTTTATTCAACATTATATTTTTGGTACAACATAGAATTCTCAGCATAAAGTATTTCAACAAGTTTCCTTTTCTTATACCTTGATCTATTGTGACGATAAATTTTGAATGATGATCGGTTAGATGTTAGGAGTTCGGTAATCCGCATTTGATTAATGTTCATTCGTTTCAATGCATATTGCCAGCCAACATGATGTCGCTAAGTGTACCTTTTTGTATCACGTATAGCGAAAGGTTGTAAACTTTTCATAAACGCGCCTGAATAGATTGTGCGCACAATAGACATAATGATGTGCTAAAACAAACAACAAAACAGATAACTTGATGAAATATCTAGATCGGAGGAACAGGTAGCCCAGATACTCAAGCAGGCCGCCAGTACATTACCGGATTGCATTGATTAATTAGTTTGTACCATAACAAGGTCAAATGCCATGGTTCAAATGTTAGCTCGGATCTGGATACTGGCCAGTCTTTATGTTGTGATTAATGTTAATGTGATGATCGTGAATAGTTACTCCACAGATATGTAATCATTATCATGTTATTTAGTATAGTCTCCAATGTTAACTAAATACTGTCGTCTTTATTTTTAAACTTATTTAAATATAATTGTGTAACTCAGTCGTCTAGACATTTGACCCATGTATGTGTTGTATCACACCACATAATACTGTTGTATGCTTTTCTTACCACACTAACTACTTTTTCATTACTTCAAATTTTCTCGTATTATGTAGTATTTGGAACCAAAGCCTGGCGTTTATAAAGATCTTGAAACTGATCAAGTTTTGGAAGAGCATACAGGTAAGCTGTGATTAGGGTGTTTAGTCATGTTACAGCATACAGGCTTTCTTACTTTTGAATCGACACAATAATTCTTGTGACCAGTGGTTAGCTAATTTTCCTACTTGGCTGCATATCAGTTAAAGTAGTGGAGATGCATCCATTTATTTATATCTTCTTTTATTCCTTGATGATTATAATAACCGGTAGTAAACTTAAAGTTTTTGCCCCTATATATTGCTCTCCCTTACTATTGTTATGATTATCTCCACTAAGTTTCTCTTCACATCTTGTTGTGTCTGTGTGAAGGAGTGGTGTGTAGGAAGTTAAAATAAAACATCTCTTTGTTTCTGGACCCTGTGTTGCCTATATTATTTGCTATAGCCACCCTGTTTTACAACGATACGCACACGTGCGCACTTCGGTACCATATACTGTACATTAATATATATATATATATATATATATATATATAATGTCACTCTAATCCTTTGGAAATTGACCCATTTCTTAATAAAATGCACTTATTTTTTAGTTCGCTTCCCATTGCCATTGATTAACCTTCTGGTTGGCTCTCGATTTCACACAACACTGTTTAATGCTATTCTACAGTTGGAAAAGTCGTATTTTGTCCAATTATTAGTAATAAGCTTGTTAGGCTGTCATAGGATAAACAATAAAACTGACTTCTCTTAGATTTTCTCCTTAGAACAACCACAAGCATTACTCAATTATATACTCATTTCGGGGAAAATAGATTGTTTTACGTAGAATTTTTTTCATGTTTAACAAATAGGATGTTATTTTGTTTATCATGACTTTCCTCTATAACATCGAGATTACTAACTCTACTTGGTCTTCGCTTCTTCTCCTAAGGTGTACATCATTTTACTTTGGGTCAACGAATTCCTATTAAACGTTTTAATGGACCTTATTATGTTAGTAAAATGGATTGTCACAATCAAATAATTTATTTAGTGAGTAAAATTCCTCTTGATATCTTTGTTATTCATATTTTTCAATATCAGGAAAATTGAGCTGTTATTTTGAATCATTCTAAAAACAACAACCATTGATTGAAGCATTTTTGTGTTCAAGAAGATATTTTCATAATGCTGTTAATAATCTTAGTATTTACGACTAACCGATCTCTGAGTAGTGAGTAATATCATGTTTGCTTAATCTAGTAGTGCCTATTGTATTCTGTGGATCAAGTTGTAATGTGGTCAGTAGTCTAGGTAACTCGACATTGGGTGTACCATGTTGAGATTTAAGGTGTTTGTAGGTAGTAGATTGGATACCTTGAGTTCGTATTAGTTAGTACTCGTTAACAAGGCGTACCTGCAACTCGCTGGGATTTGAAACCTGCGTAACCCTGCCCCCAGTCTGAGACGTTAACACGACCATTCAGGAGGCTTTTGGTGTTTGTCTCATAAAGCCAATATGTTACATAATGTGCTGCTAAAGGTAATAGCTTTGACTTTTTGAAAAACCTGGGGATTCTGTAGTATGTTTCCAAGCACCTGTATAACATAGTCCTATGTAATAAAGTCTTGCAGATACGGTCGTAAATGTAAGAATGCTTTGCCGAACATCAAACGAGATAGTGTGATGCCTCGTATGATGATCGCCTCATTGATATGACATACGGACTGTAGGATTAAATATCGATAAGGTTTTAACACAGCATCTATTAGACTATTTTAATCAGTCAGTCATGAAATCTGTCACACTTGTGTCGGTTCATGTTGCCAGACTATATTAGTACAGTCAGATGAAATCATTGAAGCAAATTCCATTGGTGGAAGTAGTAACAATATCAGTGGTAGTAGAAAGAAATAGACAAAAACAATATGTTTGAGAAAAAGAATGGATTTGTGGAATAAAAGCTATAAGATAATTTCCTGATGGTAATTATCATGTAACACTTTATCTACTTGGTAATTAGGTTTCTTTATTCAAATGTATTTTCAGTTTTTATTATTTAGATTATTTATATAAAGTTCACTCAGAAATTAATCAAGTTCGGTTTAGAAATATGAACGTTATGAACAGGGACTCACCAGAAAAGTGTGGTGGGTCAAACAAAGTTAAATGAGATAAATGGTTAGGCTATTTTGATCACACACGTGAAATACATCAAAAGTTGATGTTAAAACTAATTGGTAAAACAAGTAGTTTCGTGCGTATTCTAAAATGATGTGTTGAAAGAGTTCAAATCTTCACAACTTTTAAGTCTAGATAAATAATTCTAAGTAGAATAACTTCACCTTTACTTCTAAAAGATCAAGAGATCAGTCTGTAAGAACACCAATAAAGCTATGAACTGGTAGGTTGTAAGGGGTCAGTTGAAGGTAAAAAGTGAGTTATTAGCGCGGTTTATTTATGAGCGGTAGTAGATCGGTGTATTCACACCCATAACGCAACATTTGTTGTTGGTGCACCATCCCGAAATATTGACTCAAGGTGAGTTTGAGTTCAGCTCTTAATGCATTTCTTTTCATTAAGACTTGTGTTCAGAGAGCTACCAAATTTCATAAAATTCTGTAAAGTAATTTTCATCGATATATTTCATTAATTTTATTGTTCTGGGGTCTTGATCAACAAAACATCTGTACACAGACTGCGCTTCTCACTCTAGGTAGCTAAACAGTGAAGAAGTAGTTTCATTCATTGCATTTAAGTTGGAGTTGTGAAATATTAGCCTAGTGCACGAACATATCGACGTTGTAATCCAAACGAAATGTTTCGTAATCAGTGATCTACAACCTGAAAGAAATCCTAAGCTTAGAAACACTACCAAATATATTTACAAATTAAGCTTCTCATACCATATGCACACTATTGACCATAAAATTATAGTATTACTGCGATTGTAACCTTCGGAATCATTAATTATTTGCTTGCATTTACATGTATTTTAGGTACGTGACCCAGCCCACCCAAGTTTGTTTATGCGCAAGTGTTGGTGTGGTCCTGCAGTTTGGATAAACTCTGAGCCATTTTCATCTATAAACTCGAGGAATATTCAATTCCAATGGCAAAACAAATGGCGTCCAGTTAACTGTATTTTGAAACCGTTCAGTGACATATCTTTGGCGTCAGCTTACCTTAGGAAAGACATGAAACGATGTCTTTCTAGCTCAGACAATGCAACACTCGCCAGTGTAATCGATGCATCCATTGAAGATAACAGAGAGGTTGGACCATGTTTATCAATTGAATTAGAAGCGCCAATGCGTTGTATTGCACCGGGACAATGGTGTGCATTTTATGATAATGACATATGTTTAGGTGGAGCAATGATATGCGGTTCAATAAGTCTTTGGGAAGAAGGGCAAAACACTTCATATCATGAGTGGAATCACAGCGACTACGAATTGACATATGGTTAAATTTAAGAACAACATCTATCCCTTTTAAATTTGTAAATAATTTAGGAGACTATAAGTCGGTCAGTTAAAGTTTTTTTACAAGTTGAATCAATAAATGATGCTATGACTTATTATCTTATTTGTTATTTGGCGAACTTCTAAAATGAATTAGAAATGAACCAACCTGCTGATAGACAACATATGTGAAACACTCAACGCAACATTATCAACTGCAGTAAGACATGACTTTAAAATCAAGGCACAGGTTTTTGAAAAGTGTTTAGGGTGATAGAAAAAACCAAAAAGGATCCTCGTCACCGGAACGGTCGGAATTCTTCCAAAATGACTCACTCGTATGAGGCAAAAGCATTACTAGTGAATCACGACAATAAGGATTACTAAATGTTGACATAAGTTATGTTTTGAAACGTGGTTTTCGTCCCAAGCTGATAGTTGATTTTTCCGGGAATGAATTCTTAGAAAATCAACATTAGTGGTGTTAGACCAGTCACACTAAGAAAATCCAGATTTGTAGATAGGATGGCTTGCTTTCGTGTTTTGACTGAAGTTAACATATATTTAACTCAAATAAACAAGTCCATTTAAAACATTCATATAATCTCAAGCTTAGTCTGTTCCTTTATAGAGAACTGGTGGCTCATAGGAATACAAACAAATATGTTGACGATGTACTCCAAAGTAAAGCAGAAATTGTCATTATGGAGTTGTGGGAATGGCCGAATTTCACTGAAATCACACTGATTTAAGCTGAGCATGTAAGCACCAGACAGTCGTTCCGTCCTAATGTGGGATTGAGCAGTGCGGTTTCGCGACTTTGCGACCGAGGGTCGAACCCAATATCTTCGGAAATCTCATTTGTCTAGAGGTGAAGCATTCGATCTTCAGTGGTGGTGTTGTGGATGCGCGCTTGTGATGAGTCCCATACCAGAACGAAACAGTCATCCAGTGCTTTCAAATTTTTAATGGCTGTTTAACTCAAATCAGTTCTTGATTTCAATGAAAAAGCACAAATTACTGGTTTCATACTCAGCTATCCCAATCTATTGTCTTTTCAAAAACCTTCCTGTTGCAAATAAAAATTCTCTATAAACAAATTACATGAACTAAAGTCATTTTATTCAATGTTGTCACTAAAAACTAAAACACAGTACAAATAAAATGACCAATGTAGTGTTGCGTAACAGTAAACTTGAGTAATGTGAAGAATTTTTCAAGAATAAGTTGACCTCAATTTTTTTCTCCATTTAACTTGTTCCGATATTTACAACTTTTTCTTTTAAACTTTCAAAGACGGCAATCATTATTGCAGAAGCGCCGGTTGTTTTAATTATTCTAGGTGTGAAACCTGTGAAAAAAATCAATAAAAAAGTGTATGAAATGTGTGATGCAACTAAGTAGTTTATGTACATGATCAGTGGTATTATTAACAAATATCGCAAAACTGAAATTTCATAATTAGGGCAACAAATTAGTTGGGAATAAAAGCATGAGGGATTCAAATGTATTTGTATGTACAGACGTATGAAATCATGTAGTTGAAGACTTGTATCAAATAAATAAGTAATTTTCACTTGGCAATACTATGATGTAAGACAAGATTGTCACTCGGTATGATAACCGTCTGACTGATGTACCTAATCATTTTCACAGTCGGATTTACCTTTGTGCTAGCAGGATATCGATCGTATGTAAGCATGTTTCATGTTGGGGCACGCTGATTGTTGACTATTTATCAACAAGCATTAAACTTTAATGTTACTAAGATTTTTAGTGTCAAATTCTTAGTCTGCTAAACTGTATTCACATAAGCATAATATCTTCAAAACGCAATTCAATGGCATTGATGAGCAAAATTGATATTTTTATTTTGTACTGAAAATAAATGCGACCCTGTCAATTAATACTTACCAGAAAACAAGGCAGGAAGACCATTTTTAATATACAAATTATGCAGTAATGTCCATGTTGATGTTGGGTGAAGATGATCTACGTTTAAAGGATTATAGAAAAACGTAGTTTAGTTGGTTGGCAAAACGAAGTTAGAATTTGTCTAAATGTGTTAAGTAATGTGGCTTTCATCATCTGAAGAAAAAACAGATAATCAAAAGTTGAATTTATGCGTCAATCAGAAACAATCCAGATCCTTATATTTGCTTACCACTAAAAAAGTCTGAATGGAAAATCAATATGACCAACCCAACTATTACCAATATTGAAGCTGAAAGTTCCATAGTTAGTCTGAATGGGAGGAAGCAGTTGCATTCGATGTAATAACTTCGAGGATTTTTGTGGATGATGGTCAAGTTTCGGCATTCAGATTGACTGAAATGTTAGCTAGATTTTGGGAACTAAACGTGATACATTCTGACTGGTCTCAATTGATGATCATCCAAACTTAGAGGAAAGGGTTAAATTCTCTTGTGATGACCACGGAAGGATTGATTCAACTGAGTGTTTAAAATGTTAGTCTAGGTAATAATTCAACGCTTAACTAAAGCTCGTGAACAGCGAAATGATACTATTTCCCGACCCGGACATGAATCTAACGATCAATATCCGCCCTTCATTAGGTTCTAGAACATGAACATAGTTAATGACGTCCGGCAATAATTGTATTTGTTAACTGGTAGGCAGGATATGGCTTGAACCGAGGCTTTTGACAGTGTATATCACTAAAGGGTTTACTGAAGCACGTAAACTATATGAAGTTTCTTTTTTTGAACAATATTTTCTTCCAAATTGTCAACCTCAAGTGGCTTTCGTCGGTGCTACGTACTATCCCAATTTTATTTAACTCCAAAACAGACATTCCATTTAGAGATAATGCTTCTGTTGTCCGACTTTTCAGGAACTGATCTAATAAGAGATTTTGTTCTTGACATAGACTGTGGAGATTTCATAATTCTGTTTAGTGAGGGGTGCCATTGTTGATAATGACTGACATGCTGAAAGACCTTTGAACACTTTAAGTAACAGTGTAAACAGGGTTGGAATGCGTTTATTCATTAAAAAATAAAGTTACATTAGGACTAATTTACACCAACACCCAGACGCTATAGGGGATGAAATATTTCGGCTGGTCGAGCACTATACTTATACTCAAAGTCTCAGTCCTGATGGTTCGGTGCTTGACTCAATTTTGCATCACTTAGGGGTGAGGAAGACAACCGTCTACCAACCAAAGGGTGTGTAATGTGCAGCAGTCAGTTTTATATTACTTAATGGCAACGAAGATAGAAGAAATGCGTGGGTCGCAGGTTTCTGATCATGTATTTATCTTTGAAGCGTTGCTCATGTACTTTCGAACAACGAGTAAGGAATTGTGAAATTAAATCACTAGTATTACGGATATAACTTCATTTGTAGCTCTTCTAAGCCTACTGCCTGTCCCAAGACCACGTAAGGGAGGGTTGGGGGTGTGGTCGGCAACCACATCCCGTAGAAAACAACCTTGCTAAAAAACGCTAACCAGAATACAATTTAAACTCTGTCCTGGGAGTTGAAGAGAGAACTATGATGCCACATGTTGAAAGCCGAGATTCATAGGCTGATTCTGCTTCTAACAACCAGAGCAACAAATAATATAAGTACATGGAATCAGCGAAACCCGTCGACCCTACTTACTTACGCCTGCTACCTGCAGTGGAGCATAGGCCGCCGACCAGTATTCTTCAACACACCCTGTCCTGGGCCTTCCTTCCTAGTTCTGTCCAAATGTTGTTCATCTATTTCTCCGCGTAATGTGTTCTTTGGTCCTCCTCTTCTCATTTGGCTTTGAGGATTCCAAGTGATGGCTTGCCTTGTGACGCCGCTGAGTGCTTTCCTATCCATTTGACTGGAATACAAAGACTTCGATATATGAGGGAGAGCACGGAATACAATGCACAGCTTGCATGTAACTAGACGACTTGGACTTTGCAGAAAATCTGGCTCTTCTCTCCCATACACACCAACAAATCCAGACGAAAACAACTACTGTGGCAGAAGCCTCTTCAGCAATAGGCCCTAACATACACAAGGGAAAAACCAAGATCCTGAAATACAACACAGAGAACACTAACCCAATCACAATCGATGGAGAAACTCTAGAAAATGTAGACGTAAATGTGAAGATTTGTAAAACAAGGACCGCGTTCTTACAATTGAATACCGTATGGAACTCAAAACTCAACCAACATCAAAGTCAAAGTCTTCAATACGAACGTCAAGACAGTTTTACTGTAAGGAGCTGAAACTTCCATGACTACCACAACTATCATCAAAACAGTACAAGTATTTATAAGCAATTGTCTACGCAAAAGATACTCAACGTCTGGTGAGTGGATACCATCAGTAACAGCCTACTGTGAGAGAGAACAATCTAGCATCCATCTGAACAGTAAATTATGAAAAGGTGGAGGATGCTGGTAGATATCTTATGTTCCTCCATGAGGGGTACCAGGCGTAAGTATTACAAGAATATTGCAAATTGGTTGGTGAGATAGTAAATGTTCATCGATTGAGGCTGTCTGGACCAAACACTGTCTATCTAGAACTGCAATATTAGTTGGTGTAAGAATAGGTTCGAAAAATATTAGGAGTAGCCAAATAAAAATACGAGATTAATCCAAGAAGTTATTGACTGTCGCACTGGGCCACGTTGGTTCGAGTCCACGCAACAACAGCGATTAGTGATTGTAGACGTTGTATAAAATGACTTAGATAGAAGCAGAAATAACAGTACAAATGGATTGTATCCTATCTTCCCCTAAAATTCGTGTTTCAGTATTCTTTCATATAAACCATCTTACTCCGTTTTCTCTAGTCGTATTTCCAATGTTTAGTTTTTCTCACTATCATTGATGCCACAGTTATTTCGATTCGGTCGACTCACATTATTCCAGATTGGGCATTTTCACTAATTTCTTCTCAATAGACTAGTAATGACATGTTACTCTTTATACTGCCTTCACAAAAGATTTGCTAAGCATACACAATTTAATGCTCGTAACGTTTTGCTAACTTGTCAGTTCTGTGAATTCTATTGGAGTGTTGTTGATATAAATTACAGATAAATTCGAACGACTGTTGTGCACAAAACTAATATACAGGCCCATTGTTTGATAACTTACTAAATGAAAACGAATACTTTCCGAAATCAACTTGTCTGTGAGTTTTAATCACATCGAATGGATGTGTTAATACGCCAGAAATCTGAAATTTAAGAATATCAGGAGAAAAAATTAGTGTTTGCATGAGATATACAACGATTTAGAGGTTACAATGGTGATATAATATATATCATACACGAGAAATCGAATTACTCATTTGTAGGAACATTACATGTGGGAGGTTCGATAGAAACAAGTCCTTTCATAGTACTGATTTTTATTTACACTGTCATAGATTTAAATCTATGGAAAAACCGAATCCTTTCACTTAAGAAGCTTAATACACAATGATGTAGATGGGTTCTATAATTGAGGTAACTTTCAGTTTGGTTTTTGAGGCTTTTTCCTGATGTCAAATCACAAATGCTTAACATTTTACTGATTTAACGATAAAAAAAAGGAAATTTTAATAAAAGATTACAAACTTTACAATATTAAATATTTGGAAGTATACTTAAAACACTTGAAAAAATCTTTATGTTACTTGATCAAAATGCCAAGATGTGATATAATTTGAACTTATCAGAATCTCAATCTATTATATTTGTGTGCTAAACTATGCAAGATGTTTAAGAGAAAAATCCATGAGGACTTTATGGGCTAATGTAGAAACCTAGGTTTGTGATAAATCACATTAATTTGGGAAAGCTGAGAAATACCTGATGTTACTTGCATATATATAATATTGCTTTCAATGAATTTGAAATCAGTAAAACGTATGAAATTCTCTGCTACACGATGTGCATCTACATTCAACTATACTGTAAATAGCATCGAGAATGAAACAAACGATTTTAAATATGTTTGTTCAGATATTTTTCTTTAGCCCATAAATTTAATCTCCACATTATAAACCAACTTTGCATGAAATAAACAAATATTAAATAAATGACTTACAAAACCAGCAGCTGCTCCAAAACCAAATGCATGCGAAAAGTGAATTCTGTCAAATGTGGCAGGCAATTCACTATTCGACAACAAATGCGTTCTTATCTGTTTATTTATAAACCCAGATTTCATATAGTCGTAAGTTAACCAAAATACCATAGAATAAGGAACATCACGTAACAGAGTTGGTCCAGCACCTAACCACAAACTTTTCAGACCATCCTTAGTAATAAACAATATGTCAAAATAGTTGATTTAAAATTACATTTACGAAATGGCTTTAAAAGACTACCGAAATCTGAATACATAAAAATCCATAAGCTATCTTGACCGACAATCTATCATGGAACTGAACCGCTCTAGTAGAGGTATCACTATGACGAGAAACTAAGAAACTACAATTAAAATAAACTACCAGGATCCCAGAAGTATACGAATGGAGATTATATTCTACTAAATTACTTATAAGCAACGTTTATAGCTACTACAAGAAAAGATAATAAATTGCATTCAAGGGGGAGGTTGATTATGAATACAGTGGTCTTGAGTGCTGTTAGAGGTATGAAGGCGGTTATCACTTCGCGGTTGCCCACACCGTGGAAGGGTTCTTCTGGAGGTACCTGAAAAGGAAATTGGATTAGAGGTGGTCTTAGTGACCTGAGAGCGTGACCGCAGTGCCCAAGGAAAGACTGCTTGAGGTCGGTTACACAAGACCTTTTTATAAGTATTTTTGTGTTAGCCCCGTACTTGTTGAGACCTTACCGCCGGAGACAGATAACTACGGGATAAGGCGAGGTGTGCATTTTTAGGGTCGACATTTTCTAACCCCACCCCTCCTTGTGGGAAGGCAGCATCACTGCTGAGCTGGTTGTCTGAAAGAAACATCTTACTGCCGTCACACCTTTATACAGTCAGCAGTACAACTTCACCTTCGGACATTGAGTCTGTTGCTTTTAGCCATGCCGCTCTTCAACCGACCTGTCTGACATGGTAGGACCTTGAGGAACGGTTGTTCCAGCCAGCATAGATCGGTTGCTCCATCACGATGGGCAAGCCCGACCACCACAACAACGGTCGGAAACTGCATTCAAAAGTCGTATCATATCCTAAGTACGAAGTCTAGTAGTTGAAGTTCTTGGAGTTCAACTAAAATGTCTCGGATTTCAATCACACTCCAATTATTTAGAATTACAGAGCCGACTAGTGTTACAAGCTTTCACATAAATATTGCATTTGAAAAGTGAGTATATGAACTTGTACCTATTAAATGAGTTATAATAATTAATTTCGAATTAAACCTATGAGTCTTAAAACTCAATAAATAGTCAACTGAACTGAATACACCAATTTGTATGTGGATAGTGAGTTGATTAACCTTATTTCTGTGCAGTTGTTTACATGTCTGTGATAGTAAATTTACAAAAGACTGCTATAAACCAAGAAATATGTTACCAATTATCAAATTTATCTTATAGTAAACGAAACTCAGCAATACCTGTTTCACTGTTGTAACAACTAACGATGTTATATCTCGGTAGAGTACTTCCTAGCTTGGATTTTTGTACGTAACAATTCTATTGGTGATACAGCCATTACCGCGAAAATTCGAGACACACCTCCAACTAATGGAGGGAGGAAATCTTTAGGGGAGATGAAGTTTTGGAAAGATCCACTTGTCATTACTGGTGATTTGTTGACAGTCTTAGAAGTATATCCAACATGATATTTCAGCCAATCATTGACAGTGAAGTAGATAACAGTTTGAGGAAGTGTCATAACACTGTAATTATATAATATTGGTCAACACAATTCTAACTTACAGTGTTGGGGAGAGTCCACTCCAAAGAGATAAAATACCTTCATTACGAATAATTCTGAGGACGGTATCCTTTAGAGAAAATTTTCATGATAAAATAAAGAATTTTTTAATAACAAAGAAAATAACTAACATTTTACATAGGGTTGAAGATTGAATTAACCAATAAAAAAAAGTTATCAAATAAAGAAGTCATTGACTTTTTGGATCACATGTTAAGTGAATAACCCCTTATGGATTATCATTATCCCATGAAATAGTTTTCAAATGAACATTAATGACTCCATGGCATTACTTCGATGCCTTTGCTAATCATCTTGCTATTTTATCTGACTATGCTAATTTGATGATGACCGACTGACTAACTGTTTTTACCGTGGAAATGTTTGGTTTAAGTGTACATCAGGCTTATAAATTTGAAGCTGTAACTAGTTTGGCAGTTCATGATCATCCGGTAGTGAAAAAAAACGGAGAGAGACTCGTTGAAAACCGAATGAAGACGGTACCCAAAATACTGAGCGAATTAATAGTGTATGGAGTTGTCACCTACTCCGGTTTACTTGTTGAGTTATTTTTATTTGAACACATAAATATTGGTACAAAGAGGCACCGAAAACATATGCGCCAAACAAATCACTTGATTTCTGTGTGGGCTGTGATACTGCCCGGGTGCTCAGAACGAAGCAGGTGGTTTTCTTGGAGGGCCACACCTGGAGCCTTCGACTTAAAGGTTTGATCCACAAGGTAGTGGAGTAACGTCAGGAGATGCAGTCCCATGGTAGTTAGTGGCCATAATATTGGTTCCCTCATAATCCTAGAACCTATGTGCACCACTTGTTTGGAATCAGGGTTTTCCAACTCCCCTAGATGGATCCTCCATATCCACCAACCTGGTTAGGGAGCCGGACATTCGCTTTTCGTCCTGTCGATTTGGTGAACAACACTCCTCGCCGTGAGAAGGCAGTGAGTAGAACTTTCGTGGGAGTGGTTGTATACGCGTGGCCATATGAGAGCATTTGGAGGAGAATGGACTTTCTTCATTCTCGGCTGTACCATGGCATTTGGGGGCAACACTTGACATTGTCTCATTCTTCTATAAACGAGACTTCATAAAAAGATCCCCCAAAACGTCTAACCCTAAAGTAAGTAACTCCTTTAGTTTGAGCTTTTATTCAGCACTGAATATGAATTAACATCCTATCACAAACATGGTGGCAGTAACTAGACCAGAGGCTTAGAAAACTTTGAAGAAGTCTGATATTAACGACGAGATTATATTTATAAAATTTCAGTGATTAAACTTAAAATGGATCCATTTCGCACGGCAATCTGTCAAAGCATTTTTAAAGGCATCTCATAATAACTCGGCACCCGACTACAGTAGAACTTAGTTTAACTTTAGAAGATTCTTATAAGATGGAGTCTGCTCTATTTTTTGACAAGAATAATAGCTGCTCTTATGAAAAAGTGCGGTTTTGCATCCTGATTAATTTAAACAACTAATAATGGATCTTAACGTACCTGGATAAAACTAATTCAACGTGGTCTAACATTATAGCCCCCCGCCATATACACAGCCTAAGTAGAATAATTGAACTAGCACGAAACTGCTGAGTCTCACAGTTTTACCTATTCTTCTGGTTTACGAGGACATTTTCTTTCATTTTTACTCATGTGAGGCTAACAGCTATGAGAACTATGGGACGATTTTGCGAGATTATGTTGCAAGGACAGTCACACGTTCATCCAACAATACATTAAACAAGCACGATAAATAACTGCAAATTGCATGCATTCATACCATTTGATTCCTGAAAGGTAACTAGTACTACAATTGACCACTTAAAATAACAACATATTTCTAAACAACCAATTAGTTACTCCGAATACATTTTACTGCGAAACCCAGTACACATACACTAGTGCTGTTTAATTCATGACAGAGGTCGTTCGGTCACTTCAGAAAAGCCAGTCGCAACCTTCTTATTATTGTAAATCAATAATAGAGATTTCCTCTATCGATTAAATTTACATTTGCAGTAGAATAAATGCTGTGTGCATCAGATAAACAGTGAAGATATGACGTTAAACAGCTGCTTCTGCTCAATGTTTAATCAGGAAGATTAATGAAGCCTTATCATTTATCGAAAAATGTCGAAACATCAGTGTAAATTTTGTGGCAATCGTAATCACACTATTATGCAGCCTATTTTTGTATGCCCATTACATGTCATTCTAATTTGACCAGGTATTTAGTAACCTGTTGCGCCTGTCTCCCAACCTAACTGTACTTTTATGTTGTTCATTTTATATAAACGTCTCGTGTTTTGGTAGACTAATGACTTTATTCTATTTTTTATTCCTATGGTCTACCTGAATAAACAAATTTTTAAAATATAAACTTCCAAAACACTTAAGTGCAAAGTCTTAATTTCTGTTAGCACTGGAGAGGTTAGGCGACAGAATAGGTACGAAGTTAACAGAATGTTTCATTCATCACCACCAACGGAGACAAACTTTGAAGCCGATATATTATCTACAACCACTATTCAGGTCATAATCTCATCTTGATCACAACAAAAGATGTTTTTACACGACTACTAATATGAAACAAGGACTTAAAATTGAAAAAGGCAAGGTAATGCATCAAAACTTACTGAAACGCTAGGGAGCGGCAGGAAAATGAAACAAAAGATTGGTTATTATAATGAGGAATGCATGTGGAACAACAATGTGATTCGTTCGAGGTAAATAAGTTCCACCTCCCTGCACACTTCATAGCACGTTCTGACCAAGACATAGAACAGGTGTTTCGGCTCAATGGGCAGGTGGAGAGGCGTTCAGCTAGTCCATTACAATAAATAAGACACTTGGTTTCGGAGTATGCCCTGGAAGACTATCAAAAATTAAGGACTGTGCTTATTGTTACCTGCATTCGGACTTTCACAACATCCAGAGGCGTCATAACAAACGCTGTCATTATACCACCAACTGAAGAAGCGATGATCCGGTGAGTAAATGAGACCCTCGATAGTCTTTCGTCACCTGACTCCATGTCACCATGTAAAACCCATTACCAGAGGCGCCGTTGTCTGTAAGTTGGAGTGTGGGGACAGTGTGTAACTGGAAAAGAGACAAGAGAAGTGATCAGGTGACTCCATAAACGCATATAGCACACTTACGTCTAATAATAAAAGCAAACGAGAAAATTCAGCAATGGCACAAGCGTAAGATCAAGTCAATCTGATATACGAAACCAGGTGTTGGTGAAGCGAGGTACCGAACGCATTACATCGTCACAGACCCTTCTAAGCGCTTCCGTCCAAGGACAGAGACCAGGATTCTTAGTCCAATACACGATATCGTTGTGATGACTGATTACAGGTCAACCAATCCCTTTATCTTACCCTTTTAATGGTATAAAGACGATGAGCCAGAACAAGTTAATCAATTCATTATCTTAATTACCAATGATAACGCGCGCTATTTAAAAAGGACAGTGGTATTTTTCCTCGCTGAGTAAATTTCATTGTTTTGATCGTTTATTACGTATCAAGACTACTGTTTTTCACTTTAATTGAATTTATTTCAGTTAAAGTATTTGACTAAAGTATCGTTTTTACTGTTTTGTCGTTGGTACTCTTTAGTACCTCTTTTTCAACTGTATCTGTTAGTACTTTTGGTCCTAGCAATCTACAGCTCTTCACTTTTTTTGGTCATTGATAATTTTTTTGTTTCTGGGTATCATCGCATATTGAAAAAACCCCTCCTAAATGACCGGACAGTGTAAAAAAAGCAGTTGCCAACGTCCGGGTTGTCGTTATCCTGTTGAAAGCGGCATGCAGTGCGACGAGTGCAAAGGCTGGTACCACGAAGTTTGCACGAACTTAACGCCTGCTGCTTTCAAACGGTTCAGTAAGAAGGGTTGTGTGTGGCTTTGTCAACAGTGCTGCTCGGATGCAAACAGCTTGTTAACCGAGGCCATCTCACTGGTTGATGCTGCAAAGAAGTGTTTCAACAAGCATAGTCGGAACGCGTCAAACAGCACTCGATCTGTTGACACGCAAATCAATGTGAAGGAAACTAAGGTGAGTCCGGTGATAGATGACTCACGCCCGTCAAAGAAGGAAAAGCAGTCTCCAAAGGGGCCTGCCTTAAAAAAAAGCTCAAGAAAAGTAGGGTCTTCTGTTCCCCGTCTCCCAGATGGGATCCAACAGGAAACACCTAGGAGCCGCAATCGCAAGGCTCGATCGGTTTCAAATGGTAAACATAACACGACCCCTCAGGTCGTCGACAACCCCCCAAAACCCAACACTAGGTTTGACGCAACTGCTATTGCTTCTACCAGCAGCGTTGACGAATGGGTAAAGGTTGTAAGGAAGAAAAGTATTGATATAAAAGGGAAACCTGCCCCCGTAAAAGTGGTTGAAAAATCGAAAGCTGATCATAGCGACAGATCAGCTATTTTTCATAGAATTAAGGAGAGCGATAGCTCTGAACCTAAAGCTCGTTTTGAGCATGACATTGTACTGATTAGGCAGCTGCTTAATCAACTCATGCCTCAAAATATGATCGGGGTCACCTTGCTAAAGGTGTACAGACTAGGGAGTCTAACGGACTCGAAACCAAATCATTCCAGACTGCTTAAAGTAGTATTCGGCTCTTCGAACGAACGTGACCTAATTTTACAAAATGGACACAAATTAAAGGGTTCAGGAGTCTTTATCCGAAAGGACCTACCGTTGGCAGACCGTGTTAAAAGACGGGAAGCCGAGAAAGAACTACAACATAGGTTAGACGCTGGCGAAAAGGACCTGAAAATTGTAAATTTTCGGGTTGTAAGACTTCGACAGAGAATGATGCCGAAGATACTCTGAGTGAAGCACGAAGCCACTTAAATAGGCTTCGGATCTGTTACACCAATGCACGAAGCTTTCTCAATAAGCAATCGGAACTAGGTGTACAGATTGACTCTGCAAAGCCAGATATAATCGCAGTAACAGAAACCTGGCTGACACAGGCTATAGATAGTATAGAACTTGATTTCGAGGGCTTTACGTTAGTAAGGGCCGACAGAACACAAAAGCGCAAAGGAGGGGGGGTAGCTCTATTCATTAGGAATGCTATCCCATTTACCATTATCGATAGTGTATCCCATGAGAGTGGGACGTGTGAATTAGTTAGTCTTCGCTTAAAATGCAAGGGACAAGAGCTGCTGATTGGTTTGGTCTATCGCAGTCCAAGCTGTGAGGCAAATGAGATCCTGTTAAGCAGTCTCAATACTTGGTCCCAAAGTGGTCGATGTCTAATCCTAGGGGACTTTAATGCACCTATGGTAGACTGGGAAAATCTGCGAACTGAATCGTCAGAAAATTCCTTCGAGCAGGAACTAGTTGATGCGGTTATCACATGTGCCCTAGTGCAACATGTGAAAGAAGCGACTAGGTACGACCCGGACACTGAATCATCCTTATTAGATCTTATACTGACTCACTATGAGGATGATGTTGCGAACCTCCACCATATGCCACCCTTAGGTAAAAGTGACCACGCAGTTTTAACTTTCGACTTCCATATAACTGCCAGTCATGAGGACGCGTCAGTCCAGTCCAGACCCAACGTCTGGAAAGCAAACATACCAGACATCATGCACTCAGCATCGTTAATAGATTGGACAATAGACCCAGAGTCCTCCATTGAAACGGCCTGGGACGCATTTCGAAAATCATACTTAAAAGTTACCACACCTCACATCCCTTGGACTATACCAAAGGGGCCGAAAAACTCACCACCATGGTTCAGTAGGGAGGTCCGTATCCTTCTCCGTAAGAAAAGGAAAATGTGGGATAGATTTAGGTTACTGGGGACTGATGAGTCAAAATCTCAGTATCGAAAGGCTCGGAACACTTGTGCCTCGACCCTCCGTAAGTCTAGAAAATTGTACGAAGAAAAACTTGTTAAGGAATCCATAGAATGTCCTAAACGCTTGTATTCCTATATAAACCAAAGGACAAGGAGAAAAGGAAATATTCCTGCTCTATGGGGAGACAGTACTGCTTCATCATTAGTGGAGGACGACTTTGGTAAGGCTCAAGCGTTCTCGAACTACTTTAGCAACGTGTATACCATAGAAGCACCCTTCTCGTCAGCGTATACAGATCCCCCCATACATACACTGGATAGCGTGACCATTAAAGAACTCGATGTCTTTGGTCTGCTAAATAAGCTTGACATAGGTAAATCCACGGGGCCCGATGAATTACATCCTAGGCTACTGAAGGAATTATCTAACTTCGTTGCGAACCCTTTAAGTACATGCTTTAACCTATCCGTTACGCAGGGTCGCTTACCGAAAGATTGGAAAAACGCCATAGTAAGTCCTGTCTTCAAAACAGGCACGAAACACAAACCTGAGAACTACCGCCCCGTTAGCCTAACTAGTGTGGTTGTTAAAATATTAGAAAAGATTATTCGGAAGGAGCTGTTTAAGTATCTCGATAAAAACCGGATCCTCTCGGAGAAGCAGCATGGCTTCAGAATAGGTTATTCTTGTCTCACTAACTTATTAGTGGCTCGTGAAAGCTGGTGTGCTCTTAAGGACCAAAAGCTACCTGTAGACGTCGCCTTCATTGATTTCAGTAAAGCTTTTGATAAAGTTCCGCACAACCGGCTGTTATATAAGTTAAGACATATCGGGATTGGAGGTAATTTATTGATGTGGATAAAAGACTTCTTAGTTGGGCGTCAACAAAGAGTTCGGGTGAACTCAAAGTTATTTTTTTTTTTTTTTTTTTTTTTTTTTTTTTTTTTTTTTTTTTTTTTTTTTTTTTTTTTTTTTTTTTTTTTTGTAAATGACCTTCCTTGTCTCCTATCATCATCGGTCTTGCTATATGCTGACGATGTCAAGATATGGAGAACGATACGATGTAAGAGTGATAGCTTAGAACTTCAAAATGACCTGAAGAAGTTATCTGAATGGTCTCAAACATGGCAGTTGCCGATAAATACTTCCAAGTGTGTTGTGATGCATATCGGTCATCAAGGCACAGATACATACACGATGAATAACACTGAGCTACCTGTTGTCCAGACATATAATGACTTAGGAGTTATCGTTAGTCAAGACTTAAAGACTACTGCACACTGCCGTGCAATAGCCGCCAAAAGTTTTAGAACGTTATGGTCAATACGTAGGGCTTTTAGTCATGTCGACACTAAGACGTTTTTGACTTTGTATACAGTGTTCGTTCGTCCTAAACTTGAGTACTGCATACAGGCGGCTAGCCCCTGCTTTAAAAAAGACAGTGAGCTTGTAGTGGCATTGGACAATAGCCACACAATCCACAAAGCTGTGAACACGAGACTACTCAGAAAATAGATACTCAACATTTAACGCGGAGAAATACCTAACAATGGAGAAGGCGCGAACAACGAATGGAATAAACTGGAGTTAATCGGATGGCATGGCTCGGCCATGCAGGCGTGGTCCATCTGAATGTTATCTTATATCTTCTATTCGTATTAAATATATTGTTCCTTCTCTAGCCTAACGTTGTTCTACATCATGTATTGGTAATTGATACGATACAGTGAGTTGGCGTAGTCGATGGTGTGACTTCCACGTAAGATCTTATAGATTAGGCAGTTATATCATGACAAATCTACAAATTTAGAACTAGGTCTATTATTAGAGCAGCACTAATAACATACTAGACCATAATTCCACATTGGTGAGCCCAACCTATTATTGCTAATCCTTAGATCCACCTTCACCTTCTCAACCGATTTTTATTTGTGTAAACCCATTATTGTAATAGTCCTCTGATTAATGCTCACATGCATTATCGTAATGTTATATTGGTTAGTTCTCATAACATACTAGCTCAATCGATAGTAAAAACTGGTCGTCTATATTAACTAATTAGCTTTGATGGTTCGTTAACAAGCTTTAGTAGCATTTACATGCTTCAGCAACATAGTCTTGTTTAGACATCAAGCTCTAGCAAATATGACCTGTAAATAACGTAAATATACATTGACTAACAATGCAATCAAGGACTAAATAGTTATCTGGATCTTATTCTCAGTGTTCCTTCACTTAACACCTCATCCTGTTTTAAACTATGCACTATCCTGTAATATCTTTTCTTCCGACCACTGCCTGCCTAATTTCATATTCTCGAGTTCCATTGCCAAACAACAAGGATGACACTTCTCCAAAAAATACGGTGAGTTCCAGCTATAAGTTTTCTGCAATCATAAGTTCATTTTAGATGGCTCATTCAATGGCACACACAATTATCTGGATTCATTCAGTTGTTCTGATCAGAGCGAGTCCCAAAAACCTCAACAGCATCAAGCACCCTGGAAGTGATTGCCATACTGCATGTTTTATTCTGGATACTTTTGGATCATTACTACTCCTCACGAATGGCGTTATATATGTCGTCCACTGAATAATCTAATTTTCAAAAATAACCCAGGCGAGTTCAACTATTTTACTTAATGATTTTTTTACTTAACATGTATATGTTTTCCGGTTCCTTTTGCTATATATTTGTAAGTGTCCCTAGGCTAAATGCAGTAACTTCTTATGGAATGTTTATAACGCGTCATATTCCTGCCTGAAGTTTCACAAGCAGTCTAAACTTTAAAATTTTTTTCTGGTCATGTTCATTATTTTTAAATCGTCATATACGTCAACAACCTGCATGTTAACCTGGCCCATACATACGTTACACTATATCTCCATGTCTTCTAAATTTAGAAATCATCTGATCGCCTTTAACATTTATCAATAAACCCATCATAGTCGTTGTTGCTAATCGTATTTGGGTTTATGGATTGGTTTATCATATTAGCAGCCTAAAATGCGAACATAGTTTAGATAATAAGATTAAAAATTTAGGTACTATCAACTGCACTAGTAAAATAACTAAATCCCAGGTAGCTGTTGGCTAAACAAACGTTTAAAATCAAAACTCCGTAGCCTACTAGAATTAACACTAAACGAATATTTCTGAATTGAAATTTATAATTAAATTAGGCGTCTCGGATTCTTTAACGTTATAAATTTCTGATAATTTCGAATCACCTAAAGCAACAATACCTATTTTTCCACTGACTAATCCTCAATCAACACTATAACTAGTTAAATTAATAGTTTCAGGATATCGTCATAAAGCATTGTCATGACTTGACAATCACGTAATATGATTGATAAAATTAATGAAACTATTAACAAAATCGGTCAGCAAATTGACTTATAAT
The DNA here is from genome assembly GCA_944470405.2 of Schistosoma mattheei. Taxonomy (NCBI): domain Eukaryota; kingdom Metazoa; phylum Platyhelminthes; class Trematoda; order Strigeidida; family Schistosomatidae; genus Schistosoma; species Schistosoma mattheei. Next base: position 39,753,548 of record OX103944.1, read on the forward strand.
TATCACTAGTGTTGTTTTCTTTATCTTCATCTATCACAGATGATTACAGTATGTTTCTCTATCAGTTGCTCATTCAGTAAATATCTCAAAACCTTGTCAGTCTAATTGATGGTTTAGCGACACAATCATGCATGCAAATAATCAGTATAAGCAGTCGAGCAAATCTCCTGCAAACTGAAAACATCAATGTCGAATTTACCCCAACACTGACTAAGGTTCAAGCCATTATCATAGACATGAGTTGGGAGTGTACTCCCCTTGGTTACAACTTATGTTCTCCCTGATAATCACATGAGCATCACTCACTATTAATCATCTTGTAAAAACTTATTTAGCTAAATACATCTTGCAGCACCACATCACTTCGTAATATGACACAGGCCTAACTGATTTTAATAACTTATAACCACTATATCTCAATTAAATCGTATTCCGCCTTATGATAAACTGCATACTTGCAACTAACTTGTATGCCCAATCAGCCAGCAAGTATAAATATAAATAAATAGTCTGCCGCAGATCAGAACATTGAGTCCAGAGCATGTCTCTTACGAATACACTCATGTTTAACGATTTGTTCCTAGCTATCTGTCCAAAATTCATGTATTTAAATTTTATTTTGATAACCATTCATGTGTATTAGTAGTATTACTAAATTCTATCACGGTCAAGTAAAAATGAGGTTGAGAAAATCTCCCCGTAACTAAATAAACCGTATCAAACTAACTGGAACACTAGTTGGAATTCTTCTCCACGGTATACTTTTGTTCCTTCAGTTAGCCTACTAATACAGATGCAATTGGAATTCAACTCATATGGACAACTTACCGGCATAATCGTTATTTGATTTCATAATTTAAACCAAAACTAATACCAATATTAACATTTCTACAATATTCATCACTTTAATATTTCTAAACACAAAATACTTACTACCTATACGTTAAGTTATTAACCAACGGCTATTAACACGCATCGTTTTATTATTATTATTGTAACCCCATTTTTTATAGCTCAAATAATCTTCACCCAAATTTTCATTTCAAGTGTGTTAAGCATGAAGGCAGATATTTTAAAATTATTACATGTATTTCCCGACCAGATGCTGCCGCTTTCTTTTTGATTTATCTTTCAGCTTACCAATACCCGGAGGATTCTTATTATCCTTGGTAACCCCCCGCGCGCGACGATCCCATCCAATTTGGTATCGAACCAACATCACGTTGATTCTGGTGGGAGAGTAGTGTAGTGGCATTGGACAATAGCCACACAATCCACAAAGCTGTGAACACGAGACTACTCAGAAAATAGATATTCAATATTTAACGCGGAGAAATACCTAACAATGGAGAAGGCGCGAACAATGAATGGAATGGACTGGAGTTGATCGGATGGCATGGCTCGGCCATGCAGGCGTGGTCCATCTGAATGTTACTTATATCTTCTATTCATATTAAATATATTGTTCCTTCTCTAGCCTAACCTTGTTCTACATCATGTATTGGTAATTGATACGATACAGTGAGTTGGCGTAGTCGATGGTGTGACTTCCACGTAAGATCTTATAGATTAGGCAGTTATATCATGACAAATCTACAAATTTAGAATTAGGTCTATTATTAGAGCAGCACTAATAACATACTAGACCATAATTCCACAAGCTTCTGGAAGAGGTTCAGAGAACGGCGAATAAGCTGGTTCCCGCAATAGCGAAGCTTCCGTATGAATCTCGACTGGCCAAGCTGAACCCTTTCCCGTTGTCATATCGCAGAACTAGGGCGACTTGATTACAGTCTACAAATTGCTTAGTGATAAATTTGCACCTAACATGCCCTCATTTTTCTTGTCTTCCAAAACAGAGAATTTACGAGGACACTCCAAAAAAGTTCATAAGCCGAGAACAAATTACTTGTCAGCTGACTATCGACTTTCCCATAGAATCATCAACGAGTGGAATTCACTACCTCAGCACGTCGTTGAGGCTCCATCCGTCGACTATTTCAAAAGAAAGTTGGATCAACTGAGAGACCACCATTGCCAGGACTAACATAGGCCATCGAGCCTCCTGTCCTTCCCAAACTGAAACTGAAACTTGAGAGAAGTGACCATGCAGTCATCTTATTCAAATTCATGGCTGGGATTGCCTGTCAAACAGTTGCGCCGGCCCGTCCTAACATATGGAAGGCAGATGTGCAGGCAATTAACTCCGCAGCATCGGCTGAGAACTGGGAAATTGACTCAAAGGCATCAGTACAAGAGGCATGGACTCTATTCAGGCAGTTATACAATCGGGTAACTCAACCATACATACCCTGGAGTGTCCCAAAGAAAAAGAAGCACGGACATCCCTGGATAGGGCGGGATATCGACGCTTACTAAGACGGAAGAAGAAATGCTGGGATGTTGCCATCCGCCATGGCACAGAAGGTACAATGGAACGCTACAGATCGATAAGAAACGAGTGTATAACAAAAATTCGGGAAGCGCAAAGAAAATATGAAATGCAGCTGGCAGAATCTGCACTCAAGCAGCCCAAGAGGATATTCTCGTACATAAACTACAGAACAAGGATTCATCATTCGATTCCCAACTTAATTAAAGTAGGAAGTGAATTTGAAATGATAGAGGAAGATCAGGAAAAAGCAGAGGTTATGGCTGACTATTTTGGGGCAGTTTACAGTCAGAAACCTCCTCTAGAGAAAGAACCAGACCCAAATACAGAGTCAACAAACCACCTGCTCACCATGGACTTAGACCAAAACGGTGTGCTTAAGGCTCTTAGCACCCTAAACATGGAGAAGTCAACAGGTCCAGATGAACTACACCCCAAAATCTTGAGACATATTGCCCAATATATCGCGTTCCCACTGACTGTGATATTCAAAATGTCACTTGACCAAGGTGTGTTACCTATGGACTGGAAGGACGCAATCGTCACTCCCATACATAAAACAGGACCAAGACAAGTTCCATCAAATTACAGACCCGTAAGCCTCACCAGTGTTGTAATTAAAATACTGGAAAGAATAATCAAACAGACCATAACGGCATTTATGGAAACCAATAACTTGCTGAACATGGCACAACATGGTTTTAGAAAGGGTCTACCCTGTACAACGAACCTCCTTATAGCTAGGGAGTTCTGGATTAATGCGCTAGACAACGGAAACTCAGTGGATGTTGTCTATATAGACATCAGTAAAGCTTTTGACAAGGTGCCAACTAATAGACTGCTATTGGAGTTGGCAAACCTTGGTGTTGCTGGACCTCTTTTAAAATGGATTAAGGATTTCCTAGTAATAATAATAATAATATATTTCTGCATGTGCAGGTACACACCGTTTTTACAGGCATGATCTATAAATTACAACATTTGTTGGTTCGCAAAATGCTTCCCAACTTATTAAGTTTATAGTTGTTATAAAGTGAAATCGTAGAGCGCTTGCTGTAAACTATGACCTTGAGAGGACGCGTACGTTAAGTTTGCTCCAAACGTCAGAAGTTTCATAGCTGTGCTCTCAGAGCAAGATTCTGAAGGAGAAAAAAAAAGAAAAGAAACAGAGGAGCAGCAAGGCACTTGGATATGAACGCCAAAGGTTGCTTAACATTGTGTAGTAGAACGGACAGAGGTATAATAAATTAGAATAAATTCATATTATGTCTTGTTAGAGTGAAGTGAAGTCAGAGGCTCCATATTAGAGAATGTACTAATAAAGAACAACGAGTTGTGATGTTTAACAAGTTGGAGTAAGCTCACATGAAGGAAGGGAAGTCAAGGTTGGTACAAGGGAGGCGGTTTATTAGAAGGGTGTGTATATAGAGGGTGAAGTGTTAAGAATACTAGTGACTATATCTTTTTTTGTCTTTTTTCTCTTCTTTTTTTGTCCATCCGATGTCAGCCACGCAATCCTAGTGTAAGAGTCCGAGTTAGCATGTTATAGGTTGTCTTAGTAGAATAGCTAATCCAGCATATTATTGGAAACATGAGTCTGAGTGGTGAGCGTAGGAAGACAATCTATATCTTAGATTGACTGTCTTATTCTCAATTATAAAGAGCCTGATACATACAAAATGTTCTGTCCCCACAAACACGGGTGGATTGAAGTTATCGCCCTCACCATCAATGCTTGCTGGTCAGTAACTCCACCCTCCCTCCTTTTGTGATGTTAGGCTCATTTAAGCTTATTTTTGTATATACGTCATACCTCACACAATCCTCTGTTTCACAACTTGTTGGAAAGCACTATTTCTATAAGTACCATTTTACAAGCTTATCAGGCAGTTACAAGCTGTGGACTGTGGGTAAAGCATCGATGCAGTGCCTCTGTTGACTATAGTATAAAGTATAGTTTGCCAAACAGAGTATAAGCGTTAAGAAGGGTATATTGTAGGATAGTTGTTTATTTAAGCAGGCGGAAAATGTATAGAAGTATGAGTTGTGGATAAGGGAACGAGTGGAGAAATAATATTAATTGCTAGTCAACATAGTGTACAGAAGAGTAAAAAGTTAATATAGGATAAACAGGAAGGAACTCACAGTAACTTGGTGCTGATGTAGGCAAAAAGTAAGAATAAATTCCAAGTGCTCCATCTGGAGACCAGTACTTAGTGAAGTACCCCTAGGTTCCGTCCTAGGTCCTTTACTTTTTATAATGTACGTTAATGATCTTACAAGTAAAGTACAGTCTCCAATGTTATTATACGCTGATGTAAAAATTTGGCGAGTAATAAATGGAGACAAAGACGCCTTTACTCTTCAGGCAGACCTAAATAATATGATAAACTGGTCTAAAGAGTGGCTGACGCCTATCAACTCGGAAAAAGTGTGTCTACATGCACTTGGGGGATTCAAAGGTTAATACGTACAACATAGGGGATGTGTCATTACCCGTAGTCCGGTCTCATAAGGACCTAGGGGTGACAGTGAGCAATGATCTTAAGACGACGGCCCATTGCCGGGAGGTCGCAGCAAAGGGGTTCCGAACCCTCTGGGCCTTAAAAAGGACATTCACTAAGTTAGATACTGCCATGTTCACCAGAGTATACACATCCCTAGTGAGGACTAAGCTAGAGAACTGTGTTCAGGCTGCAAGCCCCTGTTTAAAAGGTGACGCGGACATACTAGAAAAAGTACAGAGGGCAGCTAACCGTGCAATTCCGGAACTCCGGGGTTTATCATCATCATCATCATCATCATCATCATCATCATTATAAGCTTTATTCAATATTATATTTTTGGTACAATAAAGAATTCTCAGCACAAAGTATTTCAACAAGTTTCCGTTTCCTACTTCTTGGTCGATCCTGACGATAAAGACTGAGTGATCGCCAGTTAGATGTTAGCAGTCCAGTAAATGAACATCTGAATAATGTATATTCTTTTTTCTGCATATTGCCAGAGACCACATTATCTATCATTGGGCTTTTTGTAAATTTGACAACGAAAGGTTGTACACTTTTCAGAAATACACCAGGATAGGTTATGCGATTAATAGACATAATGATATATTAAAACAAACAAAAATAGATAACTTGTTGAAATATCTAGATGGCAGGAACAGGTAGCCCAGATGCTCAAGCAGGCCGCCTATGATATACAAGGAGCGGCTTGAAAAATCGAACCTCTTTACTCTGTCCTATCGCAGACTAAGGGGAGATCTAATTTTGACGTACAGAGTACTGAGAAACGATTTCGCACCTAACTTATTCTCTGTCTTTCTTTCTACTAGATCGGGACACCTCAGAGGACATAGCAGGCGAGTGGAAAAGCCAAGAACGAACAAAATACCCGTGGCATACAGGTTTTCACGCCAAGTCATCAATACTTGGAACTTGCTGCCTGAAGCAGTGGTGTCCGCACCTTCAATTGACTCTTTCAAGAGAAGACTGGGCACTCACAGAAGCATACTAGAAAAGGGTCCTTACTACACATATCTGAATATGAATATTTCACTAGTGTCTGATGATATTAGTACATCCACCCAGATTTGATAGGTCAGTTGGATCTCACCGCGATTTTCGGATTATGTGAATGTGCTGAGTACTTTGTGCTAGCCATTTTAGTAAACCCTTTTTAGTGCCTATTATACGAATTGCTATGATCACCCTCTGAAGAAATCGCATACATCGATTGATATCATTTACCTTTGTTTCTCAAAAGCTTTTGATAGGGTCAACCATGTATGTCTTATCAATGAGCTCAAACGGTTGGCTATCAGACCACCTCTAACTGACTGGCCCATTGAATATCTGAAAAATCGACAATTTAAGGTCAGGGTTAACTTCACTTTATCTCAGGTTATGGGATGTCCTAGTGAGGGCCCACAGGGCTCAGTACTAGGACCTCTTCTCTTCTTGATTTATATAAATGACCTTCCACAACAGGTGTCGTCAGACATACTTCTTTTTGCTGATGACTCGAAACTTTGAAGAGAGAGATACGCAACCAAGACGGTATACAGGCACTTCAGGAGAATCTGACTCGACTTCAAAGTTGGGCAGACGATAACAGACTTACCTTTAACACTTCAAAGTGTAAATTAGTCCATTTGCGACATGTTGCAGACTACAGTTACAACTTAAGAAACTCCTCTCTAGTAGTATCCCGAGTCGAAAAATAGTTAGAGTCCTGGTACCCTACGATTTAATGTCCTACGCTAATTGTGACAGAAATGCCTTTCGAATAAACCTTGCACTAATAACATTGAAGCGCATTCTTGGTAAGTTTGACGGTAGGACTTTCCCCATAATCTTCAACAGTTTTATACGTCCTCATTTAGAGTACGGAAACATAGTACTTCCTCCCTCACTCCAAAAACATAAGGACACTAGAGTGTATTCACCGGCGAGCCGCGAAATCAGTTCGATGACTCAAACTTAAACCTTACGAAGAGCACCTTCAGTAACTTAACCTTTACTCTTTAGAATATAGGCGTCTTAGAGGTGACTTTTTAATGGCTGACAGTATCCTTAACACTTCTGGACATCCCCTTAAACACCTGCTTAATTTTAGCTCCAACACAAACAGAAGGGGTAACACCCAGAAATTGGAGATACATCATAGCAGAACGGATTGTAGACACAACTTCTACTCTTTAAGAGTTGTCAAATGCGGGAATTCACTGCCGACTGAACTAGTCCAAGCGACTTCCCAAGGGTTCTTTAGAAGGAAACTTGACCTATTCTTAGGGACTAAGGATAACATATTATGATTCACCAAATCTTTCTCCTCTATTATCGGTAATGTACCTAGGTTCATGCCTGGAGGTCTTGGTGGTTCACTGATACTAGATACGAAGCCCGCTAAGCGAAAGCTTCTTTTATTTCGTCTACAACCATTTGAACCATTTGAACTTAAACTATTCAGCATAGTGAGTACTGTGAAATGGTAGCTTCTCGATATTCTACAGCATAGCATAACTGACCAATTAGGCCAAACCACCACTCACGCATTCGTTATTTAATTATACACTTCTTTATTGTACATCCTTAAACTTTTCCAAGAGAGTCGTATCATGTGATTGTGAAAATACTTAAGAGAGGTCATAGTAACAGCACATTCACCAGAGTTTTTAAAAGCAGGCTAAATGTTTACTTTAGTTTCACAACCATTTTCACTTATAACAAGTTTATTGTTTCGACCTTTAGTTTTAGAAAAAGAAACAAGGCTACGTCTTTGAATTATCAGTTTGAAACCTTGTGTTAATGGTAGTTTTATATTCTTTCACAAATGACGGGTCGAATAAATGAATTTGCAAATCTGGTTATATTTTCATTCGTCAAGTCAGAGTTTGTAAGATAGTCATGAAATACGATCTTTACACGAGTATGTAGCTTACTGATGTATTTACTAAGTAACACTTGAAACACTAGCATATTATATATTCGTCTTCCTTTCAGTGAAGAGCCTACTCAGATTCATGCCTCAGACCCGGATATACATTAGCAAATGAGACAGGTCAGTGTCCCCCTAGACATCTGATGTGTTAGCGAGAATGATCATGATTGGTTGTCTGCTTAGTCAGACATGTAGATAGCCTGACAGGTGTCAGATAAGATATAATTTCACTTATCCTTATTAGTTTGGCACATTTATTATTGATTGTTTATTGTTGTGGATTGTGTCGGTTTTTGGTGTGGGAATATATTTACGTTGTGGTCAGGGTAATCATGTGTTCTTGGTCTGAGATGTGTTGACGTCCTGTAGAATAAACACTGGGAGGGATCTAGCGTAGATAATCGTTAAGGTAAATTGACGTCCCATACGTGTAAACCTGGAACCCAACCGTTATGGTATTAGATAAAGTAAAACTAAGTTTTATAACAACATTTATAACCCATCCGTATACGAACCATCACGGCACATCCAGGTATTCGGTGGACGTACATGTGCAGTGCATGTCCCAACTCTCTCCTTCGATAATGACACTATTTTGTCAACTGATGAATGATCTTAATGTAGTACTTCGCATTTATTTTCAAACCCATAATATGCGGGTTATGCTTCAGAGACAACTATGATAGAATACTAGGAACCTGAGGACAGTTTACAGTACGCTGATCTAACCTTTCACACACGTTCGCCACTCAGATTCTTAAGACATATACAATGTACTCCGTAAAATTCATCCACCTGAGCTACAAATCTCTACATTCCGACAGTGGATTTCCGACTTTTCATGTCGCTTCCACTCAACAAATAGTGCATCCAAATCATTTAATAATCTATTATGTTATATTTTCGTGATAGAAGCTTCTGAAAGAGAAGTATATCATCCTTAAGTCAGTTGGCTGTTGTCAGGTGACTGGTTCTCATTATTCTTTTGAATATATCACTGGGCCCACAACAACTGGACACTCAGCACTTGCTTGACCAGTTGATCATCAAAAATATCATAGATAGTAACAAACCGGACATCGTTTTTCTTCATAGTTCTCGATAACATCATAGGGAATATTGTGGAATGAATATTTGGAATATCCCAGGTCGGTGCGACGTTGATTTCAGACGAAAAGTTACTCTGGTGTCCGATATGAAAATATTCAAAGCGTAGCAGAATATTTCGTCACATAAAACACATTATCATGACGAGAGGAATGAAAAAACCTGAGTAGCAGTAGTAGCGAAAAACTGAGAAAACTCAAATTATTCGAAAAAACTAGTGCTACCATTTAGAATCTAACATAAATTACGGAATTTCGGCACACTGAGTAACTAAACATTGAGCTACAATAGAAGACAATAGAGGAAAACACAAAAAACAAAGAAAACTGTCCTGTACTGCTGACAAAGATGGCGGGATCGATCATGCTAGCCATATTCTGATTCGTCGCTAATTAATGTCAAAATTATGAACCATGGATATGCTTGTTTTTGATCTAATAGTCTGTAGTAGGTACAGAATCCTCTCTAAACAAACGCTACATAGGAAATAATGGTCGAGTAAGAACAGGATTTAGGATTTTTGTGCTCAAATAATTGATTTGGATATAATAAATGTGCGAATCTTAACCGACCAAGTAAGAATCAGCTTTTGATCCATGTACTAGAATGGCTGGATTCAAAACCATTTTAATTACTTTTTTTATAACATAATTACTTACGCCTGTTACTCCCAATGGAGCATAGGCCGCCGACCAGCATTCTCCAACCCACTCTGTCCTGGTCCTTCTTTCCTAGTTCCATCCAATTCTTGTTCATTTTTCTCATGTCTATTTCCATTTCTCGGCGTAATGTGTTCTTTGGTCTTTCTCTTCTCCTCCTTTGGCTTTGAGAATTCCACGTGAGGGCTTGCCTTGTGACACAGTTGAATGCTTTCCTCAATGTGTGTCCTATCCACTTCCAGCGCTTCTTCCTCCGCTGGGATCTGGTTTGTTCTCTCCCACAGTACGTTGTTGCTAATAGTGTCCGGCCAATGGATCTGAAGTATTTTGCGTAGACAATTGTTAATAAACACTAGTATTTTCTGGATGATGGCTTTCGCAGTTCTCCAGGTTTCTGCCCCATATAGTAGAACTGTCTTGACATTTGTATTGAAAATCCTGACCTTGGCGTCCGTTGACAGTTGCTTTGAGTTCCTTGTAACATAAGATAATACGAGGAGTTATATGTGCTTTGATGACGTTTCACTGCTTTACCTTCCTTCATCTTGACATAATAAGTGTGCCGATCAAACGATTAAAGCATATCCTAAAGCTTCAAAAAAGTAACCATACGAAAAGCAATTTCCAAATATGGAAGCAGACCACCGATAATTGGTTGATTGTCTATGAAATTTTGAGGTAGGCGATACGTAGAAACAACCAGTTGTCTGTTTAAACGACAATAAGATTTCAGTAACTGATGTCATTACAGATTCACTATCAGATATTCGAATTATACTAAAGTGGAAGACACTAGAAATATTTTACGGATAAACGTTGTCGCTTTCGTAATCTACACTAAAAATCAAGGTCCCTGCACCACGCAATTGGAGTAATATTTGATTTGTAGGTCAAAGGCCTTGAGATCGTATGTTTATTAGAGCTTCAGATAAACGCTACCTACAGTTTGCTGCTTATATATAAGCACAAGCATGTATGTCTATCACATTCAATAAATTAGGAATTACTTCGGAGCAATAGGAAATCACGCAAACTCTGTCTGTGCCTGGTGATTCTTGATTATCTTTTGAGATTCGCATAAGTCTAAAACCAAAAGAGGTCGTTTAAATAATAATCAGAATTGCTGATAATGGCTGATACTTTGGTCGCTATGTAAAAGTCTTATATACCCATGTTTGTTTACTAGACCTTTGTTCGTTAATGATAAGTCCCCTGACTAGTTTATTTCGTCTATTGTAAATCCTTCCACTTGGCTATAAATATCAACATCTGTGTACCTCCTTGTTAGTTCTACTGTCTGTCAATTCACCAAACAATAAGTCAGTACTGAAGTAATGTCTTTCAGTGTCAACAATATCTGGTAGACATCTGGATATTTGGAATTAGTATGGCTAGATCTTCACAACAAACGCAAATTGAATATATGTTAGTTTATAAACACAAATTTCATCTACTGATGCACTTCAAAGTGACACAAAAATGAAAATTAACAAATGCGAACACAATTTATCAACAATATGTCATCGTTCGACCTAACTACTGGCTTTTCACTATCATCGGTAGAAAAATTCGTTCTGAAATATTTTGACAATATTTCTGGAGCTACCTTGGAGATCACTGACCAGTTGTTTCTTATAGGATAAGCCATCTTTATCTCCCAAGACTTTTGATGCGTTCCTAGTATTGTAGAAAATAGGTTTTAACTATTTAGAACCGGTACAAATGAATATGTTCCAAAGTGTCTCTGCGTTCAAGAAATTTCTAAACCGTTTTTGTTATCTATTGAGGTCATTTTCCAGGTTCACTTGGGCTTGCCAATGGTATAAAAGATGGGCGTCACGGAAATAAATCCACCGTTAGGCTTAATTCATGACTCTTTGGTTGAAGAGCTAGTACCATCCGGCCATTCCTTTGACATAGTACACTCACGGCTGGCGTTTTCTCTCCCACATTTTGGCTATACTGGACACGATCATAAACTGTCACAGGCTGTTAATATGAACGGTAAACTACATGATCGCTTTTGACAAATTTGTGATGGGTCTGGATACATCATAGTAACCAGATTGCTTATGCTGAAATTCTTTGTTTACAATTATTATTTATTTGAACACAAATATTGGTATAAGGGAGCACCAAATACATATGCGCTATGCAATAACGATGAGGCCAGTATTCGTTATCATTGATTTGTATGAGGGCTGTGATGCTGCTCGGGTGCCTGGGGCCTTTGATATAAAAGTCTAATGTACAAAGCAGAGGCAACGTTAGGAGATGATTTCCCATGTTAACCAGTAACCAACAGTAGGTTCATACTCTATTTGTTCCTTCAGGACCCTGAAGTCCATCTGCACCACTGGTTTGGAATCAGAGTTTACCAACTCCCCTAGATGGACCCTCTGTGTCCACTGACTAAGGTCAGTCTATGACAAATAAAACTACATAAAACTACTGAATCGAATGTAAAATTTAACCGGAGTCAACTTGGTAGACAACACTCCTCACTGCGCCAAGGCATTGAGTAGAACTTCCGTGGGAGTGGCTTTATATGTGTGAGAGCATTTGGAGAGGGAGAGTGAACTCGCCCCACCGTCGACCATACCAGGGCATTTAGGGGCAATGATCATTAAGTATCTGAAAAGCAAATGTAAGCTTTATTATAAGGTACTTTTTTAATGAGTTTTGGATAATAAATTTATTTTTGTATGACATTTCTTCTCAAAATATTCTTGTTCTCAGTCCTCCTCATAATTTGTTTTATCAGTAAAACTTCCACAAATGCACACCAACGCACTAGAATTTGTGCACTTTTTGGAGCAGTATCTCTGAACCTAGTTGTTCTTATCTTGCTGGAGTTGGCCACGAAGACTAATATTGCTAGCCATTTTCACTATTAAATGAAGACTTTGCCAGTGGTTAGTGAGTTTATATTTTCAAACATCATATTATCGGCGCTTACTTAAAATATTCCCATTTCGGAAAGTGGTTATTATCGTGTGGCTTCACATCGGCGTGGTTCTTCTGGTTGTTTGATGTACCTACTGATTATCAGAAAACTAAATGTCGGTTCATAGCTTTTTTAATTTTTCAGATCAGGTGACTTCGTATATGTATCACTTACATATAACTCATTGTGCATAAATTTGTAAATCAATCCTCAGAAGCCTGCTCAAATCCGTCATTAACTTTATAGAAGTTCCATCTAACCAAATATGGTAAGTAATAAATTATAAACATTGTGTACTGTTTCAGACTCAGTCATCATACTTAATGGCCTTTATTCGGAGTCTCATGGAAAAGTAAGATATTCCAATTCTTATCTAACAAATTACTTTCCAGTAGCTCCATGGACATCCGAGAAAAGAAAAGACGTCAACTCGAAAAAGATTTCACAGAAACAGGAGCGGTGCTCAACATATGTCTCACTGGTTTGTGTTTTGTCTACATAAAAAATTAATTTAAATTTCTAGAAAAGTTTGGTGATGTGAACAAGATTTTGAACACTTATGGAATTGTTTCACAGCGTGTTAGGGGTAGTTTTAATAGTTTTACTATAAAATATTTTTAGATAACAAGACGTCTGTCGCTAAAATACAAAGAGATCTTATCGAGTGTAAAAGTTTGCTATATTGCAACAGGGAAGAACTGAGGAGACTGTGGCTGGAACTCGTTGAGCAGAGACGATGCTTAGAGTTGGTAGATCAGTTAGATCGTCTACGTTCTACCCCGGATGCATTGGGGTATTTAGTAACCGCTCGTGCGTGGTCTGAAGCCACTTCCTTAATGATCAACTCGAATTATATGCTTGAGTCGGAAATTGCCTCAATACCCGCAGTTCAAACACTGAAAACTGACCTGGCACATAAAAACAAGGTAATGTTGGCTCTAAGTTTGTAAACTGTTGATTAAACTGTTGGATTTACACAAATTTATGGTCATTTTTATTTGCTTTTTTGGAGTCATTTCACTATATATTCAAATTTATTCTTCGTTGAGTTTAAGGACTAGCTAAAAAGTTACTAGATCAATGGTCCTTGATTATCATAAAACTACGATGTCTAAGAATCGATTTCTTGATGTGCAAGATGTGTGGTGTATGTCAACAGACATTAGTAGTATGTAACTTAAATCAAAAGTGGAATGCCTGATAGCAGAAGGTTGAGACGACCGGATCGAAGAGAACGGGGACAGAAAGTAACTATAATGGCAATAAAGGGGCGATGAAGTTTGAGACAATTGATGGAGGATTTAAAAATGTATTATTTAATCCATGGTTTACACATTTTACGAAGGAATTCTGTAATTTTGTGTTAAGCAGTAAATTGGCTATCCCCACGTAAATGTTCGTTCACAACAGGTGTAGTAAGCTGGAGTTTCCCAAAAAAATTTCTTTTGTAAGGGTGGTTGTCGGTGATATGTTGTTTAGACTATTTGCAATACATCTGTTTTAATGATTAGTTTCGCTAATCTCGCTATTCATACGGTCACCTCAATATCCAGATAGCTATTAATAACTAAACATACTGTATAATAGATCACACTTGTTTGATGTTTTGCTGAGGCACCTTCAGTAAAATTTAGAGAGTGCATTATTTTATGCATTCTTTGCAAACTATATTCTCTACGTTTAGTCTTCTCTTATTGGTAATACTACCATTCCGACTTTTTTACCTATCTGGTTAGTCTCATCACTCTGTAGTAGTGCAGTGTATCAGCATGAATCAGTGCGCATTTATCTCAGATCCTACGTTGATTGTGTCTAATTGACTGGCAGTGAGTATAGTAGGACCACGGATATTCGGCAGTGTATCTGTGGCCCCCAAATGCCCTGATATGGTCGAGAGTGGGGTGGGCCCTTCCCTAACCTTCTTTTACTTTCTCTATAAAAATGGTTGTTTCTTCCTTAACTGAAAGATTTCTTCCGATTGTATCTTTCCGTTTCCTCCATTATTACTATTATTATTATTACACTACCTTACACTAATATGTTCGTTATTTTTTCTCTTCAAATTCTCATTGTTTTGTGTGGCGCGTGTATCTGTGACACAATATTCACGGGTTGTACAGGAATGCTTAATGGTAACTCACTTAGTACACAGTTTATGTACTCGGCTTTGTGCTACACTGAAGAGTGGTTACATTGATTGTCGGCCCAGATAGAAGTAGGTAGGGAAGAGCTAATGGTTAAAAGTTGGGAACTTCAACCATTATGTCAATACTTCACAAACTTAAGTAGTGTAGTAAAGATTTCATCCGGAAAGTCGAAGTGATTGATGGGTTTTATGAACCTAAATCAGTTAAAACTAACATGTTTTGCGCATTCTGGGTTATCATATGTCACCAGTACCAACGGACATTGGCTTCGAATAGTCAAATTCCAAAAGAAGAAAAAGGAAATGAGGAGTATGAAAAATTGGCTATTTATTCTGATAAAATTATGAATTAAATGGTGCACTTATGATCATTTTTTTATTTATATTTGGCTTCAGTTTCTTATTGATGAACTGAGAAAAGAACTAAACCGTTTGCTCTATGATAAACCCTTTATTTTGGCTTTGGACATGCACATCAGAAATCCTTCACGAGATAAATCAGTTCGCTCTCATTCTGAGTAAGTGAATCATGTTCTTTTGAATTGTTACTACATTCAATTCAATTGTTTATCGATTCCTGTGCTCACAGTAAATGAAGAGATAGGTTAGTATCTAAAAACTGTTGCTTTCAATCGTTGAGTCACAAGCTCCAAATACAGATCACCTGATATAGTGTTTGGAGTCAGGTAATATCACTAGTCATCGTACCGAAAAATGTAGCCAAAATTCCACCACACCAAACTTTTTTTGGTTACCGAGCTCCCTACTGAGTTGAAGAACGGAAATAAACCGGGACCATTATACTTTATAGAATATAGTATGACTGGTCTGAGAACTTAAATGCGATCGAGATATGATTCAGCGACTGTTGAAGTTAAGCCAATCCCTTTTAATGATATTAACAGAGTGCTAAAGTTATTTGTTGTTATATCATATTTGCCCGCAATCTGACTCCAATTTGACGGTATGATGATGAAAACGAAGTGGATGTCCAGCCCGCCCCCGTATGTTTATCGACTTAATTATCGGTAGTGAGTAGCGGAATAAAACAAGTCAAATAAGAGACTGGATTTTGGTTACACATATTTTATGCACTTCTTACCACAAACAGACAGTAAGAGGAATGAAGCAGAAAAACGAATAAACAACAAGACTTGGATAAAGACTCAAGAGAAATTAATTTGTCTGTCCAAAAGCCAGGATAACCCTTGTAGGCGTGATGTGGTGCTAGATGCTGTTGTAATAGCGAATCATGTCAATATATCTAAGTAACTCCGCAGTTCAATTTTTGAAGCTTATTTGGCTTCAGTTAAAAGCATCTTGGATGACACACGATGTTATCACTAAGTGACTGCCGTTTATGTTGGTTAGGAGAACAAGGTAAATGATTCAATGAGTTTCTATTATCTGCATCGAGTGCACCTTTCTGATCACATTAGATACATTTTGAGAGTGTCTTTCTTGACTGATGTTATTTAAAATGTAGATAGTAGTCCAAAATAAACCTCAAAGTGGTCAAATTAAGGTATCAGATTAAAATAAGAACTTTTTAACGTTAGGTATTTAAGGCACACTAGTCGTAACGGTTAAAATTCTGGAGTTAAACAAAATCAATAATCAGTAAATAGCTGAAATAATCCAAAATTTACTCCAGTAACAGAGATTCGCCTACTAGCTAGTAGCCATAACCATTTCAAAGTTTTCAAGAGCACGTTAATACGAAACCATTTCCATGAACTTATCACTAGTCGTAGCCTTAGCGTAAGAGTTAAGGCGCTCGAATTCTGTTCATTGAGTCACAGACTCTAAGCCCACCCTACTTAGGTTGTTTTGAGGAACTGGATATTGTCGCTTTTCTGTATCGAAATAGACTTATGACTCAAAGACGAGTACATAAATCTGTACACCGCTAATATAATAATAATGTTTGCAGTTGAAGTTGATATTACTGGCATAGCTTTCTGTTTAATAACCAAAGTGGATATACTATGGTTTTGGGGTCTTATAACATCTACGGATCAAAGTTTTATGGTTTATTCATCAGGTAAAGTCATACCAAATCTCAATGTACAATTCTAAAAGAATCACTCGAAAAAAATTATAGCTTTGTTTTAGGTTTGTTAGTACTCATCATTAGGAGGCTTCTTCATCAAATAACAAGAATTCAAGCTCTTTCATATGTCCAACTAACTCTATTCATTGACTTATCTGAAAGCATTGCTCTCTATCTATTCTCGGTTGACCAAACAGAACTAATATTAACGGAGAATAGTTTTTTCTTTATTTCGGTTTTTGCGATACATTCATTGTGTATACTAACCAATCTATTGGTCGAATCAGTGCATTTTAAAGTGTTTTTGACTGCTGACAATAAACTATCAAGTATTTCGCGCTAATAAGATATAGTTTATAAAGGTAGCTTAATTTATGCTGTATAAGGTTGATTTTGGAGAAATATTATGCTTAGGCGTACTGTGACGATTCTTTCGAATTTCAATTTATTTTTCTCATGACTTACTAACATCAGCTAGGTTTAATCTTGTGTAAGGTTGTATTCGTGTGCTAGAACAGAGATTCTCAGACTTGAATGAGAAAGTTATTGTCTGCTGATTTGTTTCCTATGGTTCTTCAGTTAACTACTGTGCGCAGTGTTGGCCTCGTTATTATTTTCTGGGCTGTCACATGTAGGTGAGTCAATCACAGGCAGCGTAGAACCTGACATATTTGTGTATCGGTTCAATTTGTCGCACCCTATTAACACAACGAGAAGGATATTCGAGGAAAAATGTCAGAGTAGTAGAAGTAGTGACAGTATCACTGCTGCTAGAAAACACTAAACATAGACAATATGATTCGAGAAGAAAAGATGAATTCACTGGATAAAAAGCGTAAAATAATTCTTAAACTCGACATGTTAGAGAAAACAGGACAAATACATCATCACCATCACAGCCCATTCTTAATCATCTTATATAAAGTTTCCAACTTTTGGACACCTGTAGGATATCCGAATGTCTTGATTGTCAGATATACAACAAGAAAGTCTTTTATTCTACCATAAAAATATTAATCACTTTAGCACTAAATATTTGATTATGGTCTTTAACTCTCAGCATAAAATATACAATATTACCACAGATTTTTGTCTTATATTTATATTAGCTCGTGGTTTTCCAATCAATATGTATTTCCTTTAGTTTTTATGAAAGATAAACGGGAAGGAAAATATACACATCACTTCGATCATTCGCCTAAATTTTGTATTGATCAACTTAGAGATACATTGCAAAGTTCCTATAAAATTGCTCCTGCATATACGGTTAACATGGATAAGTTAGTCAAACCAAATCAAAAACAAGAAATTCTACTGTAATTTTCTAAAATTTACAAGAACTCAATGACCCGAAAGTTTCGGGAGTCCATCCTGATTCTATCGCCCAACAGCCTCAGTATCACAACTAAACTGAAACATTTTCTTCCTGTTTCGCCTTGTAACCTTGTAGAAGTTAAATGAATCTATACTGTATGTAGTTGTTATAAATTGTATGATTGTTGTTCTCTAACTGGATCCATCGAATACGAGATACGTCTTATAAGAAAACAGACTTAATGCAACTAGCTAGGTCGAACGATCAATACGAAATAAAACTTCATCGAAGCCAACCGTACTCAAATAATAGAGAGAGGGGGAGGGAGAGAAGATGCAACTTTTGAAAAGGCTTGCATTTTTCAACAAACGACAATTACACAATCGAACATTACAATGTATATTATTCAAATCAAAACAAGCAATAAAAAATATTGATTACATGGTGTTCTCACAATACAGCGGTCATAATACTTGAAGTTGTAATGGGCTAAAGCATTGTATCATTCGACTGAAGTTATTCACATTGTTTTCAGTGCTAACCAACTGCATCGGACCCAGGAGTTTCCTTTATTTTCCTGTTTATTCGGCTTGTGAGTTACGCGTATTGGGTAGTAATTTTCGCCAAAGATTTCGTCTTTAGTGTCTGGATTGATTCTCAACTCTGCTATAAGCGTATCAACATAACCCAGTCCATCACACCTGATGAGAAACAATTACAGCGAAGTTTAACGCTCGAAATAAAATCCTCAATACTATTAAAACTCATCCCCAATACTTTTTTCACCAAGTGTACCAAATAATGACTATAAGGACTATATACAACATACTACTTACTTATGCCTGTTACTCCTAATGGAGCATAGGTCGCCGATAACATACTAATTGAATATTAATAAATTTGTAAATAACCTCGACCATTTTATTCATGAATCTAATCTTTATTTTTCTATTTTCTTTGTTAAATTTCATACATATATTTATGTATTCATAGTTTGCAAAATATCAATTCACTGAATAAAGTTGCTGTTACGCATTTTGTTAGTTTACCATTATCTGATTGGTATAATGCATCAGTCAGTGAACCGGTAGTTGATGCGAATCTATATAAAGAACCTAGAACAGTGGCTACAGTGATTGCACGGTCTACAGTAACAGCTTCACATCATGATGATGACACAGTTGATTCTCAACAACATCAGCAACACAATAGTGCCTTATCTCATTCTGATTGGATACGTGAAATTGTAGCTGTAACGCATTGTCTTATACGCTTGCAAAAATTACCACAGGTTAGGCAAATTGTATTGTATTATTTTTATGCTAATCGTGGTAAAAGTATAATATACTGACGGTCTTGAGTTGACTAATTGAAAATGAGATGACACCTCAATTACTTTGCGCAAAGTTTAAAGTACAGTGATAGATAACGTGTGTTATTATTAACCAAGTGAAAATTGGCAATATTTAGTCCCTGAAACGTTTGAAATCAATAAAAATATCTATTATACAACAATAAAGTGGATTTCAGATGGTGCTTAAGCTAAGTTACACGATATGTGTGTCGAATTACCTAATGTCATTTATTTCGTGATTAAGAGTGTTTAGTGAAGCTAGATATTGTTCGCCCTTTCTTACCCTCACTCTATATCAGAACCTTAAGTTTCTCAAGTTTATAAACAGAAGAGTCACAATGTATTTCATCATAGTTGATGTCAGTTCATGATGAAAACTTTAACAATAATTTGTAAACCCATCTCAAAACTCCAGCTTCACTCTTAATACCTAATCCTAACCTTTTTGCATTATCGCTGGTCTCAATGGGTGATAAAAACTCTATAGGGCGATAACCTTGAATCATAGCACTAGCTCGATTCCTAATATGCAAAACTTAACCTTTCTTCTTCACTACAAAGAATAATTCGACATATGAAGATTGATTATTAAGATCGAAGCTATTATTCCACTGTTATAGTAAGGCTTTTTGCTGATAATTGTTTCGTAACTAGGCAGTGTTTCTTCATTGGGTCTCTCAAATTTTTCAATATGTTGTACTTTTACCTTAACTTCATTTTATAATTAATATCATTAAAATTATTATTAACTTTTTGGTCAATGATTTTTTTCGAAAAGATTACAAGTAATTTGTCAGATGATGGCTGTTTTATATTTTTTTTATTTTTCTAAATGAAATCCCCTTTTGATAAAAGTTATATACACTTTGTTGGAAGATTACTAAGAGTTTTGTTCCTCATGTTTACGATGAATAATTATTCTGACCATATCAACTTTCGAGATTGTGACGAGACTATCATATTAAAACTAATTTTGCTCAACGTTCATGTAATCTGTAAAGACTGAATAGCTTTTTAATAATTTCCGCAGTAAATATTTGATGTTAATTGTGTGTATGTGCCCAACAAATGTAGATGAAGATAACCAGTGTAACACCAACCTCTGAATTAGTAGACCTCAAGATGCACAAGGGGAAAAGCAAGATCCTTAAATGCAACATAGGGAACACCGAAACAATCACCCTTGAGAAAGCAGTTCTGAACGAGGAGGATCGGATGAAGATGTAAAGGCAGTGATTGGCAAAACAAGGACCTCATTCCTACAGTTGAAGAACATATGGAACTCAAAACAACTGTCAACCAACATCAAAGTTCGAGTCTTCAATAATAACGTCAAGACAGTTCTACTGTATGGAGCTGGAACTCCCAGAACTACACAACCATCATCAAAATAGTGCAAGTATTTATAAACAATCATCTACACATGATATTCAACATTCTTTGACCGGATACCATCAGTAACAGCTTACTGTGGAAGAGGATAGGACATATATTATGGAAATAATCAAACTGTATCACGAAGCAAGCACCAACTTGGAATTCTGAAGTGAAACGGAAAAGAGGAAGACCAAAGAACACACTGCACCGAGAATTGGAAGTCGACATGAAAAGGATTGACCAGGACAGAGTTGGGTGGAGAATGATGGTGGACGGCCTATGTTCCTCCATGAGGGGTAAAAAGCGTAAGTGTATGTGTGCGAAGACGATCAACTGGATACCTTGGTTCTAGGTTTTGTACTATTTGACCTTCATCAGTAATGGATATCTGAAAGAACTGATACTATTTGTAGTATTCAAATCCATCCCATCCAGTGGTGTGATCTGAGACGTTACTACTGGGCTGTTCGGCCTGATAGTATCATGAACTAGACAAATATAACAGTGTCACTGCTCAGTGGTCAGTTATTGTGAACATCTGACATTAGTGCTTACTGAGTGACAAGAAGAACATGAGAGAAGTTTGTACTGCTTTGCTAATACGTTTAGCTGTTTTAACGATAGTCAGTCACAACGAAGAACCTGTACGTATGGACATCGGTTCAAGCTATTATACCCCATTAGCACAGAGAAATTAAGTTGTCAGGTCAAATTTTAGAATAGTTGAAGTAGTAACAGTATCATTTGTAATAAGAAAGATTAGACATCGAATATATGACTCGAAAAGAAATCATGGATTGGCGAAATGAAAACAAATAAGATATCAGGAATTTAGAATATCAGGATTTGGGGGAAGACAAAGAACTGATGCAACTTGCGCCATTACAAGCGATTTCGAGCCATGTCATTCAAAGTCTAACAATTTGTTACGATAATCATGCGGGCTCCAACCAAGTGGTCTGCACCTATTATCATGGCCAAGTCCAATTGTCACTGACTTCATGGATTGATGCCATATTTTGGTTTGGCCGCCACTAGCTTTCTTCCAGTCTACTACACCAGACAACCCTTTGTCGAGGTAGGCGATGGTTAGGCATACGTAACACATGTCTCAACCACCTCAGTTGATGAAGACTTACTACCTCATCAATCGATTTGCCATCCTTACCTAGTGCTCTATTCCTAACCCAGACATTGCTTATTCCTTGGTCCCAAAATACACGAGCAATGTTTCGAAGACACCTATGATCGAATACTAGTAACCTACGAGTATCCTCTGTTACTGATGGTCATGTTTTGCAACCATAAAGTAGAACGAAGCGAACTGCTGTTCAGTGAACTCTCCCTTTTGGTTGAAAGACGGATATCTCGCCTATGCCACAAGTGACGCAAGTAGGAACAAAGCAATCTAACCTTTAAATCCCTGCCGAGAATTCGTCAAACACCAGACCATCGGTATTGACGAAACTCCCAAAGTAAGTGAAGCAGTTGATGCGTTCAACTAATTAACTCTCTCGCTAATTCAGGTGACGCAAGCCAATCCTGAAGTAACATATTACATTCGCCGGGTGAGAACCACATCCCTGCATTTTTCCTAATTTGGTCAGAAGACTCTGTACTTTGTCAACGTCTTCACCATACAGAACTATATCATCTGTGTATTTTAAGTCAACAAATGAATCTCTTGGTGTATGTTTTAGAAATATAGTTATATCAGTATTGTTGACAACAAAATTATTAGTTCTATTCCTATCTCGTCTTCTATTTCGATTCCCATTCACTCACTTAACGTACAGCTCACTTTATTACCACTCGATAATCGAGAAAAATCAGTTTGACCATGTCCGAGTAAATAATAAGGCTTTCCTTAAAATGTAGTTCAAAAATAAAGGATATAAAATTCTAACCTGAATGAAATATTAACGAGAACCTCTGTAATTTGTATCTTCTTACCATTGAGAACAGAGATTACCATGTAGATATTCAAAGGTACGTCACTACAATTGAAAGTGGTACAAAACGTTTTGTACAAGTATCTAACTTGTTTAGATATCTCACACGTAGGTAGTGCAGATATAACCCAAAATTGTACGTACCGATATTAAATAGATCGTAGTCGATTAAACTGTGAATCACTGTTTCCATCTCCTATTATCATATATAATAGTTGACATCATTTAATAAAGTTTATGACATTCCCTACTTTACTTGAACTAATAATACCGACGCCTTAACTCAGTGACATGTTATACTAACGATTATTAGCCTGACCCACGTTGAACTGTCTCCAAGCCCCAACCAGAACATATGGAAAGACGACCGATCCATCCTGTTATGGAGCAGGATAAACAGCTGTAACTCTAGCACAAACCTTGATACTATACACAACAACTCTCTTCTCGTTTAGTTTTAACTACTCTGAAAGAGAAATCTTACTAGGAAAGATTCGTTGGGTAAAACTAAACAAGAGTAAGTTTACAAGACACTTTAGTGCAATTATATATAGATTGGTTACAATGATTATTACTCAGTTAAATACGTAACGATAGTGAATCTGTGAATACAATGAATTGCATTCCTCATAAAGTGCTGTCCAACCCCTCCCACAAACGGGTAACTAAGCGACAAAACTAAGAGCAAGGGAGGGAGTTTATTGGGTCAAACTTAATCAAATAAATGTCTATTCCTTTGAAAATGAATTCATTCCTTGACCAATAAAATGCATTTGTCATTCAGGAGATTTTTAATTGGCACATAATGACTGTTGTGTCTTAAAGTCCGTCTAGTTGGCGCGTGATTTATCCGCCAATCGAAATACAACTTATTCAATCATAATACTTTGCCAATCCAATAGGTCCAAATGAAGTTTATAATAAGAGGAGGTTGACATTTTGCCCATGGCAATTAAGATTCCCTACCACCCATTTGTAAAAAAATGTATGGTGTCAAAGAAAAATTTAGCGATCGGTGATTGGTGTACTTGTTTTGCAGGTGTGTGCTCAAGTGATAATGAACAAACATTTTGTCACCTTTAATAATTTTGTAATTGGTCGTAAACTGTTCATCTTTGCAATGTGATTAGTTGAAATTGAAATCGTATCTAGAGCTGTGATTGGATGTCAGAATTTTGATTTTTGAATTTGAAATTTAACGATAATGAATAAATCTTTTTGTGTAATCTTAGTCTTGTAAGAAATTTAGACATTTAAAGAAAAAAACACCAACTTAAGTGCAATCCTACTGTTACTGAATGCGTATTGGGATAAATTTTTGATTTCCGATCAACAATTTTAATGTCACGAGTACTTATATATATCACATAAAAAGAAAGTTTTTGGAAAAAAGCAACTGAAAACCGGTTTGAATATTTGATAATAGTGATTACTGAGTAAGGTCGGTAGTCAAATCTTTAATACCAAATTAATAAACAAATTATCACTAAAGTGTATGCATAGGTTTTTTGGTAACACATGGTCTGTTAGTTCGAGAAACAAATCAACATATCAATAAATCATCATGATAACTTACTAGTTGCAATATTTATGATTCAGGTGAAGCAACCGTAGACCATCATTGAATGAACTGACTTTGACAGTATATGAATGTAGTAATAAATTTAACCGAAATAGGCACTTAATATTTAGTGAACTTTTTTTTGTAAATGTTCATTCTTAATGAGAATTAGAAAACGTTAGATTTAAATGTGGTTAATTTTAAAAGTCCATTGAAAGGGTTTATTGTGTTCACTTGTAAATTATTTGTAGTTCTGTATTTTAAAATTAATTTTTTGGTCGTAATAAAAACTAGTGTGTTTAATCAGTCATGTGTGAATATTGTTAACCGCCGTAATATGAAACCTGAACTATATCTAGACATTATGAATGTAACCATTTTTGACAAGCATTTGAAATATCAGTTTCATGAAGTGTAAATGAACAAGCCTACGTCGTCTGACTGACTCAACAAATATCTATCGACTTTAAACGTATAAATATGAATAAGGTCAACTGTATCAATGAACATTTACAATTCTATTATTATTTATTTTCCTTATTATTATTATTATTATTATTATTATTATTATTATTATTATTATTATGTCAATTGACAAGATTCAATTGTCATACTATGCATTTCATTGACACAAAATTCTTTGCATTTTAAATTTTCCTATAATGCTCTTCCACTTATTGTGACTGAACACTGTACTGCAAATAATCCAGACCTTTATTGAATGACCTTTGTAATTTGCAAATGTTACAATTTGTAATTTATATATATATGTCGTAACAGATGTAAACGTTCACCATTGTTAATACATTACATTGTCAAATTCATTAATGACATGACATATTTTTGGCCTTTATAAAATATGGAAATTATGGACTTATAACTGTATAGTGTGATTGTACCAGTAATTAATAGTTATATGGGTGTGCAAATGAATACGTTGATATAATCAGTGGTTATGAATAACAATGAAGGCTTAGTTGACGATCGGACTTAATTCATACGTACGCTTAGTTCTGGTTTCAGGTACTATTAATATAAAACTGGAATATGAAATTCTTGCATTTTGTATTCATGAAACGGATAATATTCTCATTTCTTTTAACACTTACTATATGACCTTTTAATCGGATTACTAATTTCAATGATGACGGCTTCAACTTGTTTTATAATGTCAGTATCTTATTCATAAGGAAGATATTTTTCTCAATTTTGTTTACTTCTCTATGAGCTTTAATCACATTCATCTTTGTAACTATCTTATTATATTCACTACTAAATTTATTCACCTAACGACAAAATAACGATTTTCACTATATTAAAATATTCCTATTAAAATGTACTAGTAATAGATAGTTTACAAATATGTTACTAAGACATGAACGGTAATCACATTATTTTACATCTAAAATTATTAGATAAGTGTTCATAAAATGACAAAATCTTGTCTGCTTTCTTAACCTTTATATGTATTATACATTAGAAACAAGTTTACGAATACATGAGCGATAATCGCTTATCGATTATTAATATCTAAGGTATATCGAAATGCATTCGACATTAAAAAGTGCTTAATCACTTGACCTTTGCCAAAGACAAAAACAATATTGGGAAAAATGCCTTTAAATCAATTTGTGGGTGGCCCTGAAAAGGGCCTTTAATCGTTCTCGCGGTGGGACGTCCAAACTATTAGTTGGTAATGGCGCCACACATCGGACAGTGTACTGCTCGTACGTTCGGTGATGGGTCATAAGCACAGAATCTATGAAACATAGCTTCACAAGGACAGAAAACCCAACCCACTTCATCACCAGTTTCATAGGGCGGCTGTGCAAGATTACAGATGTCACACAAACGGTTCTCTTCATCTTCTTCATTTTGGATGTCCCGTTCTGTTAACTCTTCTGAGTTTATAGAAACTACGTCATCCTCGTCGTTACTTAACGTTTCATCCAAATCGACATTTCCTCGATGCATCAACGTCGACATGCTTGTTCCACTGTACCGTGAAGTTCTTGATAAAACTGGCTATAAAGTGAACTGCATTGTTCCTCAGACAGTCGCCTGATTAACGCAATCACTGTATTCTTCATGGTCGGCTGGCTCAATTGCATTGGGAAATAATTCTCAACTGCAATACGAGTCAGATAAGTATCAGAGTGTAACCACCTATCACAAATTGACTGTAAGTTCACATCAGTCATACTGTGTGTACAGTAAGCCAATATGTGCCGACATGGCAAACCGTTTTCAATGGAAAATGTACAGGAGCAGCGCATGGAATCACGGTGTACATTGTAAGTCCCTGTTGCGTCCACAGCCGTGAATAAGTCAGCAGACATTACAAACTCCGTCAAAGGAGTGCGCAAGTGCCGCCTCAGTAGCTGACATGCAGCTGGTGTCAGTCGTTCCTGAAGTCCACGCATTGCTGGCTCTTGGCCGATGTTGGCTTTTACCCGGCAATCTGATGTATATTTCTGTAATCTTGCTTCCATCCAATATCCAACGCGAAGTAGCACACTAAATATAGATCTCAGCACAGGTGTTTTTCGACTCAGTTGATGCATCTTCAAAATTCGGTGACTTGTATCAACAAAGTTCGTATTATTGAGTTGAAGTAGCGTTGCTGATGGTCGAAAAGCTGTAGACCATTTGTGTTTTCTCGCTAATAAGTGGTCTCTGACATATCGGGCAAACGTTCCGTCCGATATTTCGATCAAGGATAATACATTGTTAAAACTACAAAATAATGTTATGTTGCTTTTGATTTACCTTTCAACCGTTTGAGTAAACATCAGGCGAAAAAATAGTTGTATCACTTCTGATCGTACCCTCTACAATTAAGGTTACTGGGTTAATGTTAATGAACGAAACACTTACCCTCTTTATAACATTGCGAACAAATAAATTGGCAAATGGCTTACCAGGAATGTTCGCCTGTGAGAACACTTTGTACCGCATATTATAGATATCTTGATCAGTCAGTAGTTTCCCATAAGAATGGTAAGCATAATTCTTAATGTGGAATGAAGCAGTACCAGATATTAGCAGCGGTCGCACATTTTCAAACTGGGCCTCTGTTAACCTGCGCACCCATGAATTTCCTTGGTACCTTAGGGAATTGCACTCGTGATTGTGATGCACATTCCCACGTACAACAGTCCAGTAGCCGTCGATAATCTTACAATACATGAAGGCCGGACATTCAGTGTTCATGGAAGCCCTTCATGACAAAAAATGTTAATAACATTTATAAAATTACCTCCTCCGTCTAATCCGCTGTGACGAACCGCTAGATGTTATACGGCCATGTCTCCAGCACACAAATTTAATGTACGAGTTTTCATTTCTGCACAAATGCGAATCTCGAACTACATAACGACAGTAAGTTGATCTTTCATAATTTGTGATAGCGGACTTCAACGCTTCAATCGATGGGAACGCAACGAGAAACAACGTTGTCAAAAAGACTTCCTCTATTTCTGTTACGTGAGAAACAACAGCGCTTGTACTAGGCACGTTACTGTCCTCCATAATGATGATTAAAATGTACTTCGTCGACAAGTACTGATGTTTTATAGCAATCCGACAAAACATAACTAACAAATTAAAAACGAACTTCAAAACTAGCCATTTCATTGGACGAAACGGGATGAAAAATATTGCAATTTTGGGTTGAAAAAACATTTTTAAAAAGGGTGGGTGGGGTTTTTTTTAAAAAAATTGCCGTGGGGCAAATGAATTTCATAAGAGGAATATATTATATATATATATATATATATATATATATATATATATATATATATATATATATAAAAGTTACCCGTAATTCAATCTTCACTAGGATATAACAATGACCTCATTTCATACACATAGTTCCCTTTATCATTTTGAAAAGAGCAAGAACAAACATTCTAGCAGAATAGCATGAATTCATTTTTATTTCGTTGGTTCTCGTCAGCTGCTTACAACCTGTGATATTTAAAATCATAATTAATGGGTTTAAATTACTTACATAAAAGAGTTTGATTGGAAGTTATATTAAAGACATATTCATATAGTATAGCAAGGGTGTAAATAAATTTAATAGACTGAATATTGTAAATATATACCTTATGTGATGAAAGAACATTGTGACAACAGTTCAAACGGTTAGAAACAAATAAACCTTGATAGGAATAAAATGAGTAGAGTTCAGTTGATAAAATAAAATAAGATAGTTGGAATAAAACTCAATGGTGTAATAAATGCAATAAAGAGTTTAAGGGGAAAAAAATAAATAAATAAATAAATAAGATATAACGAGGGAATATTAATCACCAAGGCAAGGAAAGATTAATAACCATCTCCTTTTGAACACATAAATCAGGCTTTTGGCGCCTGATAGCAACTGCTTCAGCAAACTTCAGAAGACTGGAGTTTGGCTGCTTACTAATCACCTTGAATGATTGTAGGGTATCGACCCGATCCTATAAACTAAATGCTTGGAAAGTATATATTAGTAATGTATAAATACTTTCAAAGTTTGGTAATTTCACTTATCGTTTCATCATTTTATAACAAACATTTCAATATATCCTCTCTCCGTTCTAAATTTTTTTCAATAAGTATCTAGGTGATTGGCGTCCTCAATCGTATATTTCACAAATAGCTGGAACTGGTCATGTGTTTACGGCACCATTGATTCTAGGACAAGGCTTAATTGGTGAAATTCATCGTTCAATTGTTTTGAAATTAAGTAAAACAATTGAAAACAGGTAGGAAAATGAAACTAAGAAAAAATATGTTAATGATGTTTTGTTTAAAAAAACTGCACTTGTTATAGTTAACTGAGACTTTAATCTCTTATGTTATTCCATGTGAAACTTGTTTGATGTCTCGTCAAAAGATTATGTATGGTCACGTTGGTAATGTAATTCATCCTGTATGCTTCTTTGTAGAATAGTTTTCACTAGGAACTAATATCACTGAACAACGATTATCAGTCATGGTGTAATAACCAATACCATAGTAGTATAAGCTTTATCGTTGGTCTGATTCTATCTGTCAAATTACTGTATGTTCGTTCATCTAAATGATTTGACATCGTTTTGTTTTTGTAGTATTATAATCTCTAGGTTATATGGTTTAACTACGGAGCTTTGATTGTTATTCTAGACATCATCATCGTCTACGTCATGCTTAAGTAAGGTTTTCAGTTATTCCAAAAGTGTTTTATATCGATTCGTTCTGATGGATTCGTTTGTGATAGGCTGTCTTCGTGAGCTTTGTCTTTATGTTTTCTTGTATTCGTGCTGATTTTTTTCTGTAGACCTTTTGTATGTGTTGATATATTAGACTTATCAATGTATCTGTCGATTACGATCCTGTCCACCATGTTTTAGAAAAATGTTAATTAAATTCAATCAATAGGAAGTCTTGAACCTAGGTTTCGTAATGATTGACACTAATCACTCAGCTTGGGATATCTATGACCTTAAACAAACTGCTACTTCCCCTCTGACTTTAACAGGTTTCACCTGTAGATACTTACCTAGTCTATGGAAACTAAAAAAATCATTAGACTAATGGTTCTTCTTTGTTTGCGACTCAATAGTGTAAATATCGTACATTTACTACACCTGTATTAAATGGTCCTTTTTTTTCAAAATTTTCAGTTGGTGCATAAATTTCCTAAAACTGTTATGGGGAACTATATATTTCTTCTCACTTGAAATTGATTTAATGAGTATCAAGTGCGATGCTGTGTGCTTTAATAACTTGCTCATCATTACAGTCCCCAAATACCCTGGTTCGCTCGAGAGTGGGGAAAGTCAGCCCTCCCTCTCGAAATGCTCTCACATGGCCACGTACATACAACCACTGCCAGGGAAGTCCTACTCACTGCCTTCTCGTGACGAGAGGTGTTATTTACCGAATTGACAAGACAAAAAGTGAATGTCCGGCGCTTTAACAGGGTTGGTGGATGTGGAGCGTATACCTAGGGGAGTTGAAAACCCTGATTCCAAACCAATAGTGCTTATGAGCTCTAGGATCTTGAGGGAACAATTGGCATATGAACCTATTGTTCGTTACCGGCTACCATAGGAGTACATCTCCTGACGTTACTCCACTACCTTGTGGATTAGACCTTTAGGTTGAAGGCCCCGGGTGTGGTCCCCTAAGAAAACCACCTGCTTCGGTTTGGGCACCCGGGCAGTATCCCAGCCCTCACATAAACCGAACGATTTATGTGGTGCATATCTATTTGGTGCCTCCTTGTACCAATTTTTATGTGTTTAAATAGATAAATAAAGTTTTTCCATAGGGTTATTCGTTTAAATTGACTTGGATAAGTGAATGATTTAATTGTCTTGCGCTGTTTATGTCTGAATCTTCAAGGATCTCTCGATTTCACAGTTGCTTGACTTATCGCAGATGAATTCATGCATTGTATTGAAATTCAAATAGTCATTATATTGAAGGAATTTCATAATACCCAGAACGATATTTATCTATGAAGTCTTTTACTATTTATCTGTATCATGTAAGTAACTGATGATTTCCTTGTTCAAGTCAATTAAAACAAACTTTAATCAATGGCTAAATACTTTAGGGAATTCTTGATTTTCAAAGTAAATCGATTTTGTATTTCATACTTTATTATTCGATATTTGATTCATATCCTGTTACCAGTATAAGGTTTTGGAGATTTGTTGAGTTTTGATTGAGATCATGAACCGATCAATGTTAGACCAATATTGAAAACCTGGAAGCAATGAACAGTTGTTTCGTCCTAGTATGGGACTCGTGTTGTTGTCATCCTTTCAACTTACTAACTTACCATTATTTACACTACTCTAAACGTGTTTGTGTTAGGTGCTGCCGATTGCACTGATGTAAAATGTCATAATCACAATCATTATATGTTAGAATTTCAGTTTGGCTTTGTTTTCTTTTTCACATATATATTTATGAATGTATTCAGCTTGTTTTTCTTTTTTACAAAAACCTTTTTCCACACAGAGCAATTGCTCAAAATGATACTGTCCCATTGTCAGAAATTAATTCACCTAGATATTTGATCAAATTATTGGAATTAGTATTTGATGCTTTATTTATGCAAGCTAGAGCATGCCTTCTTGTTTTACGTACTTTGAATGGAGCTAAACAGGTGATACTTTTTTTCTCGTTTTTTCTTTTTTGTTGATTACCATTCATTTGATTTATTTTAAGTTTTATCTTACGAATTATTGATTGATGTTAAAGTTGGGATTTCATCGATGATACGCTAGATAGTAGGTACTCGTCCACGTGAGACACGTTCTTGAGTTCCAGCCAGCGATCAAACGACAGTTACCAATAACAGCAATGGATAACGGCATAAATATGGAGTGAAAACAGGGAAGAAGCAAAGCTGTAGTTTACAAGATAAAATAATCTATTATGTCTGTGACTTTTACAGTTATGTCTGTTTATACTCAATAGCCAATCATGGCTTATGCTTGATGGACATATCACTTTCACACCTGGTTAACTATTGTATCTTGTTGATCAGTTGTGTAAGTTTTGTTGCATCTCACTTTTTTGACAGTCGCAATCGGAAAATGAGATTCTTTATTCAAGAAAATTATCTATGGTGAATACAGCTGGGGTTTTGCAACTGAATAACTCAGTTCTACAGATCACGGTCTAATAAACTGTTATTATCTCTAAGTATGTCACAACTGAGCATTCATTACAAATTTTAATAATCTCAGTTGATAATGATTTACAGCCTCATCAGTTGACTTATAATTTCTTATCTAGGATCCTATGTTCAACATTTCATCAGTCCTCACCTGTGTTGATTCCATTATATTCAAACAATTCTGTTTCAAGATATGAATATTTTAATGTTTTCTTGTTTATATTAATTAGTTTCAATACAGTGTTGATCATATAAACAATCTTTCTTGACTGTTTTCACTTAGCGTCCTTAAATACTTATTTTTATGCCATTCTTTCTCTTGTCAAGAAACATGTCAGGTTTTCAACAGAATTACAAGGTTTAACTACTCATTATATCTGGTCTTGTGTGCAATATGAAGTAAGTAAATAGCCCAACCATTTTCTTCTGGATCTGATTTTTTGTTAAGTATGTGTTATAACTTGTGACCGCCGATTAGAGAGCAGTGACTTATCAATCGGATCAACGACACGCAAACCCGTATGAGCAGCCTAGAGTTCTGATTAGCCCTGCTACCCGCCTAGCCAAGCCAGTTAAGTCCAGAACACCAATCCGAGCCTCTGCGATATGAATCATTATATTTCAAACATACTGAGTTTATATAACAATCAAACAGACCACAACGTACCAATAAAATATGAAACAACATTTGTAAAAGAATTAGTTAGATGTGGCTGTGAATGAGCGAGGTAGTAATTAATATACTGGGTATAACTCAAGAATGGTAAGACGTATAATAATAGTTTATGGGTCAAAATAAAGCTTATAATAAGAGGAACATGAATATGAATAGTTTAGTTACTTAACAACCATACGATAAAAATATACGTTTAGTATTGGTCCATAAAAGGATCCCAAAGTTACCATTCATTATGTTTCTCGAGTCCTAACAGTATGATATAAGAGGTTAAATAAAGCAGTAATAAATGGAAGCTTATACATGCGATTTGTACAATGAATGCGCTATTTAGATAGTGTAGAAAATAAATAACTGCGATCGTTTCAATGCATTATTTACCCATAGTTTTCTCAAATTTTCAGCGTCCACGATTTAAACAAGTACAATCAACCAATAGAAAAATATATGAAATGGAATATCGGGTTAATTCAAATAATTATCTTAAATCTAAGTGATTTCTCAATTACCAACATAGATTATAGCTATCGTGTTGTTACAACATTTTGTACAGATAATACCACATTATGAGATAGTTTTGTTGAGCGATCAGAGGCAATCGCCATAGAACCTTAAACTTGCGTTTGCTCCAGGTTGGCATTCATCACAATAGGTTGTATCCACCATCTCGTATTAATTGTTTCTTCTTGTTTAATTCAAATCCGCATCATCCAATGTCACAGTAAAATACATTATTTGTGGGAGTTCATACAATATTAAGTCAGTTGAGTAAATGGCCAAATTACAACTTAATTAATAAGATTGTATTATCAGTAATGAGTAGACAGATAATTTTATCATTTTAAAACTCACTTCAACTGAAAACGTTTCTTATATTCCGGATTTCTTAGTTTGGAAAAACTTCGACTTCATCAATAAACTATTTTGTATTCAAGGTACAGTTGTTCACATCATTTTCCATAAATTATACAATCAGTCAATAACAACGTAGAACTTCGTACGTACGTACTTACACAATAATCTTGCTTTTTTCATTATTCTATTTTCTGTTATAGGTCTATTGTATTTTATTAACACATTTAAATAATATTTCACCAAGTGAATTAAATGAATTATCACTTTCATCAAATAAAAATGGTTTACTTAAATTACAAGCACGAACTGGTAGAAACAGTTTTGTTAGTGGAGGGGATATTACACCAGGAAGCGATAATTCTAGTGCTTCATTAAATCTATCAAAAGTGGATTTAAATGCATTAATGGGTCGTAAACGAATTGGAGCATTTAATTTTGCATCAATAACTACAAGTTCAAGTAATAGTAATAGTACTGCTGCTTCTTCTACTACCACTACTACAATTACTACTGCCAATACTATTAATGCTAATTCTACCATTACTACTCCTGGAAATATTACTAATACACGAGATTCTCAGTCTGTTATTGGCCCAATCTCAGGAAATGTTATGTCAAACCATATTGGCAATATTGGAAGTGGAAACTTCACCACTAATACAACTGCTGCTACTAATCAAGGTCAAAGTAATGTGCCATTATTTAGCTTTTCTAATTCATCACATTATCTTGGAATATCTACATATTTATCAGAAAGCCGTGCAATGGTAAGTCTACAAAGTGTATTGGGTTACTGTAATAACAGTTTAACTAAAACGGTTCATAAGAGTGATTCGAACGTGTGGTACGTTAAATAATATTAGTGTCTGTTAGAAAAAAATTCAAAAACTTAACATGCTTTTTTAGCAATTAATTACATATCAGTAACTTAGTGAACAACTCTGTCAAATTTGAATCACTTGTTTTTGAGTTCGACTTTAATTGTAAATGTCAATGCTGTAGTCCAGATGTATCCACTTGATAAATCAGAAATAAGACGAAATATACTGTCTAGTTTACATTGCTATCCACTATACGAACCATAGTAAAAGTTTGTTTTCGCTAGAAATACTAAATCAGTTGTTAATTCATAACAATTGATTAATAATTTCAATAGTTGAGATCATGAGTCAGTTAAAGCTAAACTACCATAGAAAACCTAGAAGCACTGGACGGCCGTTTTTCTATCGTGATCTAGCTTCAATTGATTTATGATTTCAACTATTGAAATTACTACAATCTCCATAAAACCCCTTCTGATTAATAATTCTCTGAAATCTGTAATTATGTAACTAGCATTTTATCTGCATAATTCTATGTTATTTAAATGTTGGTCCATTCTTATTAGACAATAATATAACTCAAACGTTAATTATTTGGAATGTATTAAATAAAATTTTCTCAACAACAATCAATACTGAGAATAAATGATAAAAGGTTATCAAGATTCATTCATTTGTAGATAGTGTAAACATGTCATGTGATAATAGGCACTTTACATTGGAGCATCTTATTGTTCTGTATGTATAATACTGATTCAAGGATACAGTGTTTATTATTCTCAACATTAAGAAGAAAAAACAAATGTATAAATTAGTTTAAGTGATCTATATTTAATTTTCTTATATAGGTTCATCGATTGGTAATAAATAGTAAAATTAGTGTCAATTCTATTTGATATGAATGTTAGTTTCTGAAAACTGTAGGATTCGATTTAGTGTTAGGTGATTAAAAACAGTTCGTAAGATAACTTGGACCTAGGTTTCGTGCTAACTGGAACTCATCAGCAAGGCTTACTTGGAATTTTAAGGAAATTGTACTTCCTGTTTAGTTCAATCCAGGTTACCTAGTTTCACAGTCTTAGATTTATTGGGGCCATAATTGAAGTCATATATTAGACTGAGTTATATGCATTAATTAATCACTAAATAGTGGTCAGTGTTATGTGTATCTAGTCTTTTCTTTAATCCTCGAAATAATAAACTCTTTGTCTATCATGAAAATCAATCCCATCACGATAAACTTGTTAATGCATTAAAATGGTTGTTTCTCAAGATGCTTTATTATAAGAAGTAAAGATAAACATAGCTTTCACAAATTTTACATACTTGTTTAATTCAAAAAACCAATAAATTAGAATTTATTTATGGTCCGGTAACTTGAACCGATGCATATATATGTGGCAGGTTCCATGTTGCTGTCTAGTTTCAGCTTATCAACTAAATGGAACACCGACTATATAGTTCAATCAAGCAAAACCTTTTTAATTCATCGTTGTTAATCTACATTTATTTATCCAAATTTTTTAACTTGACTATTTTCTATTTTAATTTGTTTTTCCTAATCAGTCAGGTTTACCAGGTGTTGAGACTCAGTCTGGACAAAATCTCACAGAGAAATCAGCTCCAATTTACCCGTTAGCTTGTCGACCATCTGGTGATAATATATTAAGTGTATACAAAATGGTTATGGAATTCATTGAAGCTGTTGAATGGGAAATGATCAAATATACTGAATTTTCTGATCTACATTCTGTGTCCTCTACTCATTCGTAAGTTTGAATTATTGTTCTTCTACATTATATTAGTTTTACACTAATTAGTGGTCTGTTTTTTTACATAGATGTATCTTTTTGATTGATAGAAATACGGCAATGAGTCTAAGGGGGGATTAGGCGACGGAGAGCCTAATTCGCACCTGGATGAGCATCTTTAGAGCAGGGAATATCTGCTTGACTGTCAAAGAAGAAGGTCTTTTGCCCGAAAGCTTATTCGATATTATTTAGCAGTTTCAAAAGTTTTTTTGTTGAAATTGGAAGATAAGCATACCTTACAAGTCTACGACAACTAATGGAGCAATCGATTTTCTATTACAAATACTAGGTGTATATTGTTCTGCAAGGATAATAAATTAACTACTGAGGTGGTGAAATATCGTAGGGTGAATTTGTTCAAATATGTATTGTGTATGTCCAATTACCGTATACTGACTGTAATAGGAGTACATGAGAAACCGTTTAAAGGTTTCCAAGCAAAATCATTACAATAACTCATGGTCTCTTTGAATGTTGATGAGAGATGCTTAGACTAGTGATAGATTATTCGGTTATAATATGTGAAATAAATGCAATCATTGGTTGATCACATAGATTAAATTCAATCTTAATTATATAGTTGTGTTCCATCTTTACCAATTTCTTTATCTTCTGAACGTTCTAGTATTCCATTGCTTCATTTGTTTCCAGTCCACATTTTTGTTTACGTTAATTCCAAAACGTTCTATTGTGATACGCAGTATCCGAGATTGTATACTGATACATTATCTTTCTACACACTAACCTGATTACTCGGAAGAAAATACGATGAGTGAGAAAAGAATGATACATTTTTGAAATGATGTAACTGTCTCTGAACTAATAATCAGGCGTTTAAAAAATCAGAATGCATCTGTAACCTATTCAATATGAGGCGATTAGATGGTTAACTCCATGTCGCACATCGTAATCTCTAAAAAATATTTTTCTAATGTTTTTTTTATCATCTCACCTTCAGTAATACAAGCGACGATTACCGTCAACAATGTCAATTACGTACATTACTCAAAACTTTCATTGAAACTATTTATCTACCTGGAAAACTTTCTTCTTTACGTAATAAACTTCAGAAATCACTTAATTGTAAGTTTACTGTTTTCATGTTGTTCTTGTGCCAGTGTAAGTTGATTCGATTTCTTGTTATATTCTTGTTATATATAATACTTAATCGATAGATCTGAATCAGGAATGAAGGACTAGACAAACATAATATTGGTTATTATTTAACAATCAATGAATTCTAAATATCTCCATCCTGACAGGAATTGAGTCAACGCTCAACTGATTCAATGGTGACATCTCAAAATGTGAAGCTAAGTGATGCAGGTTTAAATCAATTCCTTCAAGATCACTGACCTCTGCTAACTAACATAAAATTGGAGGTTCAAGGTTTTCTTTTAACCATCTAACACCTTACTGTACTTGGTTTTACAATGTTCTTGTCAATCGTTAAGTCAATATGACACAGTCGCTTTAGAAAGCCACCACAACACGTAACATCAAATCATACGCTTTTGGCTAATTTTTATCAGTAAGCATCAAGCAAACGCTTAAATCCTCACGAAATATGCTTCGAACTCTTTCATAAATGTCAAGCATATATACATGTAATTTTACGTGGTTTCTTATTTTGCATTAATTGAAGGAAAAGTATCAACCTACTCCTTTGGTTGTCACCGCTAAAAAATTTTTAAACTAATCTTCTTTACGTTAAACCAATCATTCTGTCAATATTTTGAGATTAATCCCAAGTTGTGATTATTTTCTATATAATCACTGTAGTATGTTGGGGTTGCATGTAGACTTTCTTCTTAGCAAATTACTCACTCGGAAAGTGATCAGACTAATATTGTATGGTCTACAGTAAAATATAAACGTTCGTTTGATTTTATACAAAAGTCAGTATTTCAAAGAATTAATCATTTAATTGTAAATAGTCAGTCTTGTTTCATTTATTTCTAAAAGTAACGGTGAAAGAGTTCGAGCTCAACTCCTATCAGAGGCATGTTAGCAGTTATCATTACTCTGTTCAGTGATATTTATTATTGATGAACTTAAAAGGGAAGCTAGGTGAGTAGTGATTTTTCCAACCTGAGACCGTGACTGCACAAAGGATAACTGGTTGGTATCTGATATGAATCACCTTTTCGTGAGTAGTTTCAGATATGATAACTCTCAGTCAGTCAGTCAGCTACAACGTAGGACCAGGCACATATGTGCATCGGTCCAGGTTGCCATACCGCATCAGCACAACAAAATGAACACCGGATTCATAGCAGTGGTTAGGTCAAAGGTGGTAATATATAAGAGAAAGATTGCAGATAGAGATATAGTACAAGAAGAAAGAATTGGTTCGTAGAAAGAAAGATATGAAGTGATTTTAATCTCTTAGTTTAAGGGAAGACAGGGAGTGTATACTTTAAGGACCTTGTTATAAACACCAGAAATCTATGATGAAACATGGCGTTCTGTTTTTTAATGATTGGCTTTTCTAACCCCTTTTTGTTGTGGTAAGGTAGCATCGTTTGAGTGTTTGGTGATTTATGAGATAACCCTTACTTTCCAACATACCTCAGTATATAATTCATTAAGATTCTTCCCTCGGGTCTTAAATTCAGTGCTTTTAGTGTCATCAACCTCTAAACAATACACCTGAAATCCTTAGACCTTAAAGAACAAGTGTTCCAGCTTATGTACCCCAACTGGTTCGTCAAGAAAGCCAACCTTGACCATCGCGTCAAGGAAGCAGCTACGGTAGGTTAGTAAAAAGCTAAGAATTCAATACTGAGTTTAGTTTTATTTTGTCTAAATTTTGAAGAATCATTGAATCTCCTAAAACTCACTTTGTTTTAAACTCCGATTTAATATTTTTTTAACTGTCACAGCGCCAGACGTTTTAACATCAGTTGTATCTCAACAAACTGAACGTGAACTGAATCTTAATAGACCAATTCTTTTAGTAAGTACTTTCTCATTCTATTCAAGATTGGTTTCGCTGTATTTTTTTCGATCACGAACATATTCATATGTTTTACATAAATTAAATTTTATATTGCACTCATTAAACGATTAGATACATGATATTTTCCGATTAATTGTGAACAATATGATTTTAAGTTGTCTAAGTAAACTCAAATGGGCTTTCATGGAAACGCCATTTAGTTATCTAATTATCTGACTTTCAACAAGCTTAAGTTCATTAGTGCGTTAGGCGTGTCTTATTCACTTGTGAATATGAACCCAACCATGTAAATATTTGCAACACTTCATCGAGGGACCTACTGAGGGTACTGAGTGAACCTAACCAAAGTCTATATTATATTATTTTAGAACAAATGCAAAGGATGAGATAAATATATCTTGCAAGTTACATATATCTGACTATCTATTCATCTTTCTGGAAAGTGGATAAATTACCGTTTATTTTTTAGCTAGACAATACACAGTATTTAAGTCATATGTTGCTTACTAAAAAATCTACTAGATATCATGATGAAAGCTGTAAACATTGAAAAATGAGAACATTTGACAGTTGTTTTGTCCTATTTTGCAACTCTTCAGGCGATAGAACACTGGTGATACTATATAGGATCAAGTTTAGGACTTTCAGATCTCGGCGTGTGAGGTTGACCCGATAAGCTAAGCCGTGTAAGTAGGTGCAGACTACCTGGTTGTGATCTGCGCAGTTGTCATGACCAATTGTCGGAGATGTTGACTGATATCGATCAAATCGATCGCAATGATGTGGGACCCTTGAATAATATTTTCTATGCCTTACATTTTTTACTGTCACTGATATTGTTGCTACTTCTATTACTCTGGTTTTTCTCTTCACAGTTTCATGTTTTTGTACTGATGTCTTATGGTAACTTGAACTGATTCAAGTGTATCAGGTTTTCCAGTGGTTATTATTGACTAACTTACTGAACCTATCAACTACTAATGGTAATATGTTCATACCACAAACTTTTGTGTCTTTAGCCTGCTTCTCGATGAAGCTTAGGCACGTGTCTATTAAGGATTCTCATGCTTCACCGAAACTCCTATCTGGTTTTCGATAATTCCCCAGTTGATATAAATCGTCAAGAGAAAAAACCCAGCTTTAACTAATTTCTTGATTGTTAGTGAATATAATTGGTTTCAACCTACTACGATGAAATAGTGATCATCTACTCTCAAATATTCCTTAGTTCCTGAATACTTTATGAATAATTATCACTATAGTTTACTGTAAATTTTTGAATAATGGTGTTAGTAAAATATCTTACTTAATATTGGTGTTCGTTTTGTGACAACCTAGATATTTTATGTGAAACTGTGATACTACTGAAAAATGTTTACTTTCTTTTTTTTAAAACAAATAGATCGTTCACGTCGTGGACCAGTGTTTAAATGAAGTAAGAAAGATGTGTATCGCTTTACCAGAGTTTGCAAGTGGTTGTCTACACATTGGTCTAACAATTTTGGAAGATTTTATCACTGCTATATGGAGGATTTATAAAAGTAAGTTATAGTTGTAAATCACGCAGTTACAGAATGATTTGTAGAAATTTATGCACAGCTAATTAGCATCAAAACACTGTCTCAGCTTCTGAAGATATATATATATATATATATATATATATATATATATATATATATATATATATATATATATATATATATATAATTTTAGTTTGTGAAGTAGTACAAAATCTTAAAGCTGCCAAACCAAGACAATATAGCGATCCATGAAGCCATCGACTGTTGGTCCGAACCATATCAGGTTGTAGTTTACACGATAATCGTGAGCAGTCTTTGGGGACTTCAGGTGGTGACGTGACTTTAAACCAGTTTCAGTGAATCCGTTACATTTATTCTCTGTTATCTCGTAAATCCCATTCGTTACTTTTTTGAATTGTATTTTTTATGTTTGAATTTTTTAAACATCATATTGCTTTACATTAAGTGATAAGTAATTCGTTACCATCATGTTTTTCTAGTTCTTAATACTGATCGAATTCCACTGATAACTTCGCGATATGATCACTAGTCTAACTGAATCAATATCACTTGCACCATGTTTTAATATTTGGTGATTGGAGCTAGTCAGCAGGAAACTCTCCATTCATTAATCAACCTCAGTCCGATTGAAGGTCAGTCACAACACAAAAGACTCAATAGTATTATCTGAGACTGTGGGACTAGGTGATATTAGTTCGAATCCACCAGAGAGAACCAGTTCCTTCGAGATTGTAAGTATGGCTTCCTGACAAGTTTCAGCTAGCTCCAAACCTAGATCAAGGGTTTGCTGCAAACTGTCTCCAAGCCGCTAACGTTATATCACTTCTACATCGTTGCGATTCTTCTTGTTAGTTCTTTTTTCACTATGCTGGTGTACTACGTTATCTCTAGGTCTTCTTATGATGTCGATGACTAAACTGTTAATCTGATAACATAAAACCGAAACAAGACGAAAAATATCCAGTTTAACTTAGCCAAACGGTTAATTGTTACATTAACCAACAAAAATAAAGTTACATTTTACTAAATCAACAAAATACAAAGCAACTGTATCAAGAGAAATCACAGTTACTCATCAATAAAATATATTTGACTCATGTAAATTTCACAAATATTTCTTATGTCAAGAGAAATAGTTTCAAAGCTAGTGGAGCTTGTCAATCAATATTGATTTCGATAGAGCAATGAGAAGACGGAGTTGATGTGAAAAATGTGGTGTATTGGCGCCATACATTTCAAACACTCTGGTCACACATATACTTGTCAGGACATTTTATATGAATATTAATAAAGGTTAATTAAATGAGAGTTCAAGTAAGAAATGTTTTTCTCTCCTTTGTTACCTTTTTTTGCTTGAACTTTCATTTAATCGACCTTTATTAATATTCATATAAAATGTCTTGACAAGTATATATGTCACAGGTTGAAATCATGAGTCAGTTGAAGCTAGACCACCATTGAAAACCTGGAAGCACTGGACGGCCGTTTCGTCCTAGTATGGGACTCCTCAGGTTTTTAATGGTGGCCTAGCTTCAACTGATTCATGATTTCAACCTGTGAAATTTTCTAAAATCTCCACAAAACTCATTCTGATAATAATCAACTGCTCACTAGTGACTGACTTCAGGAGAACCTCCTGGAGTTCTAGTGAGAAGCCGTCACCAGTGGAGTTCAACCAGGTTTGTTATGACATAGGAACTCACTGAAGACAATGGTGTTCGGTGGCGCAACTTCGTGAATTGGTTGAAGTTAGACATTAACACCGTCGGATGCCGGCTCAGTGGTCTAATGGTTAAGTGCTCGCGCGCGAAGCCAGTAGGTCCTGGGTTCGAATCCCGTG
The DNA here is from genome assembly GCA_944470405.2 of Schistosoma mattheei. Taxonomy (NCBI): domain Eukaryota; kingdom Metazoa; phylum Platyhelminthes; class Trematoda; order Strigeidida; family Schistosomatidae; genus Schistosoma; species Schistosoma mattheei. Next base: position 39,796,028 of record OX103944.1, read on the forward strand.
GGTGGCGGGTTCGTGGATGCGCACTGCTGAGGAGTCCCATACTAGGACGAAACGGCCGTCCAGTGCTTCCAGGTTTTCCATGGTGGTCTAGCTTCAACTGACTCATGATTTCAACCTGTGAAATTTCCTAAAATCTCCACAAAACTCATTCTGATAAGTATATATGAGACCAGATTGTTCGAAATATATGGCGCCAATACATCAAATTTATAAAAGGAATTAATTGCTTTAAACTGAATATTGAGTTGTGTGTCACTCATCATTTATTCTCATCATATTGTTATATTTTCCAAGACCAATACTAACATAACTCACAGAATACACTACTTTACCTTTTTTTGTTTTTATTTTATATTTATGAAAACGTAAAATTCTCACATCTATTCTATGTAAATTAAAACAGGAGGTAGTTGAATACACATTATTGAATTCGGAATTCATTCAATACCGTTGTTTAATAGTCCATACATTTTCTCATTTTCCTATTATTATTATTATTATTATTATTATTATTATTATTATTATTATTATTAAAAATCATATTATGGGAACGATAAGATGGGGTAGTATAGGATTATGATCAATTGTTCATTATGCTACGTTGAGGTCTTCCTAAAAATTAATACATTTTTTCCCTGTTTATCTGTTTTATTTGAATGATAAGTAGAGAATTTTATAATCTGTTTACTTTATTTGTCTAACAAACATGTGAATATATATATATATATATATATATATATATATATATATATATATATATATATATATATATATATATATATATATATATATATATATATATATATATATATATAATAGGTGTATATCTGATGTCTGTATGCAGGTTGATTAAATCTGTCGTTCTGTTACTTTTTACTGAACAACAATTGCATATTCGTAGCATATATATATATATATATATATAGTCAGTAGTACTAGACGAACTAGAGTTGTATTATTAGTTTTTTATTCTCTATTAACAGAAGTATTTTCTAAAATCTATATGTATGCATTATGAAGAAAAATGAAACAGGCAGGTAGTATAGTCGCCTTCCTTTATCTTTCAGAATGTTTTTTTCGTTTCTTAATGAAAGAAACTTATTCGTGTTCATATGTGTGTGCGTGTAAATTTTCACTGATATTTATTTATTTATTTATTTCAACACATAAATATCAGTACAAGAGGGCACCAAATATATATGCGCCACACCATATTTGTGTGTGTGTGTGGGCTGTGATACTGCCCGGGTGCCCAAACCGAAGCAGGTGGTTTACTTAGGGGGCCATACCCAGAGCCTTTGACCTAAAGGTCTGATCCACAAGGCGGTGGAGCAACGTGAGGAGATGCATTACCATGGTAGCCGGTGACCAACGATTGGTTCATACGCCATTTGTTCCTTCAGGATACTGGAGCCCATGTGCACCATTGGTTTGGGATCCGGTTAAAGCGCCGGACATTCGCTTTTCGTCTTGTCAATTTCGTAAACAACGCCCGTGTGACGAGAAGGCAGTGAGTAGGACTTCCCTGGCAGAGGCTGTATACGCGTGGCCGTGTGAGAGCATTTCGAGAGGGAGGGCGAACCCACCTCACTCTCGGCCATACTAGGGCATTTAGGGGGCATTTTCACTGATATCATTTTATTAGGATGAAAGGTGGTCTAACTTAGACCGACTCGTAATTTTAACTGTGAAAATTATATTTATATTGATAATTGTAACTTTAGGTTGTATACAGCTGATGAGAAACCGTAAAATAGACTGATGGATTCATTTTATTCTACAAACCTTGTTGTTCTTGCTGTTTAAATTTATCAAGGGATCTGATTGTATAAAAAGTTATATTGAAACTTAGAGAAGATCTAACGATGGAAAATAATTCATAACATCATATAGTGTCTTACATTTAGCATAGCTTAGTGTTTACTTATCTTCGCTCACTGGCTAATCACATCTTAATTCCAATAGCAAGTTGACTTAAGCTAACTGAACTTTCGGAATCTGTGTCAACGTAAAACACTGTACAAAAGGATCTGATTGTACACTTTCTAAACTATATTAATTGCTAATATCTATCTATGAACCATATAGTTTTGTTAAGACTTGTAAAGCTTTTTCATTTCCAATGACGGTGAATAGTGTTGACCTGTATAACTTTTTCACTGTCACCATTGTTGTTCAGTGAAAACAACTCTATCGTACAGTAGTTTATTCTAAATTACTCATAATTTTAATTCCTACGTATTCGTTACATATTAATCAAACACTGTTTGATTCGTGTATTAAAACGATTCCAAGTGTTGTTTCAATTAAATGATTTCTGTATTATTTTTTATTTTCTTGGCATTCTAGATATAGGTGAACTTGAAACAGGTCTTGCTTTGCCAAGTTCTGAATGGTCAAAAGATGATGATGTTAGTCGATTTTGGAAGTAAGTTTTTAATTCTTTTTGAGCGGAATAGTTACATTATTAGGTCGTAGGAAGAAAGGAAGGAAGTTTACATTCTTGTTATAACTACAGTTCTATTGCTAATACTTGTTAACTGATAATCACACAAACAATGAGCATGGAAGATTGGTGCAGATGCAAATTTTATTGATCATCCAAAACGCTTTATTTTTTAACCAAAAATACACTTTTGTATGCTGATTTTTTGCACACGCTTAATGATATCACATATAGGAAAAACAGGTTAAATGTAGTTCACACTTAATTGATCTAGAGAATGTAAATGCTACACTGAAAAATCAAGACTAGTTTTACACTGAAACTATTAAGACTTACCTCACTTTTTCATCCGTCTTACTAATCATTGATTGATTTTAGCTAGAGATATCTGTTTATAACTTTGAAAGTCATTGATTAACTGTTTTGTGAAAGTTTGAAACTGCTCTCGGTAGTTCGGACCAACAATCTTGTCAGAGATAGATACTTGAACCAGATAATTTATCGTTGATCCAAACTATCTTCGAGTTGAAAAATCTTTATGATTATCCTACCAATTATTTAATGATATAACCTAGGAGGAGAGGTCTTGCATCACTTGGAAAATGATCCATTAATGTTTGAACGTACTTTACAAATTACCTATTATTTTAAGTACTCGAGTTAAAACTATTTAGTCCATTGACTAATGTCAACTCTATTCAAATGGAATAATAATAATGAATTAAGGATTAAAGTACCTGACTACCAAAAATTAAGTCCCTAGTTCAAATTCCGTTCCACTTACTGCAATTTGAGCAGCCGGGTGGTATCACTAATATTTACAGAAGAGTATAAACATGTATTTGGTTGATAAATTATTATTTGGATTGTGTTAATAACTACTATACAATTTAAGTATCAATCCTAAGGTTGAACTTGATCGTTTCAAATAAATTGATCATTAGGTACTTACTTACTTACGCCTGTTACTCCTCGTAGAGGAGCATAGGCCGACCACCAGCACTCTTCATCCAACCCTGTCCCAAGCAATCCTTTCCAGCTCTTCCTAGTTGTTATTCATCCTTTTCATATCAGCCTCTATTTCCCGACCTAATATGTTCTTTGGTCTTCCTCTTTTCCGCTTCCGTTCACGATTCCAAGTTAGGGCTCGCCTCGTGATGCAGTTTGATGATTTACGTAATATATATCTTATCCATTTCCATCGTCTTTCCCTAATTTCTTCTTCAGCTGGAAGCTGGTTTGTTCTCTCCCAGAGAAGGCTGTTGCTGATGGTATCTGGCGAATGGATGTTGAGTATCTTGCGTAGACAACTATTTATAAATACTTGTACCTTCTTGATGATGGTTGTATTAGTTCTCCAAGTTTTAGTTGTGTGCATTAGAACTGTCTTTTTGTTCGTATCGAAGATTCTGACCTTGATATTGGTTGAAAGTTGTTTTGAGTCTCACATGTTCTTCAATTGTAGGAATGCGGCCCTTGCTGATCATTGGGTAGAAAGTTAATAACAAATATACCTTTTTATATCCCAATCAGTAGAAAATAGTGTTTCCGACATTTCGTGACTTAATGTTAGCCGCTTCTTCAGAGTAAATAAATAACCGATATCGGTTATCATTGGGATATAACAAAAAAAATATATATATTATTACAATACAATTGGTTATTGTTGTCTTGCTGTAGTCTAGTCTATATTAATTAGTTACTAAAGAGTAACTCATATGCAATTTTCATTTCACTTTTCGTTTTTCTTTTTCAATAGAAAATTCCCATCATGGCAACGTATGGCTACACATGAAGCACGTTTATTAGCTAATAATACAATAATGGAGAAATCATTGGCTAAGAAAAAAGCACACGAAACAACTTATAATCATGATAATAGAACAATAAATGCAAATTCATTCAATGATATACAAATAAAACGATTAGAAGAAAAAGAAGAAACTGAAAAATTAAATTCTGGAGAGAAAATAAATGAAGGTGATACAATCATTAAACCAGTTTGTGCAATTGCTTTAGGCTTATATAATAATGATACAATTGGTTGTAATAATACCAATATACCAAGTATAATACCATTTGCTAATGGATTAAATAATAATTCCGATAATATAGATGATGCAGAAAGAGGTTTAGAATATATGGTATGTTATAATCAACTGAACTAGTCTTTTTGAAGTTTTTTTGTTTCATTTTATAAAAGTGAAAAATGCTTATCATCATAAACTAACCTGAGTTTGATTGAACTTTTTTGAAAAATCAAAGTAGATTGTACATGAATTTTGTTTGAATTATAAAACTTTTCAAATGTATACACTCAATGGGTGTAATAACTCAGTAGTTAAAATGATTGACTACTAAGTCGTATATTCGAACCACGTTCCAGCCCCCAAATGCCCTGGTACAGCCGAGAGTGGGGAGAGTCCGCTCTCCCTCTCCAAATGCTCTCACATGGCCACGCGTACATAGCCTCTGCCAGGGAAGTCATACTCACTGCCTTCTCGTGGCGGGGGTGTTGTTTACGAAATTGAGAGGACGAAAAGCTAATGTCCGGCTCTTTAACCGGGTTGGTGGACATAGGGAATCCACCTAGGGGATTTGGAAAACCCTGATTTCAAACCGACGGTGCACATGGGCCCCAGTATCCTGAAGAAACAAATGGCGTAGGAACCAAGTATTGGCCACCGGATGCCATGGAACTGCATCTCCTTACGATGCTCCACTGCCTTATGGATCAGACCTTCAGGTCGTAGGCTCCGAGTGTGGCCCACCTATTTTGGTTTGGACACCCGGGCAGTATCACAGCCCTCACACATATCAAATAAGATTTGTGTGGCGCATATGTATTTGGTGCCTCCTTGTACCAATATCTATGTGTTAAAATAAATAAATAATAAATAAATAGTACTATTGTACCCTTACATGACTTATTCTTACTTTTGAACAAATAATTTAATCTAATCTTTTTGAGTTATCATGTATACATATATTTTACCTTGGCAATTATTCACTTGTTTATTTAATCGTTTTTATGTGTATATTTCTGTGTGCATGTTCTATTATTCCATTCTTCACATATCCTTTAGCTTGCTTTTACTGTCTACGTATAGGTGTTGAGATACGCTTCATAAAATTTAGTAGTCTAGGTAACCTTTCTCTATGTTCCACTCCCTACAGTCAGTCAAGATAGATAAATACCTGAAATAACTTCTGTTGACTCAATTTGTATTTGACTATCATAACTACCGTTACGCGACGGAGTCTGTCTAAATATAATATGTGGAATTAAATAGGGACTGTATATCCCATGATTCCTTTGTTTGCTCAGTCTGTCTAACTGGTTTGCTGGAGGATAAGCTTGCTTGCAATCAACCTTATTTAATAATACTTTGTGTTGTGACCTAATTGTTATTACGTTGAAGTGAAACGCTATCGAAAAGATGTTTGCGTCAATTAACAGTACGAAGATAGTCCGGATAAGTTAGTATTAAGGAGCTCACAACCGAATACTAAACAATTCACGCGTGAGACCGAAGTTCTTTGATTAAATCTCGCGTGCAGGATCGTGGACACGCACTGGTGAGGAGTCCTATACTGGGACGAAATGGATGTCCAGTGCCTCTAGGTTTTCAGTGATGCTTTGGCTTAGGTCGGTTAGTTCCTGAAACCTCTACAACCCATTACTGACAGTTACCTTCAATCCACTCTGTCCTGGGCCTTCCTTTCTAGTTCTATCCAATTGTTGTTCATTCTTCTCATGTTCGTTTCCATTTCTCGGCGTAATTTGTTGTTTGGTCTTCCTTTTTTCCTTTGGCCTTGATGATTCCAAATGAGAGCTTGCCTTGTGACGCAGGTGGGTGCTTTCTTTAATGTGTGTCCTATCCACTTCCAGCGTTTCTTCCTCCGCCCTTCAGTATTCACGATACCTTGATTTTATTTTTTAGGTTTTCTTTGTTTTCTTTACTCTAGCTTTTACTATTTGTTTAATATAGGGAATTGTAAAAATTGTTAAATTTTTTAGTTTTACAGTACTCTCTAGCAGTAATTCTTAAAGTTTTAGTGAGATGCAGTGACCGGTGAATTCCAACCATGTAGAGTATGAGACAAATATCGCCACAGTCATTGGTCATGAATTGATTGGCATTATAATTGTAAACCCCTCGACTCCAACTATGTTTTGTGAAGGTTAAGCCATCATGGCGTAATCGGCAGGTTCTATGTTTGACCCCCGTCATGAATATGTACCGTTCAGAAGTCCCAATACTTGAACGAAATGGTTGTTTAATACCTCCTGGTTTTCAAACGATTGTCTAACTCAATCCACCCCTTGATGTATAACTGCTTTTTGAATAGTACTTTACTAATTTTCATTTAAGCGTTTGGATGGTGGTATATTGCACCTAACCCTCAGATTTAAAATGTAAACCACAACCGAGTACATTAATCCATACCTAGTAAATCAATTATATTATGATTAGTAATATTAGTATTTAAACTAACCCTCATTTTTATAATACGTCACTGTAAATGAGTAACTATTATTGTATCTAACTTGTTGAATGTATTCACTGCTATTTTATACATATTTATTTTTGTACAAAAAATTACAGCGTCTACATGGAATAATTCATGAACGTGAAGCGACAAGATTAGCTGTTGCTGAAACTGACCAATTAATTCATATGATAAGACATGAATTACCCGAATGTGAAAAGAAATCTGATCAAATTTTACCTACATTACGAAATATTCAATTAATTAAAGCATTGGGTCGATTAACTGAATCATTGGTAAGTTAGTCAAATTACGATAGAACAGTGAGAAGACGGAGTTGATCTGAAAAATGTGATGTATTTGCGCTATACATTTCGAACCATTTGGTCACACATATACTTGTCGAAATTTATAAAAGGGACTAATTGCTTTAGTCAAATTAGACAAAATTATTAGATTTTTGGTAATTTACAGATAAATATAAGTAAGTGAGATATCTATTTAGTGACAAAGGGACCAGCAAACTTTACATCTGTTCCCTCTATGAAACAGTCTATGAAAATAGAAAACATGTGTTGACTGGAGGTTTTAAGATCATAAATCTCTTTGAAGCATTACCATGTATTATGGAACAACCTACCAAGTAACATGGGCTAATCCACATTTAGCCCAGGGTATACGTTGATTATAACTAAAGTACAGAGAACATAAGACCTGAAGCAAATGTATATCGTTTATCGCATCTTTAATCACTCAATAATGATGTGAAGTAATGGTCTGAAAAAATTTGAAGTCTAGGAATCAAGTTATTACTGTTGAATGTTACTCATTTATCATGTATGGGTTAATGTATTTGGTGATATTTACCGTCTAGACCATTCCCCTAAGTAGTCGAAACGAGGCTTGTACTTGTGATCTATTTTTTAATAGTTAGCATCATTAAATGTCATACTATGACTACTTTACATATATCTAGGTCACAAACGTTTACTGAGTTTTTGAACTAATCCTTGATTTTCCATGTTTTTCGTGATGACTAGACTTCTCTGAATACTTCCAACTAAACATATTTTCTGTAAACAAGCTAGTTTTCATGTAATAAATGTATGAAATATCGTAAAGCGTTAATAGTGCTCACGTCTGGATGCGTCGCAGAGTTGACGAGTTCTAAGTGTAATTACTTATAACAACTCACTGTTTCGTAGTAGTGTGCTGTATTAATTTATCTACCTACAGACATGTATTTTAAGTGACATTTTCATATAGACTGTATATTGATGTCAAAGCAAATGAAAAATTCCTTCATTGTAAGGTTTTATTGGTTTTAAATAATATGTCTCTCTTTCCCATAACCTCTTTATCCTATTTCTGCATTGTCAATTGTGTGATTGAACAATTTATCAAAGTTACTCAATCACTTGACTCCTTGTGGAGTGTGTTTCCCAAATGTTGAGTTTTTCTTATCTTGTTACAAATCTTTAAATTTAATAGTTAAACATATAGATATATGTACATTTTGATTACGATACAATTTAACGGTGTAGATTCATTAACAGTGTAATATACAGCTGGTGATATTGAAAACGTTTATTTATAAAGAGTCATAAGAAAATATTGATTGAAATCATGAATAAATCAATGTTACACGACCACTGAAAAGCTGGAAGCACTGGATGGCTGTTTCATCATAGCACGGAACTCCTCAGCAGTGTGCATCCACGATATCGTACGCGGGATAACAACCCGGGACCTTCGATCTCGCTCACGAGCACTTAACGTCTAGACCACTGAGCTGGCATCCGACTGTGTTAATATCTAACTCCAATCAATTCATGATCTTGCGCGACCCTTCTCCCATTGTCTTCAGGGGTAACTGCCTCACACCAGATCTAAGGTCCAGAGTTCAAATCCTGCGTGCGGGATCGTAGATGTGCACTGCTGAGGAGTTCTATGCCGAAACGAAACGGCCGTCCAGTGCTCCCAGGTTTTCAATGATGATCTAACACTGATCCATTCACGATCTCAATCAAAACTCATCGATTTCCACAATCTTAAACTGCTGATAAAAGAATTTAGCATTCTATTGTAGTAGTCAATTATTATTCCGTTAATACAATGAGAAGATAAAAATTTTTCAGAATTTTGTGTGATTATATTATCACCATACACTTTGAACAATAATCTAACCACAAATTTATATGTCAAGATACTTGTTTAGAAAAAATACAAGCTCTAACTAAACCAATTGAAATATACGAAACAATTAATGTAATAAGGGGAAATAATCTGAATCATACAACTCCGTGTAATGAATCAGTATTGCTACCAACTCAAGTGTAATGTAAGTACCAGTTTTTTTGTTTCTGTTGACACGTAGTTAGTGGCTTCAACAAACTTTAGCGTTTGTATGTGGTTGTGGAGATTGTTGAATGTTACTGAAATCACGAAACGACTTAGCAGGTCGTGAAAGTACTGGATAGTTTGAAGTTCTTTAGCAATGCTCATCTAACACCATGTAACCGGAAATCGAAGCCAGGTGCTTCGGTTTTGAGCCCAAGTACTTAGCCTCTAGGGCAATGAGTTAGGATGTAGTAGTGTATAAGCCTAACTGCAGTCAGTCCTACGTGTATTCATCCTAGACAACACTTAAGTAAGTAAGTGAGTAATCATATTTATATTCACATATTCATTTTTATATTTTCCAATATGTATTTTTTTTCTCTTTTTTTAGTGCTGGCTCTGTTATCGTGTACTGAATTTAGACACATGGACTCAAGGTTCAAAAAAATACCAAATAAAATCTTCCATATCTATTAGTACTAATAGAAGTGAATCAGTAGTTGGTGGAATACGTACATCTTCTGATTATTATTATAATTCGTTTGTTTCTTATGCAAAAGAATTAAATCGTTTCTCAGAAGCATGTCTTTTAATGACTTATTTAGAAGTAAGAATACAGGCATATAACTATTTCGGTACATTACCTGATGGTGTTACTTATTGGTGTCCATTAGACGATGTTGATGTTGATAAATATGTGACAGATTTTCTTGGATATATTGAGCAAGTTAAAGATTTATCGATACATACATTTAGTCGGCATAAATTTCGGTAAGTCGTGCTGTAGTAAACACGAAAACTCATGTGGGCAAAACCAATTTATTGTTTTGCGCATAATTACGTATTACTTTTGTATAATATGAATATCATACATTAAATTCATTATTTGCACATCTGCCTTCAGTTGTCCTTTACATACTTCGTTCTTCCAATTCGATTGTCATTCCAATTCATCCCTTTTCTTCTTTCTTTTTCTCTTTATTTCAATCTTCTTCTGACAGGCAGTCCACTTCCGATTGATGCTGCATACTACTTATATCTGTCAGTAGAAGTAGCATGCACCATTTGTTTCTTTAATATCAATTTGTAGTGTTTATTTCTGATTGGATAATGTACTGTTATTCTTGTTGTATATTGTCTGTTTTGGCCGTAAATGCTGAGTTGATTATAGAATTAATAATACTGTTATTGGTGTATTTAAAACTACATGTGTTGTGATACGCAGTGTCAGAGACTTCGTACTGATATACATTTTTTCTACACAAAATTCTGGTTACTAAAAATAAGAGACGTACAGGGAGAAAAAACGTTTATTTGGCTAAATTAAATGCATTGTATCTGTAGTCCTTTTTATGTATGTCGTATAACGTGCATGTGAGAACCATTTTATAACCAATCACATCCACTTATCATTCGGCGTGTCTTTATTGGTTTACTGTCAAAGGAGTTTTTTTATTTATATTCTAGGATAATTTAATGTTCTATGAATCTCAGGTGTTTCAATCTTTTTTAGTTGGCTTGATTAGTTTTTGAATACATCAAAATTCTACCGAATTTGCTATTTTCGGGCTTATTTACCCTTATTTACCCTACTCTAGTATATGTTACAGTTTTTACATGTGTTGTTTTGAGCAATTGTCTGATATCAGATTTTATCATACAAGCTTCTCATAAGTGAGATCAACCAGCTACTTGAGTAATAAAATCAAAAGTGAGTTGTAAACTGTATTAGCCAATCGGATCATAATATGTGTTCAGGCTCATTTGTCAATGTACATGTGACCCTCAGAAACCTTTTAGCCAATCGAACATATCTGCCTTCACCCGGACAATTAATTTAAGTCTTCAACAATAATGTGCACGGGTCAGTATTTCTCACTCATCATCTCTCATTCAACAGGTCATATGATACCTATAAATTTACAATGAAACCAAGTCTAAAACGAACAGATTTCGCAGAGTACGAATCTTTATTAAAGTTTCTAATTAATAACCTATTCAATTTCGATCTATTACCTGAAGGTTAATTTTATAATGAATTCAATAATCCAATATTATTTAGTTGATCACTAGAGTTGGAAGACGAAAAACTGTATAAAAATATTTATTCAGTGTATTCTACATTGATTCTTTTTGTTCTCTATTCAATATCGTGTCACAGTGATAAAGATTTATGAAAACGTAGTATAAGACCATCGAAACAATTTATTTCTATATTTCAACACTCTATTCTGTTTGTTTCTGTATATGTATGTATATACTAAACTGTTGCTCTTTCCTTGACTTTTCCGATCAGATTTATTTTCGATGGTCTTGGTGATTTCATTTCACAACTGTTATTACGTTTAATTCCACAAATTGAAAGAATGAATTCAAATGGTAATAAGAAAATGTGAGTGCTTTATGTTTATACTATTTCTTAGTAGTATAGTTATGCTATACGTAGATTTTACGTGAAAAGTGTAGATATTTGATTAATTTCTTCGACTTGTCACTAATTCGTGTAACGTTTTTTTAAAAACTAGTGAAATAATAAATGAGATTTTACACTTCTATATTAAACCGGAACTTTAGGTTTTGTTATTTCTTTTAAGCTCAATAGTTTCATTAATGTTCTGGACATCATCATCGCTTACTTAGAAGTCAGCTGTTTCATTAATTCACAAGTGTTAAATCAGCCTGTTCTGATCGCTTTTTCGATGAATAGTTCACTTCAAAGGTTTTTCAGCTCTTCTTGTCCTTTTACTCTTACGAGCAATTTCTTCCATTAACCTTTTAGCAACTTGACTAGTTGTCATTTTCCTTATAGGTTGGCAAAAATTGATTGTAGATTGACCTGAATACCACTGTTCTTGAAATCCTCTGTGATTCTTTGAATCTCTCTGATCCATGATTTTGATTATTCCGAAATTATAGTTCGTATTTGTAGCAGTCGGTTTGTATTGTCATTATCAGTCTATAAGAAAGGACAAAAGTCCTCTTGTGACAATCACAGAGGAATCAGTTTGACTAATATAGTGTCTAAAATATTAGCTTCAATAATACTTCGACGCCTAACCAAAGGTCGGGAAGAGCAGATTAGAGAAAACCAGGCCGGTTTTCGACCTGGACGTGGTTGTATAGACCAGATATTCACACTACGTAAGGTTCTAGAACGCAGACACACGTTCAGACACCTCACAATGGTAGTATTTCTCGACCTTAAAGCAGCATTCGACTCTGTCGATTGTAAGGTTCTATGGCAGTGTTTGTCACTGAAAGGAGTACCAAAGACGTACATTAACCTTATGAAGGCTCTTTACTCGAAGACGACTGGTAGAGTGAGAGCTTATGGCGAACTGTCATCAAAATTGATTACCTCATGTGGTGTTCTTCAGGGCTGCCCACTCTCTCCATTCTTGTTTAACTTTGTCGTTGACCTGCTTTTAGAGATAACACTGTCCTCATATAAATTTCCAGGACTTGAACTTCTACCGGGAGATTCACTTGTTGACTTAGAATATGCAGATGACATAGTTTTATTTGGCGAAGACGCTGACAAAATGCAAAGTCTTCTGACCACTCTAAGCAACAATGCAAGCATGTTCGGGATGCGATTCTCTCCCTCGAAATGAAAAATGTTGCTTCAGGATTGGGTTACATCGACACCCGAACTAGTGATAGGGAGTGAAGTAGTTGAGTAGTCTCATCAGCCCTTGTGGTCTGGTGTGTGACGAAATCTCAGCACGGATACAGAAGGCTCGACTAGTTTTTTGCCAACTTGCGTCATTTATGGCATAGGCGAGATATCCGTCTACCAACCAAAGGACGTGTTTACTGCTCAGCAGTTCGTTCTGTCCTACTTTATGGCAGTGAAACATGGCTGGTAAGAGTAGAGGATATCTGTAGATTACTAGTATTTGATCATAGGTGTCTTCGAAACATTGCTCGTATATCCTGGGACCATCGAGTAAGTAACGCAGTTATTAGGAAACGGGTACTAGGTAAGGATGGAAAATCGACTGATGAAGTGGTTAGAGACCCTGAATGACATGGCTCAAAATCGTTTGCAATGGCCCAGGTGCATCCACTCTTCGTGCTCTCCCAAATTCTAATCTTCTGGATTGTTCATGTCCTTTATTTTCTTCCCAAATTTATTTCACTGGATTATACTCTTTAAATAACATCTTCAAACTCTAGTCTTCCCGATTACTGCGTATACTCTTATTACCTCTACCACTACGGGATTTGAATCGACATCTGCATCTCTGTGCTAATGTGGTGTGGCGACTCGAACTGATGTACGTACGTACGAAGTTATACGTTGTTACTGACTGACTGACTGAGATGATGACATGTGTCATTTTACTGACAGATTGTGTGAGTAGATGGAGGAGCGTCCACTTTGTCCAATGTAATTTTTGCCACAGTTGTCACAATTTATTTTGTAGATAATATGTTTGTCTTTTTCACTTTTTTGCTTTTTAATCTGTATAAAATTGAAGTGTTTCTGTTGACTTGTGATTGACTTTGATTCCAAAGGTTTTATAATCCTTGCAGTGATTTCTTTGTCGTTTCTCACGTACGTTAGGACGATTTACGTTTTGATTTCTGGGTCTATTTTTAGCTGGTACGGTGATTTTTCGATAATGTTGTGAGGATAGCCATTTTTTCTTAGGACGGACAGAAGATGATTTCCTCCGATTTTTTGTGTAGAGTGTGCTGTAGTGCATTTTTTCTCTTCTGAATATATCCAGGACTGATATTTTGTTCACCGATTCATATCCTTCTGTAAACTTTATGTCTTCTAAGATGCTATTTATCATGTTTTGAGTATTTCATAGTTCCTATCCTTTGAGAATAACAAATGTGTCACCTGCGTAATCAATGTTTCTTGCTATTCCTTGGTGTTGATGTTTTCAATTAGTATAAAGTTAAATAACCAACCCATTTTATTGTTCTAATAGGTTGGCTTGGGATGTGTTTCATAGATCACTGCTTATTGAGAACTTAAATAGGGATATCGACAGAGAAACGTTTTCTGTTTAGTGATGCGTCATGCTTGAAACGAAGGAATGGGCCATTGATTTATCATTGAATAGTAGTAATCAATATCACTTTAGTCTAATTATATTTTTTTGATGCCGATCTAATTCCACCTATTATTATTAACTGAGGAAACCTGGGTTCAGAGTTGTCTGCTGACTACTTCTAACCGTCTAAAATCTGAAGGACTAGATCATCATGAGTGTTGTCCAAAAAGAAAAAAAATACTATATTACTATGTCTTTATTTAAATGATTATGTATATAATAGTTTCCGGTTGGTTTACGATGCTTGCGGATTCAGGAACGGTTAATCTATATCTAGTACAAATAATTCTATCATGGACTTAATAACGAGAAGTACATATAGTACTTCAAAAATTTGCCGACTATACAGGAAGATGATGAAGTTCAAGAGAAACTCTATATTCAAGCATGGGACAACTTAAAATGGTATAAATCAGCATATATGATAACAGAAGCATGATTTTTAGACGTACAGAAAACTGACAATCTAAGAGTAATCGCAATCAATTAGAAAACGACAAAGATCATGTAAAAACTCGAAGTAGAAAAAACGCATTTACGATTAATGTTCCAATTAATATTTTAACATTATTAACAAAACTGAATAGTTCTGTGATCATCTTAGATGATCTAATATGGATACAAAAGTGGCTCAGTGGTCTAGTTGGTTAAGCGCCTGTATCTTACCAACTACAAAGTCATTCTCATCTGGTTAAATGGTATTTTGAAAGTGATTTTATGCCTGTATTTCTTTTGATCGGGATGAATATGAATTTTAATGGTCGAATTCATGAGTCCATCTCAGCTACACCATCATGAAAAACCTATAAGCACTGGACGGCAGTTTCATCCTGATATGGGACTCTTCAGCAGTACGTATCAACGATTTAGCACGCAGAATCTTCGGTCTCATGTGCGAATGTTTAACCTCGAGACCACTGAGCAGGCATCCATTAGTGTTAATGTCTAACTTTAATCAATTCATGATCTTGTACAACACTTCATCCATTGTCTTCAGTAGATAACTGTCTCACATCTATCACGGATTGGACTTCACTGATCACGATTTCTCACATTAGAACTTCGAGAAATTCATCCATCACTAGTGACCACATGATGATTATGATCAGAATGAGGGATTGTAGGGATCGTATTAATTAGTTGAATTCATGAGTCTGTCTAAGCTGCAATTTATTCGAAATAAATTTGTTTACGTGTGATATTTGTTTTCTTTAAACAAACACTAATTTTTAGTAGGAATTCTCAAAAGAAACTAGAATATATTACTTGTGTTTGTATGAGTGTTTATTTATTTATGATCTAAACATTAAAGTTAACGTTTGTTTTCTTTCTTGTTATTATTTAGGTGTCGAAATGTTTATCGATTACAACAAGCATTGGCAACTTTAACTGAAACACATGAATCTGATTTGATTCGAGTGAAACAATTATATGAATTGTTCTTTTTAACACCTGAAGTAAATATTGTTGCCTATAGTCACAAAATTTAATATTTCATTAAAGAAAGTTTAATTCAAAAGAATAATTATTCGATATAAGGACTAAACAGCTGTTATACTCTTCCAAGTGTAAAACAAAAGAAAAACAACCCCGTCATATTAGGAAGGTTTTGATATGTTAACTTGTCCAACTGACAATTTCATATGTAACATGTTTAAATGATAAATGTAGATTGTTATGTAATAAAACTATGCATAAGGAATGAGAAACCTGATGTTCATAGTGTGTTAACAAGTTGAAAGAAGTAGCTGGCGCCGTCGTGATGTTCATCTGACTGTAACCGGCTGGGTTTACAGCCCATCGATCAGAGGAGTTATGGATTATACTTGCGAAAGCTGTCCTTATCAAGTTAAATATGTCAGGTAACTTTCTATACTTAATCACCGTTGTCTCCGAAGGATTACTTACATCCAATGACAACACTATGTTAGCCCCCAAATGCCCTGGTACGGCCGAGAGTGGGGTGGGACCGCCCTCCTTTTCGAAATGCTCTCACACGGCCACGCGTATACAGCCTCTGCCAGGGAAGTCCTACTCACTGCCTTCTCGTGGCGGGGGTGTTGTTTACGAAAATGAGAGGACGAAAAGTGAATGTCCGGCGCTTTAACCGGATCCCAAACCAATGGTACACATGGGCTCCAGTATCCTGAAGGAACAAATGGCGTATGAACCAATCGTTGGTCACCGGCTACCATGGTAATGCATCTCCTTACGTTGCTCCACCGCCTTGTGGATCAGACCTTCAGGTCGAAGGCTCCGGGTGTGGCCCCCTAAGTAAACCACCTGCTTCAGTTTGGGCACCCCGGCAGTATCACAGCCCACACACACGAATGTGGCGTGGCGCATATATATTTGGCGCCCTCTTGTACTGATATTTATGTGTTGAAATAAATGAATAATAATAACACTATGTTAGTAATGTGAATGTTCCGTAACGTGTATTTGAACACAGTGGCGATAATTTAATTAGTTTCACCATCTTGAGACGCCGACTTTGGTAGCCTGGATATATAATACGAATATCTTCGCAGTGAATGCTATATCGTGCATTATTTGCCGATACTTGGACTGGTTGGAAAAAATTGGAGAAATGGTCATTTTATATAACTTGGTGTCATGGCGTGAGTAGTAGTTATTAGTTATTGGTCCAAGCGGAGTATACAAGTCTATATTTTTTTAATTAACTGTATTAATTTTATGTGTAATGTAAATAATTTGTTCGGTGGTGATATTATAAATAATATAACAGATTTGAGCTAAAACACTTTGAATTCTACTGTCTTCTATCTCTTTCAGTTTAGATGCTTGGATAATATTACTATCTCTTGCATTTCAAACGTAACTCAACTCTGATTACATAAACATACATCTCATAATTAAATTGGATTCACAGAGGGGTTTTGTGGAGATTGTAGTAATTTAATAATTCAATTCATGAGTCAATTTAAGCTAGACCATTATTGAAAACCAATAATTATTTCCTGGAGTTCTAGTGAGAAGCTCTGACCAGTGGAGTTCAACCGGGTCTGTTGTGAGATAGCAAATCACTTAAGACGATGTTGGACAGTGGCGCAATTTCGCGGATTGGTTGAAGTTAGACATTAACACTGTTGGATGCCGGCTCAGTAGTCTTAAGTTCAAGCGTTCGCGCCCGAGCCTGTTACGTCTTGCGTTCGAATCCCACGAACGGCATCGTGGATGCGCACTGCTGAGGAGTCCCATACTAAGATGAGTTGGCCGTCCCATGCTTCCAGGTTTTCCTTGGTGGTCCAGCTCCAATTGACTCATGAATTCAATTATTAAATTGGATTCATTATTAGGTATAAATATATTCATATTTAAATCAGTTCAATTAATGGTCGAACTCCCATAAATTAGTTGCTATCTCATCCGAATGATTAAATCTAATCGAATTGCTTCGATGAATGCAATCATCAATTAGTATTTTTGTATTAATCAAATATTTATGCAAACTATCCCATTTATTATCTATCTTAAAGAGATCAAAATAAAAGAGTTAAGGCAAACCCTTTCTTTATTATTTTGCTTTAGTTTTCCTAATGCAATCAGGTGTTAATTGCACAGAATTGATTGTTTCGCAATAATATACAAAGTTTGAAATGCTGAATATTTGGGCATCATCATGATATAACGACAAACTACTATTGTACAATGATACGATCGGAATAGAAATTTACGCTACTACTAGGGTAAATACTCGAACAATATGTTACATACAAACTGGGTGGATCATGTTCTACCAGTTACACGATTCATAGCCAAAAATATAGAATCAAAGATAAACTAGACAACACTACTTTTATTCAACACAATTACAAATCATCTACACTCATTAAGTTTAGAGTCGAAATCAATGAAAGAAAACCACATATTAAATAGTCAGTAATCTGTCTGTTCACACTCAGTGGCAATCATATTTTACGTTCAATAACCATATATTACATTGCCGAAAAGCGTTAAATTTAGGATATATATGTATATGATGCGTTTTATTAACTTTGACGTTTCCCTGTTTATCGTATTTTCTTTTTGGTGTCTTTTATTCGTTTGTCTAATAGGCAGTTGTGAATCGTTTAATGGAACATGGTATTGCATTTGATCATGCAGTATATGCTAATCTTTTTCATTTATATCAACGCAGTCATTCAACATATGCATATTCGAAAATACAAAGTTGTATCACTAGACTAGCTACTGTTACACATAGTGGACAAATTTAAAAGAAAAAGAAGAAGAAAAATTCTACATTGTATCTCATACTGAATACAACAAAATCGGTTGAATTCATTCTCTTCTTGTTGACTGTTTACAAACAATAAAATAATTTACTTTTTTTATGACTAATTAACTTTTCTTTTTTGTAATCAGTTTTCTTTTCTTTAATGGTTCTTGTTGTATGTATAAATATCAAACATTTCTTTGAATATTCCGTTAAATTTATTGTATTACCAGATATTGAAACATGCACAGTGTTTACCAAGGGGAAAAGTTCTCAGAAATTGTGATTATTTGCATAGCTTTTTCACACTAGTAAATGTGACTAGTAACACACTTTAGATGTAGGTTATTATTTTTTCAGCCAGTGAAATTTCTAAAAATCTCCACAAAACCCATTCTGATAATAATAATAATCACCTGCTCACTAGTGACTGACTTCAGGAGATACTCCTGGAGTTCTAGTGAGAAGTCGTTACCAGTGGAGTTCAACCAGGTCTGTTGTGAGATAGGAACTCACTGAAGACAATGATGTACGGTGGCGCAACTTCGTGAATTGGTTGAAGTTAGACATTAACACCTTTAAATGCCGGCTCAGTGGTCTAGTTGGTTAGGCGCCTGGCGTGAGACTGATAGGTCTTGGGTTCGAGTCTCGCGGGGTGCGGGATCGTGGATGCGCACTGCTGAGGAGTCCCATACTAGGACGAAACGACCGCCCAGTACTTCCAGGTTTTCCATGGTGGTCTAGCTTCAATTGACTCATGATTTAACCAGTGATATAATTTTTTTGTAGTTCTGGTTGTCACTTGTCAACATAATGTTTCAGAATTTTTAAAAATAGAATTAATGATCTCAATGTAATTTGAATCGGAGTTAATCAGTGGCAGTATCAGAGATGTTATTATTAGTGTCCCCGGATCATAAACTATTGTGAAAATGAAATAGTCACTCTAGCTGATCATGTATTTCTAATTAGTCGCATATCTGTTTGTTGCTAATGTAAATGAAACATGAACATTCTTTTAACTGACTTGATATAGATGATAACGTGGTTAGAAATAATTGCCAATAATCCTTGGAACTAGATTTCATGCCAGTTATCACTCATTAGCAAGGCAATATATACATTTTATGTTAGCAAATGACCTATCGGTTTATCTAAATCAACCTCAAAGGGTCGTGTATTTAAGTTAGAATAGGTAATGATTACTCCTGTGTAATTGGTTTAAACGTCGTTGAAGGATAATTATCTTCTTTCTAGTTGCAGTCCTACAATAGATGCCAAATGCAACTTTTCGCCTTTTAACAACTCCATTTAATAGTTTCACGTACACACTTCATTTTACTAAAATAGCAGTATTTGCTAACTTTTATAGCTAGACAAGAAAATCTCACGTACATATCAATGATATACAGTTGGGTATCATTTTCCTATTCTGTTTCGAGCGTTGGTAGACCATTGTAAGCTATAATTACATCTATGATAATCATCAATAATTTTGCATGTAGTAGCATAAAACATGTAGGTCTATTTGTCTCTTGTTACCTAACCGACTGGCAAGAAGTATCTGCTACACCGATTGATCTGGTGCTTTTCCAAAAACTGTGTTCCCACAATTCATAACCCAGAGGTTTCTAATGACTTAACATACAGACAAAATACTTTATTCTATCTTTGTAATATTTTCTACACTATCTAGATCACTATGTTTTAGTATTATAATTATTTTTTAGGTTCATATGGTCATACTCTGTAGTATTGTCATAAATGATTGAAAATTATCCGACATACCCATTCGTAAATTCATTGATTGTTCGATAAACTTTGAACCTAATTGCATGCCAATAAATAGGTCACGCAAGTATTTTTTTTTCATTGATTATTTTGAGAATACGATTAAGTGATATTCGGTTCACTGTTTTTAGTGAACGTGACATTTCTCATAGATTCAAATTCATTAGCAATCGAGTGATTAGCGTTTTTTTCCACCTACGTCGAAAATCATACCATGATATACAAATGTATTCAATACAACTGATGTAGGATAGAAAATTGTTGTTTTGATTTTAGTGCCACTTTATGCTATTCATTCTTTGATCGTATTCAGTCCCCATGTTTGGCTTTTCTTGGCAATTATTATTCTTTCCTGACCCCTGCTTCTCATTAATTTCGTCTCGAAGTATTGGCGGAGTTCATAACAGCCTGTGGATACTTAGTACATCATATGTTGTCTTCAGCTGGATGAGAACTCTTCAAGATATTGGTTGTGAATAATTACTCATCAAAATCGACTGAAAGTCACTACTAGTGTCGGGTTGTTCGATATCCGATTTTGATACGCAGGCCTAACCAGTCACTAGTATAAGGAATGAGCGAGATGATAGTTTGTTGACTAAACTGAATCGGGAATTTATGTACATATGTCTATCCCTTAAGGAATAAAACCAGCAATGGTTTGTATCTTAGGAATGCAAACTTTTTCTGACCAATCTCGTACACTAATCACTTGATCGATTTCTGATTGGCCCAACGTATCAATTAGGTCACAAACCTCGAATTCAACACCTTCAGTTTGGAAAGTCGTGATATCGCTAGCACTAACGGAGTAATTCAAAGTGAAGTTTCTAAAACCCAACTCCTTAACTGACCCACTATTGGTTTCCATATCCCAAACATTTTCCACTTGTGAGCTATTTTAATTCAATCCATCTTTTTGCAACAAATTTTGACTGAGCGTATTTGAAGTAATTTCCGAGTAGAAAATAATTTCCAACGCTAATTACATCTCGCAAAAAAATTAACCTACAAGCGTACTTACACCAAATGATGTATATCATTTCTCTTACTGATATAGCAGGGAAATAAAAGTATTTTTCTGTGTACACAAATATACTGCCATTATCGATACGCTACACACAAACTAGTGGATCATGTTCTATGAGATGCATAATTCACGACCAAACAGAAACCCAGAGTATAAGCTAGACAGCGTTAAACAATACTTTTATTCAACACAATCATAAACCGTCTACAATCGTTGAGTTCAGAGCCGAAATCAATAGCAAGAAGGAAATCACATATTAAGTAGTCAGTAAGCTGAGTGTCTATCTATCCGTCTATCCTCAGTGTTCCATCATATCATATTTTTCCACTATCACACACCACTTCTTCTTATTCAGCATATAGAATGGGAGACTAGGTCACTATATTATCGTCATTTATAATTACTCGAAATGTTTCTGTATCATGAGTTATTTATTTATTTAAACACATAAACATTGGTACAAGGAGGCACCAAATACATATGCACCACATGAATCATTCGATTTGTGAGGGCTGGGATACTGCCTGGGTGCCCAAACCGAAGCAGGTGGTTATCTTAGGGGGCCATACCCAGAGCCTTTCACCTAAAGGTCTGATCCACAAGGCAGTGGAGCATCGTGAGGAAATGCAGTCCCATGGTAGCCGGTGACTAACGATTGGTTCATTCGCCATTTGTTCCTTCAGGATACTGGAGCCCATGTGTACCATTGGTTTGGGATCCGGTTAAAGCGCCGGACATTCACTTTTCGTTCTCTCAATTTCGTAAACAACACCCCTGCCATGAGAAGGCAGTGAGTAGGACTTCCCTGGCAGAGGCTGTATACGCGTGGCCGTGTAAGAGCATTCCGAGAAGGAGGGCGGTCCCACCCCACACTCGGCCATACCAGGGCATTTGGGGGCTCTGTATCATGACGATAGAATTAGTTAATCTATCATTAAAATTGTTTAGAGATAATCATTTTAAAGTCATAAATTGAAATGAACAATTATTTGACATGATGAATTTATTAATATTTCAATTTTTTATTATTTATCACTATTATTAAAGTTTACAAAGATTACCAATTACAAACAAGGTTACTATTTAATAATAATTGCTTTATGACAGACAAGTTCATAAGAGTTATTATCATTAAAAGTTATTAACCCTATTCAATAATAACATATGAAATATGCAACTCAATAATATATATATGTTTGTGTACAATGAATTTTAAAAGATAATTAGTCATATATGTTGTTGCAATAAGTAAACATTCAATGGATCTCATAGAAAGTAGTAAACCATATAAACAAACAAACATTGGAAATAGTTGATGATAGAACACCGTCAAAAAGGAAAAAAAATAATAATTGAAGTGTTACTATTAGTTAAAGTGTATATATCAAACTACAAAGAAAACAACAAACAAACATGCCTTGTAACTTCATTTTATTGAGAGATTTTTTCTCTCCTTTGTATAGATTTCAACTCCGCCTGAAGTCCCTCCGGAGGCTACTGCCAGTCCTAAGCCCGGATAAAGGAGTGGGGGTTGGGCATGGGGTTAGCGTCCCCATCCCGTAGAAAACTAACTCACTAAAAAAACGCTAAACGCTTGTATAGATTTCATTATCGATTGAAATCAATACACAAATGAAGAATATATAATAAATAATTAGATAATAGTTTCAATTTAATGAAACCATGGTTTGTATGATACCAAAAATAATAAAAGTATGAAAAACATATATGCCAAAGAATAAAGATAAACAAATAGGGATGAATATTTAAATACAATGCAAAATAGGAACAAAACAAAAAGCATGAACTAAGTGTTGTTTTTTTTTAATGCTTATCATTTGAACCAGATCTAATATTTTCATATAACAGGTATTACATAATAAGACAGTTTCTATTTTATTACTAATTATAATTATTAAATTCTACGAAAATATGGTAATAAGTTAGTATTGATAATTAACAATAAATACCATTAGAGATCATAGGAAAGAAACAATCATTCAAAAAAAGAAAATGATGACAACAAATGTCCAAACTATCAACACATTTTAAAAATAATGAAAATTTTACAACATATGACATTTTCTAAGGAAATGAAATGAATCAGTGAGTAAGCGAGTGAGTGAATGAATGAGCGACTGGTCACGTATATTAAAAAGGAATCATGATAAAGTTGAATGTGATGTGTAAACATTTGAATAACATAATCTTATTGATTGAAGAAAAAGAAAAGAAAGAAACTGTTAAGGAATAATCAGAATAATATACAAAGAATACAAATAAAATATTATATATCATAAAAAGTATATTAGACACCAGAAATAGAAGTAGATAGACAGGACTACATTGAATATCACGAAATGCGTATCTATGTACAATGATTAACTGGTCGAAATCATAACATTAATAATAATAATAATAATAATAATAATAATAATAATTTAGAAATCGATATAATACGATAACATGATTTCAAAAAGGACAACAATACCGTTGTAGAGACAGAAAAGAAAAAGAGAAGAAACAAGAGAATATCACACACAAAAAAAGAACAGTGAAACAATGAATTGAATTAAATGCTAAACTTAAAAAAGAAATTAAAACATAAAGAGAGAAATTATTATTATTATTATCGATTGTTCTTCATTTTTTTTCTTTTTAAATAGTGATTTCAATCAAAATCATCATCAACGGCACAGTATAATGTCTTGGAGATACAACCAATAAAAGTTGTTGAATACTTGTCATCATCAAAAGAGGTAGATATTATTATTATGATTATTGGTTGATGAATCAAATAAAAATGCATACATGAATAGAATAGAAATGGAACGACAGAGATTACTTCATACACACACACAAAACTATTCACTTGATAAAAGCAAAAATAAAATGGAAAACTTATCCAAAAAGTAAAAAGAGAAAGCATATTTAGACTAGAGAAGTTTTTTTAAAAATGTTTTCATTCTATTTGTTTTACTAATCATTCTATCCTGCCACCTTCTTTTATATTTGTTCTATTATGATGAACCGTTAGTTTGGACAAGATTTGGAATACGTACATTAGTACAGTTTGTTTGACGTCGATCATTGCCACTGATGTGTTGATTATCATTGTGGTTAGTAGTACCAGTTGCCATGGTAGTAGTGACAACAGAAGGATGAGGACCAGTAGTGGATGAACATATATTGTTATTTTTAGTATTATTATGACACGCTATACCATTTTTAACAACTTTACATGATGGATTTGCATTGCCTGGGACCACCACTTCCGGTGGCTCAACATTTTCGTAAACATTAGTAGCAAGATGTTGAAATACAGCGAGAAGTTGAGCAAATGTTGGTCGTGCATCTGGATTATACGCCCAACAATCATGCATAATAGCAAAAACGTCATCATTAGCTAAATGGGGCTTAGGCAGACGTACACCTTCCTCAATTTGACGTAAAACTTCAAAGCTATCTTGATCTGCATATGGATGTTCACCTAATGAGAACATTTCCCATAAGCATATACCAAACGACCAGACATCACTAGCATGACTGAATGTTTTGTAATAAATTGATTCTGGTGCATACCATTTCACTGGCCATTTACCACGTTGTGTAGCTTTGTAGTAATCGGATTCAACGCCAACTGCACGTGACAGACCAAAATCAGAAATTTTTGCACAAGAATGATTTGATAATAGGACATTACGACAAGCCAAATCTCGATGAACAAATCTAGCTGATTCTAGAAAGCTCATACCATTTGCAATCTAGGATTGTATTTTTCAATATGATAAGAAAAGACATTACATCATTAATTAACATTTGTAACAACCACAAGTGAGGATAGTAAAAATTTGACCGATATTAACACCAGATCATATACAACAAATAGTTTATTTCAGCTTAAGACTGATACTAGTAAAATTGTGAGTTGGAATCGTTTCTGAATACTTCATTCGATGAAAGGTATTGTGAAATTTGAAGTTAGAGAAGTATGAATAGTCAAGTGGATCAGAATCAGCTACAATAGTGTAGATGCATTCTGTCTTTTTATCTTCCTTTAATTCTGAGTTTCAAAATTATCTTTTTATTATTACCCTCCCTGTATCTCTGCCTAATCCTTATTTGCTATGACTTGTACCACTACTTGGTATCCATATTCATAATTTTACTGTGCTGAGTGTGGTATGGTAACTTGAACCGATATACATTCGGGTCAGATTCTTGCCATGATTATGACCGACAAAAAGACTGACTAAACGCCATTCGAAAAATTTTACGACAGTTCTTGTCATCAGACGGTAAATGGCCGATCAGGTTCAGATTATTCGGGTTGATGAATCAATAAACAGAGTAATACTTAGAACCAAGTGTAAAACGATACAATTTTCCACGATTCACATCAGGACGATGAGAGATGAAATCACAGAGATGAATAGTAAGACAAAATAATACTATTAATAATAATGGAAAGTCTATTCAAGATGAACAAGTGAAATCACGAAACAAAAGGTATGTAATATAATTACAACTCATAATATAGAGGATGATAAGTACTCAATACATCTGCGCTATTCCTACTGATTTGAAGTCATGTCTTCTTCAGATAACCAACAAAGGATTACGATATTGCCTAGAATATGTTGAGATGTAGATGTGATTGAAGTTAGTTGGCAGGAAATGATGGATCTAGGTATTGTGTTAGTTGACATTCATTAATAAAGAGCACCTGTAAACTTGAGGGGACGAATCCACACCGGTCACCTTTATAGCTTAACATGTTACCACTAAAAAGATGGGTGGCGTGAATCTCAATAGATCAGTTAACATTTCAAAATTGTAAACTATATGTTTGACTTTGTTTTACTGTATATGGAAATCCTATGAGCTGTGTATCGATACAAAAAAGAAACTCTTTTGCTGACCAAGAAACACATAATAAGTAGTCTATCAAGATGAACAAACTTTTCTTTCAACACTAACTAAATAGATACAAAAAAGGAAATAGATAAAAATGAACTTACTTGCATACTCCAATTGTACAATTCAGGTAATTGACATTTTTCCGGATAATCTAATAGATAATCTAATAAACTGCCAAGTTCAGCTAATTCTAATATCATCATTAAGCGTTTATTCTCACATACACCATAAATCGTTACAATATGTGGATGAGATAATTGCATCATGATTGTAGCCTCTTTCAAAAAATCCAATCTTTGTGATGGTTGGACAAGAACCTTCGAATAATAATAACAATAATAATTATAGATTACGAAACCAAAACTCTTGTATGGAATAGATGGAATGTAGCTAGCAGTGGAATCAAGGACACGCGTTTCGTCTTATTTTAAACGCGTCAGCTGTGTAGACTTGTTTAACAACACTACTTGACCAAACGGTTAGAGAGGACTTAGTGTTGTTGTTCATAACTTCTACCTCACATGTAGTCAGACTAACCTATCGTATCATTCCAAAACAATACAGCTAGATTGGTTTAAAAAATTATTTCCCAAGATTCTATCCTATCTAACAGGTAAATCGAAAAACTAAGATGGAAAGTAGTAAATTCAATTGTGTGTGAATTTCTCGGAAAAATATCCGAAGCCTTCGTGGTCACATTCCAAAGACTCGAACCTTCAATATACACTCTAGGTTTAAAAAAGTATTTTACAGTACAGGCATTCAGGAAGTATTAAATGATCGTCACGTTTGACAACTTAGCAGTTATAATACACAACATTTCATTACTGAATTGCAGGTTACAACCTACTTCGATGTTTGAGTTATTTATTTATTATTTTAGTTGAACACATAAATATTGGTACATGGAGGCACCAGATACATATGCGCCACACAATAACAATGAGAACGGTAAGAGATAAAGAATGTAAGGTTCGTGCAAAAAGAAAAAGAGAGCAATAACGACCACAAATTAGTGTATGGTAGGGAAATAATAATGGAGGAAACTGAAAAATACAACCAGAAAGAATTCTTTCAGTCAAAGTTATGGTCACTTTTTCTGAAGAAAGTAAAACAAGGTTACAGCAGGATCGCCACTGGCTTCTATTCTGAGCCATATCTGATAACGTCTCTAGCCACTCTGTCGCACCATCTCTCGGACCCCAACCAGGGAGTCATGAGAGACCAACACAGGCCAGCCCTTTGCAGCTTTCCTTCATGCCACGACACCATGTCATGCACTGACCACCTCTACGCTTCTTCCAACCAGTCCCAGAGTCGGCAAATAATGCACGATGAGGAATTCTCTGGGACGACATTCGTAGAACATATCAAAGCCACCGAAGTCGGTGTTTCAAGATGGTGACATCAATTGCATTATCGTCTCTGCACCCGAACACACGATGCCGAACCTCTGCATTACTAACATGGTGTTGCCACTGGATATCAGCAATCCTTCGGAGACAACGATGATCAAACACAGAGAGTCGTCTAACATCCTCAAATAGGAGAGGCCAGGTTTCACAAGCATAGAGCAAAACTGCTCTCACCGACGTGTTGTAGATCCGACCTTTTACAGCCAGAATAACGTCACGAAGGAGCCAAAGATGGTCCAGATTGGCATAAGCCGCTCTGGCTTTCACTATGCATGCATTGATCTCATCACTCACGCCACAACCAGCACTTATGCAGCTACCTAGATACACGAACTTCTCGACTACTTCTATCTGCTCACCATCCAGGGTGAGTACAGGATTAGAATCCTGTCAGTTTTGTAGAAGTACTTTGCACTTCGAAGGTGCAAAGCACATACCATACCTACAGACACTGATTGCCAACTGATTAAGTGCGGATTGCATGCCTTGGGCATTATCACACAGTAAGACAATATCATTCGCATACTCAAGATTGAGAAGTCTTTCTCCAGGCAACAGATCCACACCGCCATTTCTTAGATATTTGAGTAGTTGGGTAGTATAATTATTTTTCAAACACACACAAGTATATCTAAAAGACCAGTGTATAACATTATATTTAATGCAAAACTAAATAAGCGAAAAGAAATTCGTTCAAATTATTAATTTAAGATCAACGTATCAATGTTTAAAAAAGTAGACAGACAAAAATATCTTCTTCATTTTACTACTACATATCAAGATCAAAAAAATTATCAGACAGTATATTGAGGAAAAGAAAACTGTAGTAATAAAAGCTATTTCGGTTATTCAAAAAAATACTTATCTTGAATCAACTAGTCTATTTATCATCACTATGTAAATTGATTTAATCTATTTAACAAATAATTGAATGGCGTCTACCATACTTATATTACTATTAATAATAACACTATTATATATATATATATATATATATATATATATATATATATATATAATATGTAATATTAATAGTAATATAAGTATGGTAGACGCCATTCAATTATTTGTTAAATAGATTAAATCAATTTACATAGTGATGATAAATAGACTAGTTGATTCAAGATAAGTATTTTTTTGAATAACCGAAATAGCTTTTATTACTACAGTTTTCTTTTCCTCAATATACTGTCTGATAATTTTTTTGATCTTGATATGTAGTAGTAAAATGAAGAAGATATTTTTGTCTGTCTACTTTTTTAAACATTGATACGTTTTTCTTAAATTAATAATTTGAACGAATTTCTTTTCGCTTATTTAGTTTTGCATTAAATATAATGTTATACACTGGTCTTTTAGATATACTTGTGTGTGTTTGAAAAATAATTATACTACCCAACTACTCAAATATCTAAGAAATGGCGGTGTGGATCTGTTGCCTGGAGAAAGACTTCTCAATCTTGAGTATGCGAATGATATTGTCTTACTGTGTGATAATGCCCAAGGCATGCAATCCGCACTTAATCAGTTGGCAATCAGTGTCTGTAGTTATGGTATGTGCTTTGCACCTTCGAAGTGCAAAGTACTTCTACAAAACTGACAGGATTCTAATCCTGTACTCACCCTGGATGGTGAGCAGATAGAAGTAGTCGAGAAGTTCGTGTATCTAGGTAGCTGCATAAGTGCTGGTTGTGGCGTGAGTGATGAGATCAATGCATGCATAGTGAAAGCCAGAGCGGCTTATGCCAATCTGGACCATCTTTGGCTCCTTCGTGACGTTATTCTGGCTGTAAAAGGTCGTATCTACAACACGTCGGTGAGAGCAGTTTTGCTCTATGCTTGTGAAACCTGGCCTCTCCTATTTGAGGATGTTAGACGACTCTCTGTGTTTGATCATCGTTGTCTCCGAAGGATTGCTGATATCCAGTGGCAACACCATGTTAGTAATGCAGAGGTTCGGCATCGTGTGTTCGGTTGCAGAGACGATAATGCAATTGATGTCACCATCTTGAAACACCGACTTCGGTGGCTTTGATATGTTCTACGAATGTCGTCCCAGAGAATTCCTCATCGTGCATTATTTGCCGACTCTGGGACTGGTTGGAAGAAGCGTAGAGGTGGTCAGTGCATGACATGGTGTCGTGGCATGAAGGAAAGCTGCAAAGGGCTGGCCTGTGTTGGTCTCTCATGACTCCCTGGTTGGGGTCCGAGAGATGGTGCGACAGAGTGGCTAGAGACGTTATCAGATATGGCTCAGAATAGAAGCCAGTGGCGATCCTGCTGTAACCTTGTTTTACTTTCTTCAGAAAAAGTGACCATAACTTTGACTGAAAGAATTCTTTCTGGTTGTATTTTTCAGTTTCCTCCATTATTAGTTCCCTACCATACACTAATTTGTGGTCGTTATTGCTCTCTTTTTCTTTTTGCACGAACCTTACATTCTTTATCTCTTACCGTTCTCATTGTTATTGTGTGGCGCATATGTATCTGGTGCCTCCATGTACCAATATTTATGTGTTCAACTAAAATAATAAATAAATAACTCAAACATCGAAGTAGGTTGTAACCTGCAATTCAGTAATGAAATGTTGTGTATTATAACTGCTAAGTTGTCAAACGTGACGATCATTTAATACTTCCTGAATGCCTGTACTGTAAAATACTTTTTTAAACCTAGAGTGTATATTGAAGGTTCGAGTCTTTGGAATGTGACCACGAAGGCTTCGGATATTTTTCCGAGAAATTCACACACAATTGAATTTACTACTTTCCATCTTAGTTTTTCGATTTACCTGTTAGATAGGATAGAATCTTGGGAAATAATTTTTTAAACCAATCTAGCTGTATTGTTTTGGAATGATACGATAGGTTAGTCTGACTACATGTGAGGTAGAAGTTATGAACAACAACACTAAGTCCTCTCTAACCGTTTGGTCAAGTAGTGTTGTTAAACAAGTCTACACAGCTGACGCGTTTAAAATAAGACGAAACGCGTGTCCTTGATTCCACTGCTAGCTACATTCCATCTATTCCATACAAGAGTTTTGGTTTCGTAATCTATAATTATTATTGTCATTATTATTCGAAGGTTCTTGTCCAACCATCACAAAGATTGGATTTTTTGAAAGAGGCTACAATCATGATGCAATTATCTCATCCACATATTGTAACGATTTATGGTGTATGTGAGAATAAACGCTTAATGATGATATTAGAATTAGCTGAACTTGGCAGTTTATTAGATTATCTATTAGATTATCCGGAAAAATGTCAATTACCTGAATTGTACAATTGGAGTATGCAAGTAAGTTCATTTTTATCTATTTCCTTTTTTGTATCTATTTAGTTAGTGTTGAAAGAAAAGTTTGTTCATCTTGATAGACTACTTATTATGTGTTTCTTGGTCAGCAAAAGTTTTTCTTTTTTGTATCGATACACAGCTCATAGGATTTCCATATACAGTAAAACAAAGTCAAACATATAGTTTACAATTTTGAAATGTTAACTGATCTATTGAGATTCACGCCACCCATCTTTTTAGTGGTAACATGTTAAGCTATAAAGGTGACCGTTGTGGATTCGTCCCCTCAAGTTTACAGGTGCTCTTTATTAATGAATGTCAACTAACACAATACCTAGATCCATCATTTCCTGCCAACTAACTTCAATCACATCTACATCTCAACATATTCTAGGCAATATCGTAATCCTTTGTTGGTTATCTGAAGAAGACATGACTTCAAATCAGTAGGAATAGCGCAGATGTATTGAGTACTTATCATCCTCTATATTATGAGTTGTAATTATATTACATACCTTTTGTTTCGTGATTTCACTTGTTCATCTTGAATAGACTTTCCATTATTATTAATAGTATTATTTTGTCTTACTATTCATCTCTGTGATTTCATCTCTCATCGTCCTGATGTGAATCGTGGAAAATTGTATCGTTTTACACTTGGTTCTAAGTATTACTCTGTTTATTGATTCATCAACCCGAATAATCTGAACCTGATCGGCCATTTACCGTCTGATGACAAGAACTGTCGTAAAATTTTTCGAATGGCGTTTAGTCAGTCTTTTTGTCGGTCATAATCATGGCAAGAATCTGACCCGAATGTATATCGGTTCAAGTTACCATACCACACTCAGCACAGTAAAATTATGAATATGGATACCAAGTAGTGGTACAAGTCATAGCAAATAAGGATTAGGCAGAGATACAGGGAGGGTAATAATAAAAAGATAATTTTGAAACTCAGAATTAAAGGAAGATAAAAAGACAGAATGCATCTACACTATTGTAGCTGATTCTGATCCACTTGACTATTCATACTTCTCTAACTTCAAATTTCACAATACCTTTCATCGAATGAAGTATTCAGAATCGATTCCAACTCACAATTTTACTAGTATCAGTCTTAAGCTGAAATAAACTATTTGTTGTATATGATCTGGTGTTAATATCGGTCAAATTTTTACTATCCTCACTTGTGGTTGTTACAAATGTTAATTAATGATGTAATGTCTTTTCTTATCATATTGAAAAATACAATCCTAGATTGCAAATGGTATGAGCTTTCTAGAATCAGCTAGATTTGTTCATCGAGATTTGGCTTGTCGTAATGTCCTATTATCAAATCATTCTTGTGCAAAAATTTCTGATTTTGGTCTGTCACGTGCAGTTGGCGTTGAATCCGATTACTACAAAGCTACACAACGTGGTAAATGGCCAGTGAAATGGTATGCACCAGAATCAATTTATTACAAAACATTCAGTCATGCTAGTGATGTCTGGTCGTTTGGTATATGCTTATGGGAAATGTTCTCATTAGGTGAACATCCATATGCAGATCAAGATAGCTTTGAAGTTTTACGTCAAATTGAGGAAGGTGTACGTCTGCCTAAGCCCCATTTAGCTAATGATGACGTTTTTGCTATTATGCATGATTGTTGGGCGTATAATCCAGATGCACGACCAACATTTGCTCAACTTCTCGCTGTATTTCAACATCTTGCTACTAATGTTTACGAAAATGTTGAGCCACCGGAAGTGGTGGTCCCAGGCAATGCAAATCCATCATGTAAAGTTGTTAAAAATGGTATAGCGTGTCATAATAATACTAAAAATAACAATATATGTTCATCCACTACTGGTCCTCATCCTTCTGTTGTCACTACTACCATGGCAACTGGTACTACTAACCACAATGATAATCAACACATCAGTGGCAATGATCGACGTCAAACAAACTGTACTAATGTACGTATTCCAAATCTTGTCCAAACTAACGGTTCATCATAATAGAACAAATATTAAAGAAGGTGGCAGGATAGAATGATTAGTAAAACAAATAGAATGAAAACATTTTTAAAAAAACTTCTCTAGTCTAAATATGCTTTCTCTTTTTACTTTTTGGATAAGTTTTCCATTTTATTTTTGCTTTTATCAAGTGAATAGTTTTGTGTGTGTGTATGAAGTAATCTCTGTCGTTCCATTTCTATTCTATTCATGTATGCATTTTTATTTGATTCATCAACCAATAATCATAATAATAATATCTACCTCTTTTGATGATGACAAGTATTCAACAACTTTTATTGGTTGTATCTCCAAGACATTATACTGTGCCGTTGATGATGATTTTGATTGAAATCACTATTTAAAAAGAAAAAAAATGAAGAACAATCGATAATAATAATAATAATTTCTCTCTTTATGTTTTTTTTTCTTTTTTAAGTTTAGCATTTAATTCAATTCATTGTTTCACTGTTCTTTTTTTGTGTGTGATATTCTCTTGTTTCTTCTCTTTTTCTTTTCTGTCTCTACAACGGTATTGTTGTCCTTTTTGAAATCATGTTATCGTATTATATCGATTTCTAAATTATTATTATTATTATTATTATTATTATTATTATTATTAATGTTATGATTTCGACCAGTTAATCATTGTACATAGATACGCATTTCGTGATATTCAATGTAGTCCTGTCTATCTACTTCTATTTCTGGTGTCTAATATACTTTTTATGATATATAATATTTTATTTGTATTCTTTGTATATTATTCTGATTATTCCTTAACAGTTTCTTTCTTTTCTTTTTCTTCAATCAATAAGATTATGTTATTCAAATGTTTACACATCACATTCAACTTTATCATGATTCCTTTTTAATATACGTGACCAGTCGCTCATTCATTCACTCACTCGCTTACTCACTGATTCATTTCATTTCCTTAGAAAATGTCATATGTTGTAAAATTTTCATTATTTTTAAAATGTGTTGATAGTTTGGACATTTGTTGTCATCATTTTCTTTTTTTGAATGATTGTTTCTTTCCTATGATCTCTAATGGTATTTATTGTTAATTATCAATACTAACTTATTACCATATTTTCGTAGAATTTAATAATTATAATTAGTAATAAAATAGAAACTGTCTTATTATGTAATACCTGTTATATGAAAATATTAGATCTGGTTCAAATGATAAGCATTAAAAAAAAACAACACTTAGTTCATGCTTTTTGTTTTGTTCCTATTTTGCATTGTATTTAAATATTCATCCCTATTTGTTTATCTTTATTCTTTGGCATATATGTTTTTCATACTTTTATTATTTTTGGTATCATACAAACCATGGTTTCATTAAATTGAAACTATTATCTAATTATTTATTATATATTCTTCATTTGTGTATTGATTTCAATCGATAATGAAATCTATACAAGCGTTTAGCGTTTTTTTAGTGAGTTAGTTTTCTACGGGATGGGGACGCTAACCCCATGCCCAACCCCCACTCCTTTATCCGGGCTTAGGACTGGCAGTAGCCTCCGGAGGGACTTCAGGCGGAGTTGAAATCTATACAAAGGAGAGAAAAAATCTCTCAATAAAATGAAGTTACAAGGCATGTTTGTTTGTTGTTTTCTTTGTAGTTTGATATATACACTTTAACTAATAGTAACACTTCAATTATTATTTTTTTTCCTTTTTGACGGTGTTCTATCATCAACTATTTCCAATGTTTGTTTGTTTATATGGTTTACTACTTTCTATGAGATCCATTGAATGTTTACTTATTGCAACAACATATATGACTAATTATCTTTTAAAATTCATTGTACACAAACATATATATATTATTGAGTTGCATATTTCATATGTTATTATTGAATAGGGTTAATAACTTTTAATGATAATAACTCTTATGAACTTGTCTGTCATAAAGCAATTATTATTAAATAGTAACCTTGTTTGTAATTGGTAATCTTTGTAAACTTTAATAATAGTGATAAATAATAAAAAATTGAAATATTAATAAATTCATCATGTCAATTAATTGTTCATTTCAATTTATGACTTTAAAATGATTATCTCTAAACAATTTTAATGATAGATTAACTAATTCTATCGTCATGATACAGAGCCCCCAAATGCCCTGGTATGGCCGAGTGTGGGGTGGGACCGCCCTCCTTCTCGGAATGCTCTTACACGGCCACGCGTATACAGCCTCTGCCAGGGAAGTCCTACTCACTGCCTTCTCATGGCAGGGGTGTTGTTTACGAAATTGAGAGAACGAAAAGTGAATGTCCGGCGCTTTAACCGGATCCCAAACCAATGGTACACATGGGCTCCAGTATCCTGAAGGAACAAATGGCGAATGAACCAATCGTTAGTCACCGGCTACCATGGGACTGCATTTCCTCACGATGCTCCACTGCCTTGTGGATCAGACCTTTAGGTGAAAGGCTCTGGGTATGGCCCCCTAAGATAACCACCTGCTTCGGTTTGGGCACCCAGGCAGTATCCCAGCCCTCACAAATCGAATGATTCATGTGGTGCATATGTATTTGGTGCCTCCTTGTACCAATGTTTATGTGTTTAAATAAATAAATAACTCATGATACAGAAACATTTCGAGTAATTATAAATGACGATAATATAGTGACCTAGTCTCCCATTCTATATGCTGAATAAGAAGAAGTGGTGTGTGATAGTGGAAAAATATGATATGATGGAACACTGAGGATAGACGGATAGATAGACACTCAGCTTACTGACTACTTAATATGTGATTTCCTTCTTGCTATTGATTTCGGCTCTGAACTCAACGATTGTAGACGGTTTATGATTGTGTTGAATAAAAGTATTGTTTAACGCTGTCTAGCTTATACTCTGGGTTTCTGTTTGGTCGTGAATTATGCATCTCATAGAACATGATCCACTAGTTTGTGTGTAGCGTATCGATAATGGCAGTATATTTGTGTACACAGAAAAATACTTTTATTTCCCTGCTATATCAGTAAGAGAAATGATATACATCATTTGGTGTAAGTACGCTTGTAGGTTAATTTTTTTGCGAGATGTAATTAGCGTTGGAAATTATTTTCTACTCGGAAATTACTTCAAATACGCTCAGTCAAAATTTGTTGCAAAAATTTGGATTGAATTAAAATAGCTCACAAGTGGAAAATGTTTGGGATATGGAAACCAATAGTGGGTCAGTTAAGGAGTTGGGTTTTAGAAACTTCACTTTGAATTACTCCGTTAGTGCTAGCGATATCACGACTTTCCAAACTGAAGGTGTTGAATTCGAGGTTTGTGACCTAATTGATACGTTGGGCCAATCAGAAATCGATCAAGTGATTAGTGTACGAGATTGGTCAGAAAAAGTTTGCATTCCTAAGATACAAACCATTGCTGGTTTTATTCCTTAAGGGATAGACATATGTACATAAATTCCCGATTCAGTTTAGTCAACAAACTATCATCTCGCTCATTCCTTATACTAGTGACTGGTTAGGCCTGCGTATCAAATTCGGATATCGAACAACCCGACACTAGTAGTGACTTTCAGTCGATTTTGATGAGTAATTATTCACAACCAATATCTTGAAGAGTTCTCATCCAGCTGAAGACAACATATGATGTACTAAGTATCCACAGGCTGTTATGAACTCCGCCAATACTTCGAGACGAAATTAATGAGAAGCAGGGGTCAGGAAAGAATAATAATTGCCAAGAAAAGCCAAACATGGGGACTGAATACGATCAAAGAATGAATAGCATAAAGTGGCACTAAAATCAAAACAACAATTTTCTATCCTACATCAGTTGTATTGAATACATTTGTATATCATGGTATGATTTTCGACGTAGGTGGAAAAAAACGCTAATCACTCGATTGCTAATGAATTTGAATCTATGAGAAATGTCACGTTCACTAAAAACAGTGAACCGAATATCACTTAATCGTATTCTCAAATTAATCAATGAAAAAAAAATACTTGCGTGACCTATTTATTGGCATGCAATTAGGTTCAAAGTTTATCGAACAATCAATGAATTTACGAATGGGTATGTCGGATAATTTTCAATCATTTATGACAATACTACAGAGTATGACCATATGAACCTAAAAAATAATTATAATACTAAAACATAGTGATCTAGATAGTGTAGAAAATATTACAAAGATAGAATAAAGTATTTTGTCTGTATGTTAAGTCATTAGAAACCTCTGGGTTATGAATTGTGGGAACACAGTTTTTGGAAAAGCACCAGATCAATCGGTGTAGCAGATACTTCTTGCCAGTCGGTTAGGTAACAAGAGACAAATAGACCTACATGTTTTATGCTACTACATGCAAAATTATTGATGATTATCATAGATGTAATTATAGCTTACAATGGTCTACCAACGCTCGAAACAGAATAGGAAAATGATACCCAACTGTATATCATTGATATGTACGTGAGATTTTCTTGTCTAGCTATAAAAGTTAGCAAATACTGCTATTTTAGTAAAATGAAGTGTGTACGTGAAACTATTAAATGGAGTTGTTAAAAGGCGAAAAGTTGCATTTGGCATCTATTGTAGGACTGCAACTAGAAAGAAGATAATTATCCTTCAACGACGTTTAAACCAATTACACAGGAGTAATCATTACCTATTCTAACTTAAATACACGACCCTTTGAGGTTGATTTAGATAAACCGATAGGTCATTTGCTAACATAAAATGTATATATTGCCTTGCTAATGAGTGATAACTGGCATGAAATCTAGTTCCAAGGATTATTGGCAATTATTTCTAACCACGTTATCATCTATATCAAGTCAGTTAAAAGAATGTTCATGTTTCATTTACATTAGCAACAAACAGATATGCGACTAATTAGAAATACATGATCAGCTAGAGTGACTATTTCATTTTCACAATAGTTTATGATCCGGGGACACTAATAATAACATCTCTGATACTGCCACTGATTAACTCCGATTCAAATTACATTGAGATCATTAATTCTATTTTTAAAAATTCTGAAACATTATGTTGACAAGTGACAACCAGAACTACAAAAAAATTATATCACTGGTTAAATCATGAGTCAATTGAAGCTAGACCACCATGGAAAACCTGGAAGTACTGGGCGGTCGTTTCGTCCTAGTATGGGACTCCTCAGCAGTGCGCATCCACGATCCCGCACCCCGCGAGACTCGAACCCAAGACCTATCAGTCTCACGCCAGGCGCCTAACCAACTAGACCACTGAGCCGGCATTTAAAGGTGTTAATGTCTAACTTCAACCAATTCACGAAGTTGCGCCACCGTACATCATTGTCTTCAGTGAGTTCCTATCTCACAACAGACCTGGTTGAACTCCACTGGTAACGACTTCTCACTAGAACTCCAGGAGTATCTCCTGAAGTCAGTCACTAGTGAGCAGGTGATTATTATTATTATCAGAATGGGTTTTGTGGAGATTTTTAGAAATTTCACTGGCTGAAAAAATAATAACCTACATCTAAAGTGTGTTACTAGTCACATTTACTAGTGTGAAAAAGCTATGCAAATAATCACAATTTCTGAGAACTTTTCCCCTTGGTAAACACTGTGCATGTTTCAATATCTGGTAATACAATAAATTTAACGGAATATTCAAAGAAATGTTTGATATTTATACATACAACAAGAACCATTAAAGAAAAGAAAACTGATTACAAAAATGAAAAGTTAATTAGTCATAAAAAAAGTAAATTATTTTATTGTTTGTAAACAGTCATCAAGAAGAGAATGAATTCAACCGATTTTGTTGTATTCAGTATGAGATACAATGTAGAATTTTTCTTCTTCTTTTTCTTTTAAATTTGTCCACTATGTGTAACAGTAGCTAGTCTAGTGATACAACTTTGTATTTTCGAATATGCATATGTTGAATGACTGCGTTGATATAAATGAAAATGATTAGCATATACTGCATGATCAAATGCAATACCATGTTCCATTAAACGATTCACAACTGCCTATTAGACAAACGAATAAAAGACACCAAAAAGAAAATACGATAAACAGGGAAACGTCAAAGTTAATAAAACGCATCATATACATATATATCCTAAATTTAACGCTTTTCGGCAATGTAATATATGGTTATTGAACGTAAAATATGATTGCCACTGAGTGTGAACAGACAGATTACTGACTATTTAATATGTGGTTTTCTTTCATTGATTTCGACTCTAAACTTAATGAGTGTAGATGATTTGTAATTGTGTTGAATAAATGTAGTGTTGTCTAGTTTATCTTTGATTCTATATTTTTGGCTATGAATCGTGTAACTGGTAGAACATGATCCACCCAGTTTGTATGTAACATATTGTTCGAGTATTTACCCTAGTAGTAGCGTAAATTTCTATTCCGATCGTATCATTGTACAATAGTAGTTTGTCGTTATATCATGATGATGCCCAAATATTCAGCATTTCAAACTTTGTATATTATTGCGAAACAATCAATTCTGTGCAATTAACACCTGATTGCATTAGGAAAACTAAAGCAAAATAATAAAGAAAGGGTTTGCCTTAACTCTTTTATTTTGATCTCTTTAAGATAGATAATAAATGGGATAGTTTGCATAAATATTTGATTAATACAAAAATACTAATTGATGATTGCATTCATCGAAGCAATTCGATTAGATTTAATCATTCGGATGAGATAGCAACTAATTTATGGGAGTTCGACCATTAATTGAACTGATTTAAATATGAATATATTTATACCTAATAATGAATCCAATTTAATAATTGAATTCATGAGTCAATTGGAGCTGGACCACCAAGGAAAACCTGGAAGCATGGGACGGCCAACTCATCTTAGTATGGGACTCCTCAGCAGTGCGCATCCACGATGCCGTTCGTGGGATTCGAACGCAAGACGTAACAGGCTCGGGCGCGAACGCTTGAACTTAAGACTACTGAGCCGGCATCCAACAGTGTTAATGTCTAACTTCAACCAATCCGCGAAATTGCGCCACTGTCCAACATCGTCTTAAGTGATTTGCTATCTCACAACAGACCCGGTTGAACTCCACTGGTCAGAGCTTCTCACTAGAACTCCAGGAAATAATTTTTGGTTTTCAATAATGGTCTAGCTTAAATTGACTCATGAATTGAATTATTAAATTACTACAATCTCCACAAAACCCTTCTGTGAATCCAATTTAATTATGAGATGTATGTTTATGTAATCAGAGTTGAGTTACGTTTGAAATGCAAGAGATAGTAATATTATCCAAGCATCTAAACTGAAAGAGATAGAAGACAGTAGAATTCAAAGTGTTTTAGCTCAAATCTGTTATATTATTTATAATATCACCACCGAACAAATTATTTACATTACACATAAAATTAATACAGTTAATTAAAAAATTATAGACTTGTATACTCCGCTTGGACCAATAACTAATAACTACTACTCACGCCATGACACCAAGTTATATAAAATGACCATTTCTCCAATTTTTTCCAACCAGTCCAAGTATCGGCAAATAATGCACGATATAGCATTCACTGCGAAGATATTCGTATTATATATCCAGGCTACCAAAGTCGGCGTCTCAAGATGGTGAAACTAATTAAATTATCGCCACTGTGTTCAAATACACGTTACGGAACATTCACATTACTAACATAGTGTTATTATTATTCATTTATTTCAACACATAAATATCAGTACAAGAGGGCGCCAAATATATTTGCGCCACGCCACATTCGTGTGTGTGGGCTGTGATACTGCCGGGGTGCCCAAACTGAAGCAGGTGGTTTACTTAGGGGGCCACACCCGGAGCCTTCGACCTGAAGGTCTGATCCACAAGGCGGTGGAGCAACGTAAGGAGATGCATTACCATGGTAGCCGGTGACCAACGATTGGTTCATACGCCATTTGTTCCTTCAGGATACTGGAGCCCATGTGTACCATTGGTTTGGGATCCGGTTAAAGCGCCGGACATTCACTTTTCGTCCTCTCATTTTCGTAAACAACACCCCCGCCACGAGAAGGCAGTGAGTAGGACTTCCCTGGCAGAGGCTGTATACGCGTGGCCGTGTGAGAGCATTTCGAAAAGGAGGGCGGTCCCTTCCCACTCTCGGCCGTACCAGGGCATTTGGGGGCTAACATAGTGTTGTCATTGGATGTAAGTAATCCTTCGGAGACAACGGTGATTAAGTATAGAAAGTTACCTGACATATTTAACTTGATAAGGACAGCTTTCGCATGTATAATCCATAACTCCTCTGATCGATGGGCTGTAAACCCAGCCGGTTACAGTCAGATGAACATCACGACGGCGCCAGCTACTTCTTTCAACTTGTTAACACACTATGAACATCAGGTTTCTCATTCCTTATGCATAGTTTTATTACATAACAATCTACATTTATCATTTAAACATGTTACATATGAAATTGTCAGTTGGACAAGTTAACATATCAAAACCTTCCTAATATGACGGGGTTGTTTTTCTTTTGTTTTACACTTGGAAGAGTATAACAGCTGTTTAGTCCTTATATCGAATAATTATTCTTTTGAATTAAACTTTCTTTAATGAAATATTAAATTTTGTGACTATAGGCAACAATATTTACTTCAGGTGTTAAAAAGAACAATTCATATAATTGTTTCACTCGAATCAAATCAGATTCATGTGTTTCAGTTAAAGTTGCCAATGCTTGTTGTAATCGATAAACATTTCGACACCTAAATAATAACAAGAAAGAAAACAAACGTTAACTTTAATGTTTAGATCATAAATAAATAAACACTCATACAAACACAAGTAATATATTCTAGTTTCTTTTGAGAATTCCTACTAAAAATTAGTGTTTGTTTAAAGAAAACAAATATCACACGTAAACAAATTTATTTCGAATAAATTGCAGCTTAGACAGACTCATGAATTCAACTAATTAATACGATCCCTACAATCCCTCATTCTGATCATATTCATCATGTGGTCACTAGTGATGGATGAATTTCTCGAAGTTCTAATGTGAGAAATCGTGATCAGTGAAGTCCAATCCGTGATAGATGTGAGACAGTTATCTACTGAAGACAATGGATGAAGTGTTGTACATGATCATGAATTGATTAAAGTTAGACATTAACACTAATGGATGCCTGCTCAGTGTTCTCGAGGTTAAACATTCGCACATGAGACCGAAGATTCTGCGTGCTAAATCGTTGATACGTACTGCTGAAGAGTCCCATATCAGGATGAAACTGCCGTCCAGTGCTTATAGGTTTTTCATGATGGTGTAGCTGAGATGGACTCATGAATTCGACCATTAAAATTCATATTCATCCCGATCAAAAGAAATACAGGCATAAAATCACTTTCAAAATACCATTTAACCAGATGAGAATGACTTTGTAGTTGGTAAGATACAGGCGCTTAACCAACTAGACCACTGAGCCACTTTTGTATCCATATTAGATCATCTAAGATGATCACAGAACTATTCAGTTTTGTTAATAATGTTAAAATATTAATTGGAACATTA
This sequence comes from Schistosoma mattheei, assembly GCA_944470405.2. Taxonomy (NCBI): domain Eukaryota; kingdom Metazoa; phylum Platyhelminthes; class Trematoda; order Strigeidida; family Schistosomatidae; genus Schistosoma; species Schistosoma mattheei. The sequence goes on from OX103944.1 coordinate 39,838,623, forward strand.
ATCGTAAATGCGTTTTTTCTACTTCGAGTTTTTACATGATCTTTGTCGTTTTCTAATTGATTGCGATTACTCTTAGATTGTCAGTTTTCTGTACGTCTAAAAATCATGCTTCTGTTATCATATATGCTGATTTATTCCATTTTAAGTTGTCCCATGCTTGAATATAGAGTTTCTCTTGAACTTCATCATCTTCCTGTATAGTCGGCAAATTTTTGAAGTACTATATGTACTTCTCGTTATTAAGTCCATGATAGAATTATTTGTACTAGATATAGATTAACCGTTCCTGAATCCGCAAGCATCGTAAACCAACCGGAAACTATTATATACATAATCATTTAAATAAAGACATAGTAATATAGTATTTTTTTTCTTTTTGGACAACACTCATGATGATCTAGTCCTTCAGATTTTAGACGGTTAGAAGTAGTCAGCAGACAACTCTGAACCCAGGTTTCCTCAGTTAATAATAATAGGTGGAATTAGATCGGCATCAAAAAAATATAATTAGACTAAAGTGATATTGATTACTACTATTCAATGATAAATCAATGGCCCATTCCTTCGTTTCAAGCATGACGCATCACTAAACAGAAAACGTTTCTCTGTCGATATCCCTATTTAAGTTCTCAATAAGCAGTGATCTATGAAACACATCCCAAGCCAACCTATTAGAACAATAAAATGGGTTGGTTATTTAACTTTATACTAATTGAAAACATCAACACCAAGGAATAGCAAGAAACATTGATTACGCAGGTGACACATTTGTTATTCTCAATGGATAGGAACTATGAAATACTCAAAACATGATAAATAGCATCTTAGAAGACATAAAGTTTACAGAAGTATATGAATCGGTGAACAAAATATCAGTCCTGGATATATTCAGAAGAGAAAAAATGCACTACAGCACACTCTACACAAAAATTCGGAGGAAATCATCTTCTGTCCGTCCTAAGAAAAAATGGCTATCCTCACAACATTATCGAAAAATCACCGTACCAGCTAAAAATAGACCCAGAAATCAAATCGTAAATCGTCCTAACGTACGTGAGAAACGACAAAGAAATCACTGCAAGGATTATAAAACCTTTGGAATCAAAGTCAATCACAAGTCAACAGAAACACTTCAATTTTATACAGATTAAAAAGCAAAAAAGTGAAAAAGACAAACATATTATCTACAAAATAAATTGTGACAACTGTGGCAAAAATTACATTGGACAAAGTGGACGCTCCTCCATCTACTCACACAATCTGTCAGTAAAATGACACATGTCATCATCTCAGTCAGTCAGTCAGTAAACCATTATAAAGATCCAAGTAACACGAAACACGCGGTCCGGATTTCATTTCTAGATGCATTCCATCTTTTTTAAATAATCGAGATAGTTTAGACTTCAATGGAAATAAACTCGCAACTAAGATCATGTGGACAGAGAATTAATGAATAATTCTCAAAACTCTTGAGTTCGCTTCATGGGTAAGAACTATTGAAAGGCAATAAACTTTAGTGAGATGGATATTTCAAACTACTTATTTAGTAATTTCAATGGTTGAAATCATGAGTCAATTGAAGCTAGACCACTATGGAAAAACTGGAAGCACTGGAAGACCGCCTCGTCCTATTATGGGACTCTTCAGCAGTGCGCATCCACGATCTCACCCCCCGCGAGATTCGAACCCAAGACCTATCAGTCTCGCGCGCGAGCGCTTAACCACTAGACCACTGAGCCGGCATCCTTGGTGATCTAGCTTCAACCGACTCATAATCTCAACCATTGAAATCACTATAATATCCACAAAACCCCTTCTGATATTTATTTAGTGTTTGTCAAACTTTCAGCTTTCATTTTGAAATACTTTTGTTGGTATTCCAAAAGTGGTTTGGATAAGAATTGCTGAAGTTCTTGATATTTGATTATTTACGCTGTAACATGAAACTGAATCCATGAAGGTAATAAACATTATTTATCCCACTGTAGATCATGACACATGATCTTTTTCTCATCGTCTTTAATAGTTTATCTGTTCCAAGTTTCTTACTTAACTTAGAGCGACTAGTTTCATTCTTTTTAATTTTCCTCTTGCCGCTTACTAACCGATGTACTGATTTCAAAAGTGATAACAACGTTCAGTTAATTGAATATTCAATCCGACCCTACACTTGGCTTTTAAAAAACTACTTCCTCAGTCATATCTACATACTCGTGCATAAAATGTCAACAATATTTGCATATTTGAAACTTAGGCGACATTTATTTACAGTACCTTATGTTTTTTAGTAATATAAGAAAGTTACAGGTTGAAAGGCCACCTTCTAAATGTTTTTCTTTAATGTGCGTATATCCGTGTGTAGGGTTGTTTAGAGTCAACCAATAATAGAAAACTAATTAAAACAAAAAGAACTACAATCGACCAGTCAGAAATAAGAGGACATTTGAAATTACAATTCAGTTCAGACAAACTAATGACATGTCAGTATTACTAATACTACTAGTAGTAGTAATAATAATAGTTTATTCCTTCTCAAACGTGTTTATGACAATTTGACTTAACATATGTGGTCTATCGTGTATATTAACTAGGTATACCAAAAGGTCAAATAACAACAACAGATAATACTACTAATATTAATCAATTAATCAGTTGAGACAAAGCATGAAACAAAGGAAAGTAAAATAACGAAAACAAAAAAAGAAACAGAAAGAATCAGACTACAAACTGACTTACTTTCACAGCCACTTCTTGAACTATACCATTATCCAAGTGTAGTCTGCCTCGATAAACTTCACCGAATTCACCTTCACCTAGTCTATACAATAGAATGACAGCATCGCTAGGAATTAAGCGAAGTTCACCAGAACCAGTTGTAGATCCGATGCAAGACGTCCCAGATGCAGTTAATTGTAGACCAGCTGCAACTGGAAGGAGACCACCACCACTGGACATACCGGAGACGCCGGAACTCGATGAACTATGGTGTTTCCCCTGTGAGTGATTGATGAATAATTTAAAAAGACAAATAAAAGTGATCATTAGAGAGACCATGTCAACTAATATGATAAGAGAAAAAACAACTGAATGTAAATTAAATACCTGATTTGATTTTTGTCCATGACGTGAAGCACCCTTAGCAATTGACATTGACAAAGGTGCACCCATACGACCACCATGTAAACTGGATGAGATAGTTCTTAAAGCCCATGCATCACCACCAACGGCAGAAGACTCAATTTTCCTTAATTCTTGACCATGATTATCTAGATTGTGAGGTGCCAATTGTTCAATATTAGTAATTCTACCAGACGGAGATATAGCATAGTGTAAACGCACAGGTATTCCATCTGCGAAACGACTATAATGTTCTACTAAGTGTTCTAAGGATAAATGAAGTGGACCCTAAAATGAAAAGAAAAGAGGTTACGTTTAAACACAAATCAAATTAAAGAAAACAAGTAGTTGAAGTATGCGATTAAATAAAAACGAAAAACTAACCCAGATAAGATGATCAAAGTCAGCTTACAATAGTAAATAACTATCATTGCAAGAAACGAGGGAAGAGAATGATTCCATTGTTTCTGTTTCGTGATGAGTCACGAACATGGAAGCATTGATGTACTTTATGACGAAACATAAACTATTGGTGTAAAACGAACATCAGAATGTGAAGTTGTAATACTGTCTAGGAAATCTGACTACTGATGGAGTTTAATCGAAATAACTAGCGTACAAAATATAGAAACGTTTGAAGATTTGTTCCTGAGGAAATCATTAAAAACGGCAAGATCTCCTAGAATGAGAGCCATCCAGAACATGTAGACAAAGTTCTGGATAAGAGTTTCATGCATTTAGTACAGGTTTATAATTCAGTAATTCCTTGAGAATTTAAACGAACATACACATCACTCAGTTTAAACGTAAACTGTCCACAGTTAATTTTTCGTGTTGAAACATTTCAATGAATTAGAGTAGATATAATGTTTACTTCTGACAGTCATATAATAACATTGTAATAATCAGTACACAAATAGTTTTATCATTACATCCGATAACCACCTTTATAATGATACTGTTTTAATAAACAATAAAAATTCTATGGATTAGTCAGAAAATTAAAAAACGCGCATACCTTATCAATGAAATAAGCTTCTTTTGTATCCATATGAAATGAAAAATCAACTACTTCTATTTGATATTTTAATGTTTGATGTTGATAATATAGAACAAGTACAAATTTTCTTTCTGATTGTGATGATCGTCGAATTAGAAATGCACCATCTTTAATTGTGGAACAATTGGAAAATATTTTATCGGTTTCCGATTTTGATAATGAAGGATGATACCAATCGTTCTGTATGGAAATAATAATAACAAATAAATGAAGTGGAGAGGGGGTGGTGAAAAACAGCATGAACACATTAGTAAAGTTATATCTATTGAGGAATTCCTGATGGATTTTTGTAAAAATAGATCTTATCGATTTGCATCATATGTGATAACAATTATATGCTCATTTACTGATCAGAAAGTTAGTATATTGCATCTTGTGGTTATTTTACGACTATGTTTCGAGTACCATTAGAGGTATGAGGGCAGTTACTACATTTCAATTGCTTACACTGTAGAAAGATAATTTTTCTTCAAGTATCTGAAAAGGAGACTGCGTTATGGACGGTTTAGGAGCGTGAACGTAGTGCCTAAGGGTCAACTGTTTAAGGCTGGTCACATACAAACTTTCTGTGAATAATCTAAGATGTGTTAGTCCCCTATTTCAAAAGCCTTATCATAGGAGACGAAAAGCCGTGGGCAAAGGTAAGTCATTTAAAGGCCGACGTTTTCCAGTCCTTTCCTTCACAGAGAAGTCAGCATCTCCGTAGGTTCTGGTTTTCGCAGGAAAACACCTTACTGACATCATACTTCAACAGTCGGTGGTACGATTTCGCCCTCTGACTATGGGTTTGGTGCTTTTAGTTTAGGTACACTCCAACCGGACTATCTGGCAAGAGAAGAGCTTAAGAAAAGAGAATGTCCTAGCCAATAGAATTCGATTGGGCAATCACTATAGGTAACCCCGACCACCATATCAAGGTAGCAGTCGCAGCCGGGTTACAGTTGTGTTAGGGGTATGCATAAATTGGTAACAATATAATAGACATTTTCGCAGCATTACTTTTAGAAACACTAAGTGAGTAGTACTGATGATAAAGTATATTCTTATTTAAAACTCATAAAATGTACTAAGATATTTACTGAAATTGTAAACTACGTATAAACATTAAATTCAGATAATGAGCAGAATTAACTCTTACTATACCCATATCCTTTTGTTAGGTGTCCACTAAATTCCCACTAATAGTACATCCATAACGTAACATAAAATTTGCAGATACATTTTAGTTAATCTGAGCAGTGAATTTTTCAACATTTAACGTTACAGCCAACTAGGTAATTTTCGATTTCCTTATAACTAAACAAGACAGTATAGTTATCTTTCGTTTAATAGACGTATTATCGAAAGTCTGGTTTACGAATAGTTGTAATTTGACTACTGAGGTGGTATTTTTGTTTTAAAGATAAATTCCAACTTTCATCTAATACTAATCAGCATATAATTTAGTTTTACACACTGAAAAGAAAAATCATAATGTCATTCCGACAAGTAAACTGTTATATAATCATACTTTTTATTTTTAAACATCCAGTAATAATACTAACAACGTAAATCATAACACAATGGCATCCTAACATTAGTGTTATTATCGATTTTAACACTTAGGAGGTCGGTTATCAATCGTAAAATACTCATGTACGTGCCGATCTGCGAAAAACAACCTATATACAGATGATATGTGATTGGGTATATCATTCATACTATTTTATATGCATTACATTAATAATGATGAATCAATCAAAATTCAATCATCAAACTGCACATTATTAATAAATTTGACCTCATTCAGTCAATTATAAACAGAATGTGGGACTTAACATATATATATATATATAGTAGTTAAAGTTGCCAAAATTTACATCAGTGTAGCAAGAGGAAATTAACATTTTTTCAATCTACTCACAATTCGACAATTCATGTTGTAATGGGCAGTTAGCAGCAAGCAATCGAAATCCTCTTAGTTTTAGATACTATTCCACTGAAATATTCACTTGCGCGTAGATTATAACGAGTAGATAAGGGAAAAACGAATTACTTTGCATACCCATATTCCCATTCACACCACTTAGAAAATCCTTATATACTAGAGAGACGCGAAATCCATTTGGCTAAATAGCGTTTTCATGAAAACCCTAAATCTAGTTCCTAACTTTAACCATCAGCCTCAAATTATAAATTGAGTTCCTCACACTGCTTTATAAACCCTCATTTGGTCCTGATTAGTAGGTAAAGATTCTCAAAGGTCACTTGAGCGTCACTCAAAGGTCGTCCATGAATTATGGTCTCACCTGAGTGGCCTACAAACTAATCACTAATGAGACTTTATTATCTGTATTTGGTGTGCGCATTCTGTGTACAAGCATTTTATTTTACTAGACGGAAAAACCTAGTTGTTTGGCTAGTGGTCTTGTTTTTGATTTCAGATCATCCAGAAGCTTAAGCCAATAATTCGTTTTTGTAAACAGCCATCACTCATTCACATCATATTGTGTTCATCTATCGATGAGTATCCTATTCATTGATTTTAACAGCCGAGAATTTCGTCTCATTGAATTGTCAAACGCCTCTATAGGAAGTACCTCCTAAGTGCTGAGATTAAAGACAGTATTATTGTACCCTTAGTTAAACATGAAAATGGGATTAGTTAGTTATAAGCAACGCAGAACCAGACACAAATGTGCATTGGTTGGGTATACCATATATCGGTAGTCCTCGAAATGTTACTGTTATGATCTCTCTTATTACGACCCAGCTACTCTTATTGCTCAGTATTCTTTGGACACGACTTCGCTTAACAAGTTCCCAAATCAGAACATATTTGAACAGGAACGTAATTATATTCCAAATAACAAGGTTGGATGGAAGTAGGAACCATAATGATAAAAACGTTAGTTTATTTATAATGTTTGCATAAGAAGACTTAAGAGTGTCCGCCAGAGTTGATTGGTTAAGGAATAGTCAATCAGAGTGCCTCAATACAATCCTGCAAGGGACATGCTGTAATCTAATCTATACTCCGCTAGTAGTTACTAACCCATGAAAAAGCCATCATTGTGTTGATCAGCTCCATAATTCATTGATACACTCCTTTTAGCATGGTTTACTAAATGACCGTTGGCTGATCATCACTTGAGGATTTAAATGGGAGTGAACACAAGTTCACACAGATAGCCATCATTGATTGTCAGGGTGTCATTGCAACTACTTCAAATAACTTAAATCTTACTTATTTTTTACAAAACAAGGAGTAATAAATTAATGGTTAGATTTTTTTGATAGAACACCTCAGTATCATTACCGTGAGATACATTATCTCTAGTTTTTGCAGTAACAATTCATTAAGATATAAGCTCAACAAACAGCATCTTGAAAACCAACAATAATCTAATTGAAAGGGTCATGACATGACCCTAATAGAATTAACTGAACTTCTTGGATTCCACTGTCCGCCACTATCTTTTGCTAGAAATATCTTAAAATCGTGTGTTCTGGTTTGGTAATTAACTTCTTAGGCGATCGCTGAGTGGTTAAGACGTCTAAACATCCACGTCCATCGCTGAAATCAGCCTGATTTTCACGAGCTCTAGTTAGGCGTTGAATTATTAGAGGCTTATATTTGAAACACTATACTAGTCAGACTGATTCCTGTTTGATTGCCATAAGAGGATTTTCGTCCTTTCTTAAAAACTGGGACGATCAGAAATTGGGACTTTTTAGATGGGATTACCTAATGCATTAGTCAATTTAAATTATAATAGTTCTAATTTTTTTTATAACAAATGTCCCCAATGAATCTATAAACAATACTCTCCCTAATCATTTTCATTGTTACACTAATGTTTACTTTGCTCTTTACTTCTTTAATACAGTCTAATTTCTTGTATCAACTACATATACAAACACGTTGAATAATATTTATCTTCTCCTAGAGAAGATACAGTCCTTTTGTAGAAGATAACCACTTTTTTCGTGTACAATGCTACATAGTGGCTAAATCATCGTTGTCTCTCATTTCAAGCAATGGTAAGTTTCTATCATTCATGAAGTAAGGGCTTGGTCACAGCCCTACAGACTGAGTGTAACAGCATATTTATGTACTCATATAAAATCACGAACAGTAAATTTGAATTATCCGTTGGAGCACATTCAAATCACAATACACCAGCCGATCCTGTTCAGTTAGTCATCAAGGTATTGTGACAATCCTTATTTTATTTATTTGAATACATAAATATTGGTACAAGAGGGCACCAAATATATATGCGCCACACAAAACAATGAGAATTTGAAGAGGAAAAAAAGAAAGGCAAAGGGCGTTGAAAAAAGAACAATAACGAACAGATTAGTGTAAGGTATTGTAATAATAATAATAATAATAATAATGATAATAATAATAATAATAATAATAGGGGAAAAAGAAACGTACAATCAGAAAAGATCTTTCAGTTAAGGAAGAAGCAACCACTTTTTATGAAGAAAGTAAAAGGTTACAGCAGGATCGCCACTGGCTTCTATTCTGAGCCATATCTGATAACGTCTCTAGCCACTCTGCCGCACCATCTCTCGGACCCCAACCAGGGAGTCATGAGAGACCAACACAGGCCAGCCCTTTGCAGCTTTCCTTCATGCCACGACACCATGTCATGCACTGACCACCTCTACGCTTCTTCCAACCAGTCCCAGAGTCGGCAAATAATGCACGATGAGGAATTCTCTGGGACGACATTCGTAGAACATATCAAAGCCACCGAAGTCGGTGTTTCAAGATGGTGACATCAATTGCATTATCGTCTCTGCACCCGAACACACGATGCCGAACCTCTGCATTACTAACATGGTGTTGCCACTGGATATCAGCAATCCTTCGGAGACAACGATGATCAAACACAGAGAGTCGTCTAACATCCTCAAATAGGAGAGGCCAGGTTTCACAAGCATAGAGCAAAACTGCTCTCACCGACGTGTTGTAGATCCGACCTTTTACAGCCAGAATAACGTCACGAAGGAGCCAAAGATGGTCCAGATTGGCATAAGCCGCTCTGGCTTTCACTATGCATGCATTGATCTCATCACTCACGCCACAACCAGCACTTATGCAGCTACCTAGATACACGAACTTCTCGACTACTTCTATCTGCTCACCATCCAGGGTGAGTACAGGATTAGAATCCTGCCAGTCCTGTTAGAAATACTTTGCACTTCGAAGGTGCAAAGCACATACCATACCTACGGACAATCCTTACTAACCAATAACAACTGTATAATCCTCAGTTAATGTAAATCAGTAACTACGCAGGTAAAGCTTTGACATCGACAAGTACATACAAAATTCGCTATGTAGTGGATATTACACTACACTGTTTTGAATAGAGCTACAACTGAAAACATAACCAACAATTAATTTAATGTTTCCAACAGTACTAGTATGACGAATCAAATAATGTGCTTCTTAGTAATAATATCGACCAATAACTAATATATAAGGACAAAAATAATTTTCACAAAAGGGGGAAAATACAATTTACCTGCATTGTAATTGCTGGAGCAGGTTTGTAACCGGCCAGAGCAGCAGCTAAGTCAGCAAATCCATAGCGCAGAGCTAATTCAAAAGGCATCTCAGCTTCAGCATTTCTTGCCCATGGAGCAGCATGGTAACGTAGGAGACAGTTTACACAATCGGCATGACCTAACATAGCAGCTTCATGAAGTGCAGTATTCCCAGAAAATGGGCATTTGATCTGAGGATTAGCACGGCCGACTCTTAAAAGGGTTTCAGCAACATGTGCAAAACTTTTTTGACATGCACGATGAAGTGCTGTGAATCCACCGCAATCTCTTAAATTTACAGACGCATTGTGCTCTAATAAAAGCTAATTGAACAAAATGTACATTAAATAGAACTTGCTTAACAGGCACAACGATGTATAAGAAGTAATTATGTACACAATAATAGATAAATTGAGCACAAAAGCAAGCTTGAGTGTACACCGAATAATGAACTGCGTCTACTGCTCCATTTCCTGAGAATTCGACGAAAGTCGAGTTAAAAGAAAGGAATGTTTAAGTCACAACTTTTATAATTTTAATTCACTGTACTTACTAGCATGTTCGTTCGTCATAAATTTTTTCTAATAAATAAGTCCCAGGAAAGCATTAGTTCGAGAAAAACCCGAAAATGTCCAAAGACTGCAATATGGTAGGATGGCCAACTATTCGCTTTGCGAAATAATGATATAAATGTTAGTTATAAAGTACATTAATGACTATCAATATAGATGCATGTGGTAAGCATAAGTCTAACAGTTTACCGGGTACAATCACTATTATTACATAAAAAATTAGAAAAGATTGCATAAGAAACAATCGAATTACGGATAACTAATATGACAAAACTACAATTTGTAAGTTATACTTACCCGGACAATATCATTGGAGCCTGTTTTAGCAGCTTCGATTAATGGAGTAGCGCCACTGTCAGCTGATTTTTCGTTCACATAATCCGATAAACTTGTTACTTCCATTGAGTTGACACGCGTAAAGAGGTCACGAACACCCTTGCAAACACAAACGTAAACAAAAAAAGCTTCACACACAGTCACAGTAATCTTGATTAAGAGAACTGTTTTAAATGAGATTTGTGACAAGACAAACGAGTTTCTGATTGCGGCATAAGCCTTTTATGAAAACAACTTAAATATAAAGAGTAAGGACTAGCATGGAAATTTGTGTTGCTCCTCTTACCTCACGATAGTAATAATGAGTGATCAGTCAGTCAGTCAGTCAGCTACAACGTAGGACCAGGCACATATGTGCATCGGTCCAGGTTGCCATACCTCATTAGCACAACAAGATGAACACCGGATTCATAGGAGTGGTTAGGTCAAAGGTTGCAATAAGGATATAGTATAGGAAGGAAGAATTAGTTCGTAGAAAGAAAGGTATGAAGTGATTTTAATCTCTTAGTTTAAGGGAAGACAGGGAGTGTATACACCGACGCCATTGTGATCGATTCTGAGCCATGTCACCAAGAGTCTCCAACCATTGGTTACGAAAGTCACGCGGACCCCAACCAAGTAGTCTGCATCTACCAACATGGCTCAGACTAGAAGTTAGTGACTTCAAGCACTGATGCCACGTTTTGGTTTGGCCGCCCCTAACTTTTTTCCAACCATCCCCTACACCGGTTAGCATTGCACGTCGTGGTAATCGGTGTTCAGGCATACGTAATACGTGGCCCAACCATCTCAGTCGATGAAGATTCATAACCTCATCAACTGATTTACCATCATTCCCTAATACCCTGCGTCTAACCTCACTATTACTTACCCGGTGATCCCAGCAGATGCCAGCAATATTTCTAAGGCATCTGTGGTCAAATACTAGTAGCTTACGGGTGTCTTCTACTCTTAAAGGCCATGTTTCGCTGCCGTAAAGTAAAACAGAACGGACTGCCGCGCAGTATACTCGTCCTTTTATTGATAGACGGATATCTCGCCTCCGCCAAAGGTGACGTAAGTTGGCAAAAGCCAAACGAGCTTTACGAATCCGTGCTGAGATTTCGTCAGACACCAACCCATTAGGGCTGATCAGACTTCCAAGATAAGTGAAGTTGTCAACGCGTTCGACTACTTCACTCCCTATCCTTAGTTCAGGTGTTGACGCAGACCAGTCCTGAAGCAACAACTTGCATTTAGAGGGAGAGAAGCGCATCCCAAACATTCTGGCATTGTTGCTTAGTGCTACCAGAAGACTCTGCATTTTGTCAGCGTCTTCACCAAACAGGACTATGTCATCTGCGTATTCTAAGTCGATAAGTGGACCTCCTGGAAGGAGATCAATACCCGAGAATTCAGTCGACGAGAGTGTTATTTCCATCAATAGGTCTATGATGAAGTTAAACAAAAATGGAGAAAGTGGGCAGCCTTGACGGACACCACTTGAGGTTGCAAAAGTAGATGACAGTTCGCCATAAGCCCTGACTCGACTAGTAGTGTTCGAGTAAAGAGCCTTCACAAGGTTTATGTACTTCTGAGGTACGCCTTTCAATGACAGACACTGCCACAGAGTCTCGCGGTCTACAGAGTCAAATGCTGCTTTTAAGTCAAGAAAGACCACCATCGTCGGACGCCGATAGGTATGCCTGTGTTCTAGAACCTGACGAATGGTGAATATGTGGTCGATGCAGCCACGACCAGGTCTAAAGCCAGCTTGGTTCTCTCGTGTTTGTAGTTCACGAGTCTTAGTTAGGCGTTTGATAATTATCGAGGCCAGTATTTTAGATACTATGTTTGTTAAACTAATCCCTCTGTGGTTGTCACAGGATGATTTTGACCCTTTCTTATATATTGGGACGATAAGTGATTGCGACCAGTCAGATGGGATAACGTCTAATTCCCAGATCTTAGCTAAAATATTAGTCAACCTAATCGCTAAAATTGGACCACCATCCTTAAAGACCTCTGGAGCCAATCCATCTGGACCAGCTGCCCTTCCTCGTTTCAGATTAACTATAGCCTTTTGAACTTCAGCAAGAGTTGGGGGACCTACTTCAATGTTCCATTCACATTGTCTGGGAATGGAGGGTAGTTGTAGAGTAGCTGAAGGCCAGCTGAACTGTTCTCTAAAATGTTCCGCCCATCGTTCTAAACGTCTGGACTGGGAGCAGATGAGAGTATTATCTTTTTCCGAAATAATCTCACTTACACTTGACTTATTAATTCCAGTTTCTTTTATTAGTCTGTAAAGCTGTCTTGTGTTCCCTATAGTCGCCGCCTTTTCCATCTCTTTTGCTTTCGTTACCCACCACTGCTCACGGTCGTTCCTTAGACTTTTTCTTAACCTAGATCTGATTTGTTGTCGCTCTTCATCATGTTCGGAACCTGATGGGACGAGTTTGCGAGAATCCATCAGTGTGACAGACCTTGAAGAAATCCACTGGTTCTTTGTAACTCTGTGGTTTAAGTCACTAATAGATGTCACTGCTGTTTCCACAGCTGCTTGTATGCCCTTCCAAGCAACATCTGGGTCAGCCTCGTCTTCACAACTACCTAAGTGTGACCTCAGTTGTTCCTGGAACCTACTTTTGGTTTTCTCGTTACTCAACTCAGTTCTAACGGGTCTTTTTAATGTGGCTTTTTTGCGTCCAGTGAGGCGCAAGCAGATGCGTGCCCGTATTAGGGCATGGTCGGAGTCCAAGCAGGTACTCCAGAATGAGCGACAATCTTCTACCGACCCTCTCCAACGATGACTGATGGCAATATGGTCTATTTGAGTCCATCGTTGGTTTGGTGTAGGGGGTCGCCATGTTAGACGATGTCTCTCCTTATGCTTAAAATTTGTGTTTGCTAAAAATAAACGATTGTCTGAGCATAGCTGCAGCAGACGATCACCATTATCTGTTCGCTGTGTCGGAATACTAAAATATCCACCTAAATGCCTTTCTGTTTGGTTTAAGCTACCTATCTGAGCATTAAAATCACCTGCTACGAGTACTATGTCTGAGCGTTTAGCTTTCTGAAGAAGTTCGGAAAGCTTTCTGTAAAATTCATCTTTCACTTCATCTGAGCTGCAGTCAGTGGGAGCGTAGGCAGAAACGACAAAAAGGCAACGACGTGTGTCCCTATCCTTCCGAGTTCTTACGCAGCCGTTCAGCCGAACAGCACATAGACGACTGTTGACGGGGATCCACTCTAGCAGTGCTTGTTCGGCCCTCATGCTTAGTGCTATGCCTACACCTGCCAGTCCACGAGAACTGGCCATCGGGTCACCAGATACACGAAGGGTGTATCTCGTTGGCTCTCCGTTCTGCCGAGGTGAGGTCAAGTGAATGACCACACTGGAATCCTGTATGCGTGTTTCGGAGACACAGCATACATCAATGGAAAGAGACTCTAGGGTTTTAGCCAAGGAAGCCTGCTGACCGATTTGACATAGGGTGCGTACGTTGAAGGCTCCAATGTGTAGTTTGGAGCGAGGTTTCAGTAGACCTGGGACAGAGTTTTGAGCACTAGAATCGTTGGCTATGGTGACACTTGAGGAGGAAGCCAAAGGAGGAAGTTTAGGGTTGAAAGTCGATGTAGGAGGAATAATAGGAATTGAAGAGGAAGGTTGATTATGAATACAGTGGTCTTGGGTGCTGTTAGAGGTATGAGGGCGGTTATCACTTCCCGGTTGCCCACACCGTGGAAGGGTTCTTCTGGAGGTACCTGAAAAGGAAATTGGATTAGAGGTGGCCTCAGTGACCTGAGAGCGTGACCGCAGTGCCCAAGGGACAACTGCTTGAGGCCGGTCGCGCACGGCCTTTTCGTGGAAGGTTTTCGACGTGTTAGCTCCGTTCTTCAAAGGGCCTTACCGCCGGAGACGGAAATCCGTGGGTAAGGTGAGGTGTGCATTTTTAGGGTCGACCTTTTCTAACCCCACCCCTCCTTGTGGGAAGGCAGCATCGCTGTCATGCTGGTTGTCTGAAGGAAACACCTTACTGCTGTCACACCTCTGTACAGTCAGCAGTACGACTTCGCCTTCGGACCTTGGGTTTGTTGCTTTTAGTCTTACCGCTCTTCAACCGACCTGTCTGACATGGTAGGACCTTGAGGAACGGTTGTTCCAGCCAGTATAGCTCGGTTGCTTCATCACGATAGGCAAGCCCGACCACCACGTCAAGGTAGCAACAACGGTCGGGAATGGTAGCAACAACGGTCGGGTAAGGTAGCAACAACGGTCGGGAATGAGTGATCACGGAAAGTAAAAAAGACAGGTTGTAACATGGTCAAAATTTCCATTTAATTTGATGTCCAGTGCCTTTTGCCTCGACCCTCGATTATATATATATAACTCGATAGGCAAATAAATGTCGGTCGGTTTATGCACATCTCACCGACCATCAGTTATTCCAGTAGTTTATGTACTATAAGCTTCAACAATAAAAGCACGGTAATCTGTTTAAAGCCGACAGCTAGATAATAAAAAAAAATGATATCACCAAAACAAGATTCGTGTCAAGTAATAATTCACTAGTTATTCTCGTTCAGAGGACCTCTATCATGAAACATACGATTCCTCCTGTGGGATAGAAAGGTAGCTTGGCTCCATAGATTAACTCAATATTTCGGTTTGGCCATCTTAAAACCTTTTGGATTCTCAGTAGATTCCAGTGGAAATAGTCTACCGATGGTAAACGTGAGTGCATAAAACGTCCTCAATTGTCGGTCAATGAGTTTATAAACTAATCAACTGGTTCCCTTTTAAAAAACACCACACTTAATATTTAACTTTCAGTCCCATGACTCCACGACATATCAACAAAGCTTTAGAAATATGTTTGGTTGAATACTTGTCTTAACACTGACTACTACCAAATAGGCATATTTAGTAGATAGGGAGAGGACTGGTATCGATTTATACAATGATTAACTAACCTTAAGATTTGCTTTCCTTACAGCATGATGCAAGTCATTGGTTACTCCATAAACAGTAATATGTGGAGGCGGCCGGAGACCTGGAGCAGGCTTCCCTAATGAGCAAACTATGCAGTTATTTGCACGCCTGAACTCTGATACAAGTAAGTCAATGCCCAAATATTTAGCATTTGTTCCATTGACCTGAAAAACAAAATAAAACCCAGACGAGTGTTTTAGAGAGTAACGTGAAGTTAATAAAATTATTAGGACGGCGTTATACAGTATAATCCCAACACTGATGTCATAACCAGACAAAAGGAACTGGGTAGTCTACAATCTTAATATCAGTTTTTTAGTGAGAACAAAATGAACAATACACACCATCATAAAACAGTACGGACAGAAGTAATCATAAATAAAAGTATGACTCGTTGCCTTATGAAAACTTAGAATAACAAAACGTTTTGAAATTCAACAGGTACCTGATAAAATCCATCTGACAATTCTTCTATCGGATAGTGGTACAGCTGCTGATTGTAAATGACGCTCAGAACATACTTGTGAGTCGATATGCTGAACCTTATAAGAAAAGTCCCATTTTGTGAATGATGTTTCAGAAGTCGTTCAGTGTCCTCCCGACTAATATTTCCGTGAAACCAGTGACCAGACGGGACCACTTCCGGTGGATCAGCCACAGTTCGTACAGGCATTCTAGGAGTGACTAGTTCGAAAGGTGAAAGTACGACAGATGACGCAGTAATTGGGATTGGTCTGTGAATTACACGCGGAAGTGGCTGGTTCAAAACGTTACAACTGTCGTTTGCTTGTTTCCGGTGTTGTGGCATTACAATGACGTGTCGATACAAAAAAATCCGTCAGATAGTATTCAAGAACTTGATGTATGTCTAACATGTACAACAAACGATTAAGAAGACCAGTACGATCCCGCCATGTGTTACTACTGACCTTAAGATCCAAGTCAGAAAATTAAAACGAGAATATTGTTCCAAATCACATGTGTACTATGATTATTTACAATCACAGTAATGTGTACAGATATGTCGCTGAAAAACAGTTGGATGTTTAGCATAGTTTATCAGTCATTTAGAGTCGAAGCACTCCCAAGTTTATGTGTTGAAATTAATAAACTTTTGATTTATAACTTATTATTTACAATGGCTATGGACAGTCTAGTCCTTCAGGTGTAGAATCATGAATATGAAAAACCCTTAAGTAAGGAGGGGGAGTTTACGGTAACCTAAAAAGACCGCATGCTCCATGAACGGGAAGAACTGCTCTGACTTGACTTGCAAAAAATCACGCGCTCTGATTAAAAGGACAGTGGTATTTTTCCTTGTTGAGTAAATTCTATTGCTTTGATCGTTTATTACGTATCAAGACTACTGTTTTCACTTCAACTGAGTTTATTTCAGTTAAACTATTCGATTAGAGTATCGTTTCTGTTTCTAAAGTAGTTTGTCGTCGATACTTTTAAGTACTTTGTTTTCTACTGTATCTGTTAGTACTTTTGGTTCTAACAATCTACAGTTCTCCACTTTTTTGGTCATAGGTCATTTTTTGTCTGTGAGTATTACTGCATCTAGTTCTTTTTAAAAAAAGCACTCCTGTATAAATGACTGGACAGTGCAAAAATAGAAATTGCCAACGTCCGGGCTGTCGTTATCCCGTTGAAAGCAGTATGCAGTGCGATGAGTGCAAAGGCTGGTACCATAAAGTTTGCACGAATTTAACGCCTGAGGCTTTCAAACGGTTCAGTAAAAACGGTTGCGTATGGCTTTGTCAACAGTGCTGTTCGGATGCGAACAGCTTGCTAACGGAGGCCATCTTACTGGCATATGCTGCAAAAAGTGCTTTGGCAAGCGTGGATCGAGATACATCGAACAGTGCTCGCTCCGTCAACACTCAAATTGATGTGAAGCAAACTCAGGTGAGTTTGGGAGCAGGTGGCTCACACCGACTAAAGGAGGAAAAACAGTCTTCAAATAGGTCTGTCTTAACCGAAAACTCAAGAAAAGAAGTTTTTTCTGTCCCCGTCTCCTAAATGATATCCAGCAGGAAACGCTCGATCGGTTTCTAGCGGGAAACATAGCCTGACCTCTCAAATCGTTGATAACCCTACGGAATTCCAGAGTATGTTTGGCGCAACTGTGGTTGCCTCTCATAGCAACGTTGACGAATGGGTACAGGTTGTAAGGAAGAAACAACATAATGATATAAAAGGGAATCCTGCCCCCGTAAAAGTAGTCGAGAAATCGAAGGCCCGTCACAGCGAAAGATCAGTTATTTTTCATAGAATTAATGAGAGTAAAAGCTCTGAACCAAAAGCTCATTTTGAGCATGACATTGTGCTGATTAAACAGCTGCTAAATCAACTCGCGCCTCAAAATATCATCGGTGTCACCTTTCTAAAGGTGTACAGACTAGGGAGTCTAGCGAACTTGAAACCAAATCAATCCAGACTGCTTAAAGTAGTACTCAAATCTTCGAACGAACGCGACCTAATTTCACAGAATGGACATAAATTAAAGGGTTCAGGAGTTTTTAATCGTAAGGACTTGCCGTTGGTGGGCCGTGTAAAAAGACGGTAAGCTGAAGAAGAACTACAACTTAGGTTAGACGCTGGCGAGAAGGACATAAAAATTGTAAATTTTCGGGTTGTGAGGCTTCAAAAGAAAATGATGCCGAAGATACTCTGAGTGAAGGACGAAGCCACTTAAATATACTTCGGATCCGTTACACTAATGCCGAAGCTTTCTCAATAAGCAATCGGAACTAGGTGTACAGATTGACTCTACAAAGCCAGACATAATCGCAGTAACAGAAACCTGGCTGACACAGGCTATAGATAGTATGGAACTTGATTTCGAGGGTTTTACGTTAGTAAGGGCCAACAGAACACAAAAGCGTAAAGGAGGAGGGGTAGTTCTATTCATTAGGAATGCTATCCCATTTACCATTATCGATAGTGTATCCCATGAGAGTGGGACGTGTGAATTAGTTAGTTGCCGCTTAAAATGCAAGGGACAAGAGCTGCTGATTGGTTTGGTCTATCGCAGTCCAAGCTGTGAGGCAAATGAGATCCTGTTAAGCAGTCTCAATACTTGGTCCCAAAGTGGTCGATGTCTAATCCTAGGGGACTTTATTGCACCTATGGTAGACTGGGAAAGTCTGCGAACTGAATCGTCAGAATGTTCCTTCGACCAGGAACTAGTTGATGTGGTTATCACATGTGCCCTAGTGCGACGTGTGAAAGAAGCGACTATGTACGACCCGGAAACTGAATCATCCTTTCTTGGTCTTATATTAACTCACTATGGCGATGACGTTGCGAACGTCCATCATGTGCCACCACTAGGTAAAAGTGATCACGCAGTTTTAACTTTTGACTTCCGTATAACTATCAATCACGAGCACGTGTTAGCTCAATCCAGAACTAACGTCTGGAAAGCAAACATACAAGATATCATGCACTAAGCAACGTTAGTAGATTGGACAATAGACCCAGAGTCCTCAGTTGAAACGTCTTTGGACGCATTTCGAAATTTATACTTGAATGTAACCGCACGCCACACCACTTGGACCGCACAAAGAGGGTTGAGAAACTCTCCACCATGGTTCAGTAGGGAGGTTCGCATCCTTCTCGTAAGAGACGAAAAATGTGGGACAGATTTAGGTTACTGAAGACTGATGAGACAAAATCTCAATATCGAAAAGCTCAGAATACCTGTGCCTCGACCCTCCGTAAGTCTAGAAAGTTGTACGAAGAAAAGATTGTTAAGGAATCCATAGAATGTTCCAAATGCTTGTACTCCTATATAAGCCAAAGAACAATAATAATATATATATTCCTGCATGTGCAGGTACACGCCATTTTTACAGGCATGATCTATTAATTACAACATTTGTTGGTTCACAAAAGGCTTCTCAACTTATTGAGTTTATAGTTGTTACAAGGTATACTCGTAGGGCGCTTGCTGTAAACCGTGACCTTGATGGGACGCGTACGTCAAGTTTGTTCCAGACGTCAGAATTTTCATAGCTGTGCCCTCAGAGCAAATTTCTGAAGAAAAAAAAGAGAAATAGAAGAGCAGCAAGGCACCTGGATATGAACGCCAAACCTTGCTTGACATTGTGTAGTATAACAGACAGAGGTATAATAAATTAGAATAGATACATATTATCTCTTGTTATTGTGAAATGCGGCCAGGAGCTCCATATTAGAGAGTGTATGAATAAAGAACAATGAGTTGTGTCGTTTAACAAGTTGGAGTAAGCTCACATGAAGGAAGGGAAGTCAAGGTTGGTACAAGGAAAGCGGTTTATTAGGAGTGTATATAGAGGGTGAAGTATTAAGAATACTAATGACTATATCTTTTGTCGTCTGATTTTCTCCTTTTTTTGTCTATCCGATACCACCCACGCAATCGTAGTGTAAAAGTCCGAGTTAGCATATCATAGGTTGTCTTAGTAGAATATCTAATCCAGCATAATATTTGAAACGCGAGTCTGAGTGGTGAGCGTAGGAAAACAATCTATATCATAGAGGAAATATTCTTGTACTATGGGGACATGATACTGCCGCATCATTAGTGGAGGATGACTTTGGTTAGGCTCAAGCGTTCTCAAACTACTTTAGCAGTGTAAATTCCATAGAAGCACCCTTCCCGTCAGCGCATACAAATCCCCACACATACGCTGGATAGCATGACCATTAAGGAACTCGATGTCTTTAGTCTGGAGGGTGGCGTTACTGACCAGCAAACATGATAGTGGGGAGATAACTTCAGTCCACCCATGTCTGTAGGACAGAACATTTTGTTTAATCACGGCTCCTTATGGTTTAGTGGGATGTTACGAACTTAAGGTATTAGTGCTGATTTATCATGCAAAATACCTCATTAAATCGTGTTACGAAAGTTGAATCGGTTTCACTTCCTACTCAGTAATCCTATTACAAGCAAACTAGACAATTCGATAATATACGAAGCCTACTCAAGACCCTATAACACCTTAAAAAAAACGAAAGGGGCTCTAATAGCTTCGATAATAAAAGGAAGATAGCCAGTTGTATATCACAATACTGTTTCTAGCACTATATTTTATTTTATAACCACACATAATCCCATACTCTCAGCTCCTTTCCGAATCGCCTCCATTTGTCAGTTGTATGTCCACTCATACTTTGTTTACACTTATTTTCTTTAACCTAATAAAATGCTATTGCTTAACAAATACCTTAATAAAAGAAAATTAGAATGAGTAATCATGCCTTAAGCATTCCTTCATGAATATTGGCTACTCTGCTTCTCGTGTTTTATTTTACTTGCTCCTTTCAGCCCCCTTGAGATATGGAACTGGTGACTTCATCCTGCACCATCCTTAAAGCTTTAGATATTCCAAAGGGACATATGGTTGCGATTTCTAGAAGCTCCCATTTTCTATGGGCCTATCCTTGACCATCAGTTGCACATTGGCGACGCGACTTTCATGAAGCGCGCCAACGGTGATACTGACTAAAACCATATACATTCATATCTTTTAAATAATCAAACCAGTTGAGTAATTTACTACAGTGGGTATTGTAACATTTGTAAAAATTTGATCTTGCCTGTAAACTGGCATGCCTCATGTAACAAACTGTTATTTGAGAACAAATTATTATTATTAAATAAGTTTGACATTGGTAAATCCACGGGGCCCGATGAATTGCATCCTGGGCCACTGAAGGAATTATCTAACTTCGTTGCGAACCCTTTAAGTATATGCCTTGACCTATCCGCAACTCAGAGGCGTTTACTAAAAGACTGGCAAAATGCCACAGTAAGTCCAGTCTTCAAAAACAGGTACGGAACATAAACCTGAAATTTACCGCCCCGTTAGCCTAACTAGTGTTGTTGTTAAAATCTTAGAAAAGATTATTCGGAGGGAGCTGTTTAAGTATTTCGATAAAAACCGGATTTTTTCGGAGAAGCGGCACGGTTTCAGAATAGGTTACTCTTTTCTTGCTAACTTATTAGTGGCTCGTGAAAGCTGGTGCGCTCTTAAGGACCAAAAGCTACCTGTAGACGTAACCTTCATTGATTTCAGCAAAGCTTTTGACAAAGTTCCGCACAACCGGCTGTTATATAAGTTAAGAAATGTCGGAATTGGAGGCAATCTATATATGTGTAACAGCTCAGGTTGGTTGGTTAAGAGTTGACCCCAAACAACCAAGCTTATGCCAAAACAGTATTGTTCAAGTATTCATTCTCATTCCGCCTCACCTACAACTCCCCAGACCTTTTGCCTTTGATATATAAGTGTTATGTTAAATTTTTTTTAAATACTGGACACATAAGCTAGGTATTCCGAAACGATGGCTGCGGATTTTAATCAAACTCATACAACTAACACTGGCAAATACAACGAATTCAAAAAGCAACCCAGGCGAGTTTTATAATTTCTTTTTCTGGTTAATTAACTATGTTGGCTGTACTTCTTATATATCTATATACATTTTTCACGTAGACTGGCTATACATATATACCATATGAACTACTTCTAAAAGTTTTCGGTCGAAGATGTGTTTAGTAGCTTGATACGCTTAATACTACTATTAATAAGTAATTTTCTAGACAAAACATTTTGGATTAAACCATGGTCAAATACTTAATAAAGTTCTCATCATTTTTTTTTCATGTTTAGGAAACTTACATAATGACTTAACCAGTTTTCCTACAGCATGCTTTTTAGTGTGATCATATAACCCATCATTATTGGCAATATTCAAATTTTTTTTTAATTTCTGACATTTAAGAATCAATAACCGTGAAGATATAGTACAGTGCGTTACTGTAAGGTTACTATGTTAGCCGCATTGATTCCACATACCTAATTTTAAACACAACTTATAAGGGAACTGTTAAGTAATCACAACATTGAACTAATATGAATATCACAGCTATGCTAACGTTAAACCAATTATTATTAGTGGTCCATACAAAATCCTGGAACTTAACACTAGCGTTATAAAAAAACATGTTATGTCAATAACTTATATATATATACCTTTTTTTTCTCGTTGGTTTAATTATAACGTAAAATGGAAATCTACCACACTTGTAGTTTTTTTTTCTATAGCATTATTATTAATAAAAACAAAGAACTTGTACTATTCCAATATGGCACTTTGACATATCAATCCGTCCTCCTGTTATCTTTCTCTCATATCTGAGCAACATATGGCCAACAAACATCGTATTGAAGGGGGTTTTGGTGAACGAAAACGCTAGCCCCACACGCACTCGAACCTCTGCCCTCCTGGATGCTAGACCGTGTGCCTAGCCATTAGACCACATCAAACCACGGGCGAATGACTGCAATCTTTCCTTTTACCGATTAATCGTATATAATACTAATGAGTAATAGGACTTACACATTTCTAAGGTGCAGACAAATTCGTTACTTGGATGAATTGACGAAATATTGTTTCAATATATCATGCATACTTAGATCAAACCAGAAAAGAGTATTTGACACAATTGTACTTAATCCTCATAATCTACACAATTTTTTTCTCCTCCTTAACCGTATATTCTTTTCCGTTTTGTGGAGTACAACTATGCACCCTTGGTTACGTACCTGGTTATAAAAGGCGGTCGTCATAGGCCCAAGGTCATACATTTGATCGGGTTTGACAATGAGTCCAACTTCTAGCAAGTTTACACTTTTACATATATGCATTATGAAAAAGTTTTTTTTTGTGTTCATACCTTTTCGTACATAAGATGGCTACACTATGTCTATTTTCTTCCAGAATACCAATCCTTTCTGGAGGCCAATCACTTACGTGGAACCGAACAATTATAAATTATATTTTTGTATTTCCATTTTGTATCTTATTATTTTTATGCAGGCAGTGGAGCAGTTCTTCAGGTGTGATTGGTTTTCACCATTACCTTTGAAGTAGATTCTTCTTTACTTTTTACTTGAGGGCGACTAAAGAGGCAGGTGAGTAAACACCTGATAGCCGGTCTGAGCATGGAAAAATCGTACCTCACCAACATGGTGTTGGGTAGCCCGCTCGCGGCACTTCCTCAGATATTCTTATTCCACATTCTCACACTCTTTCTCTTGAAAGCACGCAGTAAACCGTCAGCGATAGTTGTAGAATAGATCACATGCTACAAAATAAGATGACAAACTAGTAAATGAGGAGACATCCATGGACTATCGTTGACAGCGTTAGTCGTCACTGATTGTAAGTCAAATAGTGAGCGAGTTGATAATTTTCCCTCGGGATGAGAAATAGAACTAAGGTGTTTTCGATAGATAGGTTAATCGAACCGACGTTCCTACGAAAGTCGATTCTAGGGGGAAGCTAATGTAACAGCTCAGGTTGGTTGGTTAAGAGTTGACCCCAAACAACCAAGCTTATGCCAAAACAGTATTGTTCAAGTATTCATTCACTTCCTTATTTTTCATAAGCGTTATATTCCCTATTATCTTGAATGTTGAGAGCCTTTGTTTGTCTGAACAGATAATCCCACGCTCCACTGTGACTGCGCGAAGATCGAAATAAAGACCTATTCACTACTTGTCTGGTTTCTTCTATCAATAGCACGAGGGTTACCTTAAGGCACGAAATATGTGGATAAAAGACTTCTTAGTTGGGCGTCAACAAAGAGTTCGGGTGAACTCAAAGTTATCTAGTTGGGAAACTGTGCTTAGTGGAGTGCCCCAGGATACAGTTTTGGGGCCAGTGCTATTCCTCTTGTATGTAAATGACCTTCCTTGTCTCCTATCATCATCGGTCTTGCTATATGCTGACGATGTCAAGATATGGAGAACGATACGGTGTAAGGGTGATAGCTTAGAACTCCTAAATGACCTGGAGAAATTATCTGAATGGCCTCAAACCTGGCAGTTGCCGATAAATACTTCCAAGTGTGTTGTGATACATATCGGTCATCAAGGTACAGATACATACACGATGAATAACACTGAGCTACCTGTTGTCCAGACACGTAATGACTTAGGAGTCATCGTTAGCCAAGACTTAAAGACTACTGTACACTGCCGTGCAATAGTCGCCAAAGGTTTTAGAACGTTATGGTCAATACGTGGGTCTTTTAGTCATGTCGACGCTAAAACGTTTTTGACTTTGTATACAGTGTTTGTACGTCCTAAACTTGAGTACTGCATACAAGCATCTAGCCCCTGCTTTAAAAAAGACAGTGAGCTTCTGGAAAAGGTTCACAGAACGGCGACTAAGCTGATTCCCGGAATAGCGGAGCTTCCGTATGAAGTTCGACTGGCCAAGCTGAAGCTTTTCCCGTTGTCATATCGCAGAACTAGAGGCGACTTGATTACAGTCCACAAATTGCCTAGTGATAAATTTGCACCTAATATGCCCTCATTTTTCTTGTCTTCCAAAACAGAGAATTTACGAGGACACTCCAAAAAAGTGCACGAGCCCAGAACAAGTTACTTGTTAGCTGACTATCGGCTTTCCCATCGAATCAGCAACGAGTGGAACTCATTACCTCAGCACGTGGTTGAGGCTTCATCCCTCAACCCTTTCGAAAGAAAGTTGGATCAGCTGAGATACCACCGTTGCCAGAACTAACACAGGCCATCAAGCCTCCAAACTGAAACTGAATTTATCAAACTTTTGCGGCATCCTTACTCAAACAAAGCACTATATTTGATTCAAAGGACCTGCATTGAGCTGAACGCTCGGTGGATTACGTTTTTTAGTTTTATCCGAGCTAATAGTTAACTGAGTTTTGCTTGAGACTACTCATCAGCTTTTTAATTTTTTTATGACTAGGCAAGTTTTAGAACATCTCGACCTCTTGTACTACCTATCTTTATCCGTTTAATTGTATTCTTTAATCACTGTCCATGAATTTTATAAGGCTCGTTTGACAACTTATATTACACTATATTTACTAAGATCACTTGTAGGCTATCTGGATTGAGTTTAGCTGCATGCAGTGTGACAAATTAAAAGGGTACTTTCAAGAAGCATTGTCATACCTTACAGCAATTGTTTTCAAGAGACTTACTAACATATCGCTGTTGGGCATTCGACGCACATAACATGAATGACAAACATTTGCGGGACAATATCACCAGTCTCCTGACACGTCTGAGGAAAAAGATTGTCAGTACATCCAAAAAATGTTCTGAAAGGGATAGAAAACAGAGACGAGCATCTAAGAATAGCGTCTTCGACAATAATAGTACAGATGGAAGTTATATCACCACTAGCGAGAACATTCTGAAACTACGCACCGTCATAACATCAACAGCGATTGTCTCTCTCCTGAGTCTTGATTCCTCTAGCGCATACTCTGAGAATGCAAATGTTCCCCCAAATACTTCTACTGTAGACGATCAGATCCCATTAGCAGGGCTAATAGAGATCGGACTTAACCATTAAACACACTGTACAGACCAAGTCTTGTAATAAAATCAGCTAGTAAATCCGTCGTGCGATCGATTACGAACACTGTCCCACCAGTCAACTAAGAGCACGAGAACTAGAACTACATTCAAACCACCAAACTAAAGGGACCCCAATCTCAACATTCTCAGAAACCTGAGACGTCAATCACCGTTCGCTATGATTCTCTTAAAAGCACGAGCCTTGAGAACAGCTCTGAACCACTCAATAGGATGCTGATGTAACGGGTTGATAAGACGAAATTACATTTTTTATTTATTATGATTTTTTCGCTATATCACCTCCGCCTTTGATTTAATGTGATAATTATTGGGTGTGGCTTGGCTTCCCGGTTTGCATATTTTTTGGTGTGACAATTATTTATGAGGGTGTGATGCTTATTTAGGAATACATATTCTTGTGTCATCTTAACGTGAACCATGCTCATCATGACATTCTGCATGTGGTTTGTCATAACTCCGAGCATTTTTCATATAAATGATTTTTTCTAACCAATAATCGAAATAGGTGTAAAATGCATATACAAATAAGCGCATTTTCGGCTCAAGTTGTTTAGCTTTTTGGTTTAATAAATCTTGAATTGTAATAATCTTGATGTTTTACTTCACGTTGTGGGCATTAAAGTGGTTCCCCTTTTAATAAATGTAAGTATTATGCAACGCAGACATAAAAGATACTTAAGGGAAAGCTAAACAGGAACACAAACTTCCTAAAACTGAGCCATTATCATTTACATGGCTCACCTGAGTGAAGGAAAACCCTGTATATGTAGGTCGCCTGTTCAATATTATAAGGCTCATCCAGAAAATCAGAAAGCTCACGCGTTTCATATCGAAAATGACAACTGCTTATATACGAACGGTAAAAGTTGCCTAAAAAAATGGATGAACAGTGTGAACCAAGTAATGCTGATAAAACTCATATGTTAGGAATTCGATGTATATGCATCTTATCGAATTGCAGGCCAGGAGCTAATAAAACTCGGGTTGTTGTTGTTCTACGCCGACAGGAAAACGGTAATGCGGAGGAAGAACAGAACGTACTATACCGTTTAGCAACAAATCAAGTTTGCGCTCAGAAGTTTATAGACCTTGGTGGATCTTTGAAGTGCTCAGTGAGACTGTCTAAAACCTCGAGATATCTAATTGGAGCCGTCTACAGGAAACCATCGGTCCTGTCTCCCTTGAGAAAGAATGATCAAACCGTCACCGGCCAACCTGGGATGA
Organism: Schistosoma mattheei; assembly: GCA_944470405.2. NCBI lineage: Eukaryota > Metazoa > Platyhelminthes > Trematoda > Strigeidida > Schistosomatidae > Schistosoma > Schistosoma mattheei. The sequence continues at coordinate 39,865,893 of OX103944.1, forward strand.
AACATCCTAATAAGAACAAGCGTTAGAATTAGACTGTTTAGTGTGTCATCTATACAGGTCAATCTACAGCAGGTGGCCTGAGCTCACTGTCAGCTTGATTTGGACGCTCATTGAAATTTCTTACTGCACACGATCTTATGTGCTACAAACATCCTCCATGCAAACGGCCCGCATAAATTAAAAGAATCCCTCAGTCATCAAGATCGCATTCTCCGAGTGCCAAGGTGCAAAATGCACTACTGAGGGGAATATGAACGAAATAGTAACGAAGGCACATAAGGGCAGTTCAAACTAGCAAGAAACCAATGCACAAAAGCCACAGAAAGAAATAGGGTTCAGTATCAGATAAAGCCATCCGATAAATTCATCTCCTAATCCAAAAACATTAATTTGTTTGGCAGCCTTTCCTCTACAAGTTCGAATCAGGGTTTTCCAGTTTTTAAATCCTAGAAGCCCGACGAACAATGACGGAGATAACGCCGGCTTTCTAGTAGAACCGTGTTTTTAAACCGTCACATACTACCTACATTAATGAGAGCTTCGTCTGTAACTCAACTGGATTCTCAAAATTGAGCATGAGAACTGAAGTGATGTGTGAGAGACTTTATAGTCTAAACAAGAATATTTATCCCGGCCCGGATATGATTGACTCTGACATACTGAGGGAAGCGGCCTCAATGTTGATTAAACCATTTAGCGTGGTATTCTCACATTCTCTTAGCCGAGAGGCAGAAAATCGAAAGCTGGCTCACATTGCAACAATTATCAAGGGAGGTCAACTCAACTAAACTTCAAGCATCCGGCCGACAGTGCGTCTCTCAATATCCTCGAAAGTTATGGAGTCTATGATATACGAAAGTCTATGTGGTTACTTATTATACATTAACTTCCCTTTACTCCCACAGCACGGTTTCAAGAAGTGTTACTAGTACATAATCAACTTTCAGACCGCGTTGGAAGGATGGACAACCGTTCTCAACGACAAGAGGAAAAGTTATGTTATGTGTCATGTAACGACCGAAATCCCAGTATTCGGTCTGAACGCAGAACAGAAGAACCAAAGTTTATTATATTGGGCCAAATCACGTTCATCTGTATAGCGTGCGAAGCGTTTTCGAGCGACTCATATTGAATTATATCAAAACAAAAACTTTGTACTCAATTTGAACGGTTCTAAGTGAGCCTAACATCACAAAAAGAGGGAGGGTGGAGTTACTGACCAGCAAGCATTGATGGTGAGGGCGATAACTTTAAACCACCCGTGTTTGTGGGGACAGAACATTTTGTATGTATCAGGCTCTTTATAATTGAGAATAAGACAGTCAATCTAAGATATAGATTGTCTTCCTACGCTCACCACTCAGACTCATGTTTCCAATAATATGCTGGATTAGCTATTCTACTAAGACAACCTATAATATGCTAACTCGGACTTTTACACTACGATTGCGTGGCTGACATCGGATGGACAAAAAAAGAAAAGAAAAAAGACAATGAAAGATATAGTCACTAGTATTAACACCTCACCCTCTATATACACACCCTTCTAATAAACCGCTTTCCTTGTACCAACCTTGACTTCCCTTCCTTCATGTGAGCTTACTCCAACTTGTTAAACATCACAACTCGTTGTTCTTTATTAGTACATTCTCTAATATGGAGCCTCTGACTTCACTTCACACTAACAAGACATTATATGAATTTATTCTAATTTATTATACCTCTGTCCGCTCTACTACACAATGTTAAGCAACCTTTGGCGTTCATATCCAAGTGCCTTGCTGCTCTTCTGTTTCTCTTTTTTTTCTCCTTCAGAATCTTGCTCTGAGGGCACAGCTATGAAACTTCTGACGTTTGGAGCGAACTTGACGTACGCGTCCTCTCAAGGTCATAGTTTACAGCAAGCGCTCTACGATTTCACTTTATAACAAGTATAAACTTAATAAGTTGGGAAGCATTTTGCGAACCAACAAATGTTGTAATTAATAGATCATGCCTGTAAAAACGGTGTGTACCTGCACATGCAGAACTATATTATTATTAACGGAAGGAAACATTTTGTGCTACATAGTCAAACGTTTCTCTTGGATAAATTAACGTGCTAAACAGAAAAGAAGAATGATGAGTAGATAAGTATTCAATGTCTGGGAACCAATAAGGGTATTACCAACAAGAGGGATCGGATGTCTATCTGCAATGATTTTAGTAACCTGTATTAGTATTGGTTCCTAACAAGAGACCTGAATAGAAGTTACAATACAAAACGGTAACAAATAAAAGAAAACACTGTCCAATGAAGCGCTTTGAATAGATCATCAGCGTGTTCTTTAAGTTGCATGCCTTAACTTCTTAAATGTTTTCGATAGGTGTAACGACGAAAATGCCGATATTCGGTTTAAATGCAGAACTAAGGAGCCAAAATGTTTTTCACTTAGACCGGACTACGTTCTTTTATATAGCGTACAAAGTGTTTCTGAATGACTTATTAAATAATATCGAAACACAAACGTTGTGTTTAATCTAAACGATTATAATTTAACAACGAGAACAAATTATATCAAAAATACAAAATACCTCAAACGGTACAGCTTATGCCATACAGTCAAGGGTTTCTCTAGCACAAATCAACGCACTAAGTAACAGCAAATAACAGTTATTAAACAAAAATTCAATACCTAAAAATCAGTAAGAGTATTTTCAACGAGTCTTACGTTAACTGCAAAAAATGCCTGTCGAACTAACGTTTCACTATTCACGTTGAAGAGCATTTTTGGCTAGTTCGACGGTAGAATGTTCCACTTAACCTTCCATTCAGAACCATTTTAATACCAGCTTTTAACTGAAGAAATTAACAGAATCACTCGGAAATAACGTATAAGACCTTGATCTCTATGGCTTACTTCCTTGAAAAATTAACTCTACACCTAAAATCCGACTGCAATATGCGCAGTTCCAGAATGAGAATTTTATTTATAGGGCTAGCATTCAGACGGTAACTCTTTCAGAGTCATGGAATATCTGGTGATGGTGATGTAACAATCAGTTGTGGTGGTCCCCAACAAAAGGAGCTTATAAAAGGTATATCAATACACTAGGCTAATAACAATATACCAAGAAAGTTAATAGTAATAACCCTAGATGTCTATCTGTTAGTAAAACCAAAGGTAACAAAATACAGTTAGAAATACAAAAGGTATATTAAACAAACAGACAATAGCAATTACTATAGAATGAATGTTACTTGCGAGCTGCTTCGTGAGAACAACAACCACAAACCGAGTTCACTTGATTGACAGGGATTCCTCTGCTAGTGACTGCACCAATGACGTAATGAGGAAGACGGAGTCCAATAGTATTATATAATAATAATCCGCACCAAAAGTCCAACGCAGAGTCGGAAGGCCTAAAAGGATGTTATAACACTATTATAGTCGTCAATCAAAACCGTGGCCAACAAAGCAGGAGAAAAACGGCGTAGATAGCGTGTTTTAACCAACGCGGTAGTAAACTTGCATATTATTTAATGAAACAATTATCATCGTTATTAACAAGTGATACAGAAAAACAACAGATATTGAATAAAATGTGGTTACATATAAAGTGTAACAAATTAGAGAAAAAATGTGGTTTTTATTTTGTTGTTACGAAAATCACTGAATATATGTCACCATACAGTCAACAGGATTTTTCAAACGAGGTCAATTCTTTCTATTGGAAAGTAGGTCAGTCTAACAGTCGTTAGATTTTGAAATTTGAACTCGAAATAATGAACCGATTTTGAAACATATTGGTAGAACTCCGTTGTGCTTATTTATAGGAGTTTAAGGAGACATTATATATATATTCGTACGGAATTAGGCTATTGAATAAAAGATGCAGGCTCAAGATATCCAGCTGATTGAAGATTGTGGTCCGAAAAAGCGCCAGTCAACACGGTAAAGCGATTCTGACACACCTTTTAATAAGGCGAAAATCATAGGGAATGAGGGTATACTAGTTTCCCATTGGCACACCAAATCAAATGTTACAATTCTTAATGAGTAGTAAAGCATTGACCAGCTTGTCTGTTTAAGATAACAATAACCCGTTTAGGTTTCCTGACAAGATATTCATTACCAAACCAACAGCTCGTTTCAAATAGTTTAAAGCAAGTAACGTCTTCCACCCACTTGTGATCAAACGAAGAGAGTCACCTGTGTGTCACGACCAACGTATGCTTATTGCATCGATAACTTTACCTGAAAAAGCATCTGCGGTGTGAATGTCACTATTTCGGGCCATCACACACCATGAATTTCATCAAATTAGACACCGAGGTAGACGTTAGCGTTTTGTGAGGACTTCGGGTCGGCATACTTTGAAGGTTGATGTGACTCAACCCACATACCCCATGAATGTTGATGGCACAAAAATAATATAAGTGGTGCTAGGCCACCAAAAAGGACTAGTTTCAAACCAGAAATTTCCATTAAGTTTGTTATCGACAACGGTGTGTCAGTCTTTAATTTCGGTTAAATTCTCAGATTTTAGTAAGAAAGATCTCAGCTGAGGTGCAAACCGTTGCACTACTGCCAGACATTAGGTTTACCGCATTAATGTCTCTGATACATAATTAACAGTAGCCTAACAGCCAGGAAAATTTGACTCCGACTTGTCAGAACGAGTCTGTAGTCGAAGTGGTTTCTTCATCTGAAAAGAAGCCTTCATATTAATATAGAACCGAATCAGATACAAATTCTTCCTTATTTTATTAGGCTGATATCAAGTAACCCTACGTAGCTTTGTGCAAAAGTCTTTTGATGGGTATACTAATGTTTATTGAAGCGTTGACTATACGAGAACTGAAACCGCCTTTATGTGTTCAAAAAAATCTGTTGTTGCCATTAACCCATCATAGCAACGCTAGTTTATTATCTAATATAATTTACACATTGGTTTTATGCACGTTATTAACTAACCTTAAGAGTGGCCAATTTTCATTATCCATTCGGCCTCTATCAAAAACGTCTTCAAAGACTCATCCGTCAATACCTTCTGTGACGGGAATGATCGCAGAATCCCGCTTATTGACGTTATGATGCGTTCACATACACAGCCTCGTTGATTAGCTCTCGCAGTGTTGAAGTACCATTCATAACCTCCTTCCAAAAAAACATTTGCTATAATGTTCTGATCCCAACTACACACAATCTTTCTGAGACTGGAGTCGGCTCTTCTGAAGTTCGAACCACCGTTCCTAAACACATGTTTTAGGTGACCCATCCTACCAACGAATCTCAAGAGAGAGCATAAAACGAGTCAGCATCCAAGGTGTGGGCCATTTTGGTACAAACTGCCATAACAAACAGGCAAGCGGATAAACAATCGTATCGTTTTTCAACGACTCGCCTCTTCTTAACGTAAAATGGTCCAAGATAGTCTGTGTCAACATAATTGAATGGTGGTACGAAACCTTTCAGAAGACATTCAGGTAGTGGAGCCATAATCTGTGTGCCGGCATACTGTTGAGTCTCTTGCATAAGAAGCACCGTTTTAGGACTCCTTTGATAGCAGCTATAGCCTAGTTCTCATTTTCTTACCAGCAGACATTACATGGAGTGTCATTTCCTTCTTTGAAACAAATGTACCTACTCTCCTCGGTTTTTCTTGCGATTCACATGTTTTGTTGTGCTTTTCTTTATGCTGTATTTGCCTTAGTGTCTCCATCTCTATGGGAAATTAGATCATTTGAATCAGTTTAATTATATTCTACTTCGCGTTACCAATTTCTTCCAGTCTCAATCTTTCAAGAACTAACCGCCTTCTATCTAATCTCACCCTCATACTGTGGACGGAACGTTTGGTCCGTGAAATCACTCATTTAGCTTAATGATACCATCTAACGGCAATCCACAGAATTCTGTTTACTTTTAACATATATACATGGGATCACCGTAGAAATTTCGCGAGTCGTCGCTAATCTATTGCTTACGAATCTCTCAAAACGTTTGGCTGTGTTTCTTATACAATAAAGTGCGATTAATGAATCCGTCCAATAAGTGATAGAAGAGATAGGGATACGCAATTTTTGTTCCATGTGTTTTCCAATCTTAGCACATAGTACAGCAGCTGTTAATTCCATTCTAGGAGTGATTATAGGTTTCAGTGGGGCAACCCTGGACTAAGCTAGTAGAATGGAGCAATTAACTTGACGGGAGACATCTTCAAAAAGAGCATTCGCCACAATACCATACACAAATTTCGAGGCACCGGCAAAGCACTGAATGTGAGTAGCCAGTGGTTTGTAAGATTCTGGTACGAGACATCTGGGAAGCAACAGTTTACTTAGGAACCTCATACCTCTGTGCCGACAGTCCAATCTCATAAAGCACTCCCTAGGAAACTTTGCGTTCTACGCCAGATTTTTCGGGCAAGTATCCTGCATAATTAAATTAGCTAGTAAAACACCTAGTGTTATAAACTCAACTGGGCCGAATATCGAGACTACATGCGATAAAATAGTTCTCCTCGTAGGGGTCGTTTCGAATTCGTGCACTCCGAAGCAGGTCTTAGACGTTCGAACATCCCACTCTTTTCGTAGAGTCATCCCGTTTCTTTCCAAATATAAACAGATGTCTACAGTTCTTTCTATGCGGTCTTCCTCTGGAACAAACTTCATTAATCCAACATTGTTGCTGGTTCATTTGGTTAGATTTAAACCCCTTAAACGTAACATCTTCAGTTGAGAATATGTTAATTTAGCTTCTTCTAACTTATCAATACTGGTCAATAAATCGTGGACACAGAACTGTTCCTTTGATGTCTTTATAATACATTCAGGAAACCTGTCCTCAATAGCCAGTATAGTTCTTTGTAGGGCAAACGTTGCCCTTCTATCTAAGGGCATCACGATCCTGTAACGGAACAAACACTTGGTGGAACACTTCTTCAATATCTGCTGTGAGACTTATATGCCTTTGCTGAAATCTGGTGAAGACATATATCAGACTGTTGACCAAATCTGGACCAGAATACAAGATTTTATTCTGGGACGTCCCGGTCTATTAAACTGCACAGTCCAATACGATTCTTAGCTTATTAGGTTTTTCGGATGGAAGACATTGTGGTGCGGTAAATACCAAAGCTGACAACTAATCAAATTCTCGATAGTTTTTTCGGAGAAGCCCCGTTCACCATGCTCTACCATCACATTAACATAATCCTTATGGAATCTCTGGTCATAGATGAGCCGGTTCCTCAGGGAATTTAATATAGTCATCGCCAGTTTTCGATTATTAAGTATCCTGTGTTGGTGACTTTAGGGCAAATCTATTTGGTAATCCTCGTTTACTAACTGTATGGATTTGGACATAGCATCCAGGGCTTTACGATCATCAACCTACATGAGCACACGGTGATTCGGGTCGTCTTCAAAGCCCATCTTATATAACTGCTCTAGTCTAGCTTCTAGTTCAACTTTAGACGATAGATAATTTAAGATACTCATATTTTTCGTGGTCTCATGGTAAGGTATAAACGGCATCCACCCTCAAGTCTTTGTAGCGTACAGTTCCATAATTTTCTCAGTCTCTATTCTTTCGTCCCATGGCCTCACGTACATGCACCCTATCAATATGTTGACAACCCTTGGGAGGGTCACGCCGTGCAAGTGAGATCACGATACCGTCTGAGATGTCATCGGTACTGTCCTACGCAATATAGGTAATCTCTCTTATATCCATACCTTTGGAATTCTGGATGACGAAGAATAATTTAAGGGGGAAACTTCTGGTTGAACCTCTTTGCAATGAAATGTGAACTGGCTATCCAGCGTTTCTACTAAAACCGCCTCGGACCCTCCTTCTAGCTAGATCTTCTATAATAGACGAAGCGTCTGAGCCACTATCTAGTAAAACGCAAGTCTGTACCGCCCTTTCTCCGTTTTTTACCATTACAGGTATTAATGCAAATGCCACTTGTCTCCATACACGCTTAGCACTTTTCTCCGTATCGAGTCGGGTATTAATGTGGCCATTACTATTAGTGTCTTTCTGCTTCATGTGTAAAAAGGTGTGGTGTCTCCTTCGACAGCATATGACCTCGGTGCTCGACAGTTTCATGATATGTGGCTCGCCTTCAGATAGACATTACAAAACTTCTTTAGCAAACTCTACCATATCATTGATATCCTTATCTCTAAACCATTCATATTGGTCTAAACGGTGGTTTTCAGTACATAATAAAAATGACAACTTAAGAGTGCTTGGTCTTACGTGTGGTGTGACATCAGACCCACACGTGTTAGCGAACGACACTCCCGCCGTATACTTTGAATCAGGGTTCCTTTTAGTAACAACAGCCGACTGCCTTTGGTTGAGATTAGAGGGATCTCCACCGACAAGTAATCAGTACCTGGTTTTAGCAACACCCGACTGCTCTCCCACAAATTCGCAAAGGTCTTTAGGTAGAGGCTCTCTCTTCTGGTTCGAGCAATACACAATAGTAGCATTAGCTTTACAATCACAATACTAAACCAAGTAGTTTAGCATAGTTCTACTTCAAACACTCATCGAAATTCCGTATGAAACTCCAGTAGTTCATGAGATTACCATCAAACCTTATGATCTCTCACTTTAGTAGGTCTAAAGATTTAGATATCATTGTTATCCAGTCCTTTCCAGGAGGAACATCAACTGCACGTAAGGAAGATGTAGATTCGTACATCACCTTGTCAGCCACAAAATGTCTATTATGTTCTCTTCCCTTGTGACGTAATCTTTGCAACCTAATTTCTCTTTGTCTGAGTTAAGTGTACTCTAATAAGGGATCCATTCGGTAGTTGTTTTCAGTATGAGTTTCTGAATAGTGGGGAGACAATTCAGTTTTATGATTCTCCGTAGACATTAACAACATTTAACGTATGAATTTCTGATGAGTTACTGGTCGAAGTATCGTAGGATTTCATTTGACCTACAGATATACTACTAGAACTGTGAACGCAATACTTGCGACCTCAGAGTCTATGTGAAAGGTATAGTCAGAACAAGGACAACTTGGCTTTAAACCTTATCTGTTTCTAAATGTGGAAATAACAATTTGATTAGTACAATAATTAAAGTAATTATAGTAGTTAATTGGAACGCACAAACATACCGATCAGTATCACCTGTTTTATCGAAATGAATAAAAATTACGAGTCACACTAATATAATAGGATAATAATCCCCTTCAATTGGCAAGTTACATGCAACAGGGATAGTCTACAAATATATCAGATCAAATCGACGTGATGGGCGCTTAAACAACGATTTGATTGATTAGTTATGAACATAACTAACAATAATGTATGATCAGATTGTTCGGAATTCATTGCATAAAAATATCACATCTGATAACCTTCATCTTACCATAGAATTATCTAAATAACTATCAAAGAGACTGATTGTTTTAAATAGATTTTATATTAATTTGAACCAAATAACAATATAGATTAACTCTAAACATGTGTGAGAAATAGAATAAAAAATGAAATAACTTTTTTATCATTAAAATAAGCTGTTTACGCAACGGTTTCTTTTAAGATATGTAAATATACAAAAAATAATTATGTATGAAGTCAACCATAAAAATAAGGAATATATATATGAGAATCAGATTAGGCCATCAAGAGATATATCACACCCATAATTAACAGTAAAATTGTAATAGGCATCACAAATACAAGGTAAGATAACAAAGGTATAGGAACAATGATAGAGAAAAACTGTTGACTGTTTATATTTCTGATATTATTGCCTTTTGGACAATTGAGTATAGGATGTTCAATTTCAGTAATATATATAGAATCATCATTAGTGTTATCAGTTTTTGTTGATGGGAGACTAAAAAGTAAAGAAATAATGAAAGTCTGAGATAGATAGAACAGGAGTTAATCTAGTTATAAACGCTAAATGATTGAATATAAACGTGAAGTGATATTACAATGAGAAATCGGTTCGAAGTCAGGTCCACTTTCACCGAGGTTGAATCAGTCAAACACAATGTGTCAGCTATTAGACGACAAGCACAAACCAAAGTGTAGTAAATGAAATCTTGGATGTTTATTGGATCACATCAAGAATAATATGGATTTTGCATACACACTATAACATGTAATCGGTTTAATTAGCCTACCTTCTATAAAGATGCATAACAGAAGTGAATACTACTGAACACATGTTGGTAAATTTATGGTGTCAAGCAATCACAGATATACAGTTATTTTTACTCATCATCGGACAAGACTTGATAGTCAGATCTTCATTCCACTGATATTTAAGTGATCTGTGAAGTATGTATCTCCCAGTCGTTCGGGTTTTAATGATTTTTCATTTTTTTGTTTAATATTTCATACATAAGTGTGAAATTTTACGGAAGTAAAACCTACTTCACTGGTTAGCGACAATGATTCTGATATCAAATCATTTTGACGTTTTGGGTTGATAATTCAATCTCGTGAGAAATCACCGCTGGATTTCATCTACTAAAAGGTATTCTGTTTGTTTGTTTTAATAATCGAAAACTTTTTAGTCAAATGCTACAATTTTAATCCATAACAATAAGGAAGTAATCGCCTATGAGCCCAAAGCTTTCTATGATGCCAAGTGATATTACTAGAATTGCATAGCAGTTTAAACCTGCAACCAGATCTTACAGGGATTTGACTTATCGAAAAACCCTTATGACCAAGTAACAACAAATTTTAAGACATCTAGTTGTTATTATTTGAACACATAAATATTGGTACAAGAGAGCGCCAATATATATGCGCCACACAAAACAATGAGAATTCGAAAAGAAAGAAAAAAAGGTAAGCAGCGTGAAAAAAAGAGAACAATAACGAAGAAGTTGGTGTAAGGTAGTGTAGTAATAATATAAGTAATAATGAGGGAACGGAAGGGTACAATCAGAAGAAATCTTTCAGTTAAAGAAGGCACAACCACTTTTTTATGAAGAAAGTAAAAGAAGGTTACAGCAGGATCGCCACTGGCTTCTATTCTGAGCCATATCTGATAACGTCTCTAGCCACTCTGCCGCACCATCTCTCGGACCCCAACCAGGGAGTCATGAGAGACCAACACAGGCCAGCCCTTTGCAGCTTTCCTTCATGCCACGACACCATGTCATGCACTGACCACCTCTACGCTTCTTCCAACCAGTCCCAGAGTCGGCAAATAATGCACGACGAGGAATTCTCTGGGACGACATTCGTAGAACATGTCAAAGCCACCGAAGTCGGTGTTTCAAGATGGTGACATCAATTGCATTATCGTCTCTGTGCCCGAACACACGATGCCGAACCTCTGCATTACTAACATGGTGTTGCCACTGGATATCAGCAATCCTTCGGAGACAACGATGATCAAACACAGAGAGTCGTCTAACATCCTCAAATAGGAGAGGCCAGGTTTCACAAGCATAGAGCAAAACTGCTCTCACCGACGTGTTGTAGATCCGACCTTTTACAGCCAGAATAACGTCACGAAGGAGCCAAAGATGGTCCAGATTGGCATAAGCCGCTCTGGCTTTCACTATGCATGCATTGATCTCATCACTCACACCCGCACCAGCACTTATGCAGCTACCTAGATACACGAACTTCTCGACTACTTCTATCTGCTCACCATCCAGGGTGAGTACAGGATTAGAATCCTGCCAGTCCTGTTAGAAATACTTTGCACTTCGAAGGTGCAAAGCACATAACATACCTACAGACACTGATTGCCAACTGATTAAGTGCGGATTGCATGCCTTGGGCATTATCGCACAGTAAGACAATATCGTCCGCATACTCAAGGTCGAGAAGTCTTTCTCCAGGCAACAGATCCACACCACCATTACTTACATCCATCAGAGCTGTTTCCAGAATGTCGTCGATGGGAAAGTTGAAGAGGAATGGTGAGATTGGGCAACCCTGACTAACCCCAATGCTCGAATGGAACAATGGAGAGGTGGTTGTATGCCCTCACTCTGCCTGAGGTGTTTGTATATAGGGCATTTAGGATGTCCATAAACTTCTCAGGCACACCCTTTTTCAATTGACAATCCCAGAGAACAGTCCTGTCCAACGAATCGAAGGCAGCCCTGATGTCAAGAAACACTACGATTGTTGGCCTTTAATAAGTATGGCGGTGTTCTAACATTCGGCGGAGGGTAAAGATATGATCAATACATCTTCGACCAGAACGAAACCCAGCCTGCTCCTCGCCAGTCAATATTTCTGGGGTTTTGAACAACCTACGAAGTATGACGGAAGCCAATAGCTTGGACGCAATCGGAAGTAGATTTATCCCCCGATAGTTGTTACAGGAATGACGTGAAACCTTTTTAAAGATAGGGACAACTATCGACTCATTCCTGAATAAGTGTGCGAAAGTTGAAGGCAGCCAGTTTGAATGGTGCACGTGGTTTCAGAAAAACTGCTTCAGTACTCATATTCAGTGGTAACATACAATTTTCAACCGGAGAGTGACTCGAGAACGTTTAGATACAGTCGAATTTCCATCAGAGACGAGCCGCTGTATAAGTATAAAAGAGGGTGAATAATGTGGTAAATAATAATAATAATAATAATAATAATAATAATAATAATAATAATAATAATAATAATAATAATAATAATAATTGGAATCACTTGATTGTTATTCGAAGCGAGAAAAGTAGTTTCCATAGATATAGAAACTTCATCATTTGCGTGTGGGCTGCGATACTGCCCGGCTGCCCAGAGCGAAGCAGGTGGTTTTCTTAGGGGGCCACACCCCGAGCCTTTGACCTAAAGGTCTAACCCACAAGGCAGTGGAGCATCGTAAGGAGATGCAGTTCCATGGTAGCCGGTGACCAACGATTGGCTCATACGCCATTTGTTCCTGCAGGATACTGGAGCCCATGTGCACCATTGATTTGGGATCCGGTTAAAGCGCTTTTCGTCCTCTCATTTTCGTAAACAAAACCCCCGCCACGAGAAGGCAATGAGTAGGACTTCCCTGGCAGAGGCTATATACGCGTGGCCGTGTGAGAGCATTTCGAGAGGGAGAGCGGACTCTCCACTCTCGGCCGTACTAGGGCATTTGGGGAGCTAGAAAAACAGGGAACCATAAGAAGCTTGAATTGTTGGTGTATTTATAAAAGTGGCTGGACATAATCAAAAAGGAATTATGTTGTGAATGTTTGACTGAAATTTAAATGGTGCAAGGCATGATTCTCAATTATTAGAAAGGATGACAACCTCAAATCTGATACTAGTGATTCGCACTAATCATCACGTTAATAACGACATAATTATAACTGAATACTACTAAACAGCATTACAGCGAACAGATATTTGTGAACTATTTATGTTAAATGATGGGAGGCAGTTGCAGGAAAATTTGGACCTGGGTTTTATATCGACACTTGTTAGCTAAGAGTACCTGAAATATTGATGGAATTGATACTTTTAATGGAATTCAAACACGTGTCACCTAATTCGCCAGTTTGACACATTACCATTAAGTTATTCGGGGTACGGTTGACTTAATGTAGAACAGGTATTTACGAATGATTGATCATTGAATAATGACTTATGCTGTGTTTGTCTAGTCAGTTCGTGCCGATAGGACTCTATTGATGAAGTTTCATTGTGTCCATTAGTTTAAATGAGTCGACATCATATGTCTTATGTTGAGATGTTAGATGGTTGAGAATAATCGATAAAGTTTATTGCTGAACATAACATGCACTCAGAACTCATTTAACAAATGAATACATAAATAAAACATACTGATATCGTAGATGAATAGGTAAATCTAAATAACTAATTGATTGATTTATCCCCAGTTGATTAATATTAAATTTGAATGTTAATGGTTTAGCAAGCCATTCTGGAGCTTCAATATCAACCAAATTATTCTGAATAATTAATTGTTTACTTTCATCGGAATGATCGGTATTTTTCTTCTCCAACTTAGAATAAGTAAACCAATTTACGAATTGTTTAATGGTATCATGTAATTTTGGTTGTATTTCCGACAGACTAATTGAAAATTTTAAGTTCGGTTGACTAGAAGTTAATTCATATGGATCAATGAAAAAACCTGAAAATGAGTTAGAAAATATCAGTTACTTTATATTAAACAGTGAATAAAAAGGAATATAATACAATGAAACTGGGAAGAGAATGACCTAAAAGCAGAGAAAAGTTGTCCATTTTGGTGGAGTTTCGTTCTCTGAGTTGGGTGATTTGGTCGTGGAGCTTCCATCGTTCTTCTGAACGACATCATCAGCACAAACTTCAGGTAGAAGTGAAGTATTCAAATCTGTTCACATGTGGTCCACAGCTTGTCCTGTACACCTCGATGTTGATCGGTTCTTGTTCACCTCAAACCAGTCATTGGGAGATACAACCAAAACAAAAAAGTAAACAATGACAGGTTAAAGGTCAACGAGAACCAATCAACATCGAGGTGTCCAGAACAAGCTGTGAACTACATGTGAACAAATTTGAATACTTTACTTCTACCTGAAGTCTGTGTTGATGATGTCGTTCAGAAGAACTATGAAAGCTCCACGACCAAACCATCCACCTCAGAGAACAAAACTCCATCAAAATCATCCATCTGAGCTACAAATCTTCTCCACTATCTCATAGTCGTCCGATTTCCTAGTATATATCTTTTAGATAACTGGTCTCCCATTAATAGAACAAGATTACAATCGGCTAGATTTACAAGAGACAGTTCTTATTTGCATATTTATTATTTAAACATATGAACATTGGTACGAGGCATCAAATCGGTATGCGCCACATAATTCATTCGATTTGTGTGAGGGGTGGTATACTGCCCGGTTGCTCAAACCGAAACAGGTGGTTTTCTCAGGAGGCCACATCCAAGCCTTCGACCTAAAGGTCTGATCCACAAGGCAGTGAAACAACGTCAGGAGATGCAGTCCCATGGTATCCGGTGACCAACGATTGGTTTATACGCAATCTAACACTGATTTTAATTGAGTTACCCATTTATTCTATTGTCGATTATTGTACGAAGAGTAACAATCTGAAAATTCCCTACACTTTTTATTTGAAAAATAACATTATTGATAAGAGTATATAACATAAAATACAAAATTATAAAATACCTGATGGTAAATGTACATGAAGTTGACAATGCTCCAGTAAACTAATTGAAAAATCATGGAAATCACAATGCAATCGAAGATGAAAACCGCGTTGAGTCATATTACAACTAAAATAAGGTTGTACAGTATTAACCGAATTATTCAATGTAATGGTAGTAGTATTAGCAGTAGTAGTAGTAATATCAGCGTAGGCAAATGACAGAATTGAAACTATACACAGTATTAACATTTGAATAACCATTGTCTAATTCAAATAAATTACAAATGAAAAATAAAGGTATATAAATATATAATATCCTGAAAGTTACTTTAGATTACACGTCAGTTTACAAGGCTGATAGCGGTTTAATCAAATTTGCTAGGTAATAATGGTAAAAATAAAAATTACTATTTACTGACTGAATAAGTATGAATTACAAATAAATTCTTACAGGACAATTTTATATTATTGAATATTGAACAATAAGTGTGATGAGAGGTGTAAAAGTCTGGGTTAAGTAGTTGGTTTTACAAATATATATTAGAGGCGAAGCGTCATAAATTCAGTATATTGTAATCACAGATTCCTCTATGTAGCACATAATTCAAGTCATATTTTTACTATATAGTGAGCTTATGATGCCGTTGGTATTGGGTAATATGATGGATGTTTTGACTTTGCTTGGACATGTTACTTATTTCACCACAGAGTTTAAAAAGGACTTTTAATATCTCCCCCAGAAAATAGCTCTATAACCACAATAACGACACTATGTAATAGATATAGCTGTGTATACATATTTCCCATTGTAATGATGTCTTCGTAGGAAAAGTGACGAGTAGGATCATCGATAAACATTTATTTTAAAGCGTTAATGTGAATGCCAACCTTAAAATAACAACTTTGATACAAATGTAAAGAAGTACTTGAATGTTTATTGACTCATAGGTTTCTATTTAACTGCATGAGCTTCCATCATCCATAAGATGACATATTAGCTTAAGGTTCAACTACAAATTTGACGTTTCACACCACAGACTGACTTTGGTGAGTATATTATTCAAAACCAGGAAATAATGGACAAAGAGCTTCATCCTAGTATGGGATTTACTGGCAGTGAAAATCCACGACCACACCAATATTGAATATTAACTGGAATTAGAAATGTAAATTGTCCGAAGTCAACTTCGTGAAATAAAATCGAAGAGCTCACAGGGATATCGGAATGTTCAGAGTCCGATTCCTGGGGGGTTATAAATATGCACTGATGAGAGTCACATGCTAGAACGAAACAGCTGTTGAGTTCCTCCTAGCTTTTAACGGTTGTCAAACTAAAACTGGTTCGCAATGCAAACCATGAAATTCAACAGTCAAGTATTATTCATCGAATTTAGTAAGATTTTTATGCACTTATCGTTTACTATGATGTACATAGTTATCAAAGTATCCCAATGGTGAAAAAATAGTTTTAAATTGGAATGGTTTCATTTCGGATTTTAATTTGTTAAAAAATGAACGACTAACTGATTTAACATTAATAAATTGTAAAATAACGACAATAAGCATGTTGGCTTCTGAGATCACATACTTTCAGAATGATTGCATGTTTTTGGACAATTTTATAAATCCATCCGGATTTTAATTAAGAAACTAATTTAAATAGAAAGGAATTCGAATTAGATAATAGCTAACTTAATAAATATCTATGTAAAAGAAGGTTAGAATTAGTATTACCAACATTAATAATCCATAACATGATATCAGTTTATTTACGACACATTTACATGCTAAGTTCTGAGTAACCCCAGTTAAAGGTAACTCTGAGAAGAGTCGCCATTTAAGTAACCCATATGAGCTTAAGAAAATTAAAACCTAAATATCTAGATATCAAATAGTGTAAGTGGTTTATCAATTACAGGTTTATTCACTCAGGTTCGGGGTATACTTTTTGTATGAAGGTTAGTAACACTAACTGCGAAAGCTGATTGGATAACGTAGAGTGGGATTTCAGACAAGCAGTCATGTCATTTGAAAGTCATTGAAAGCTCTAACCGTTAAGCCATTGCTTCAGACAACGGGATATAGAATACACAAATGGGCAGTACTGAAATAATACATGCGATAGTAATATTCTGAAAAGAAAATAACTAAGTATTATAGAAACGACATTCTGTCATTATTTATAACCAATAATGCTACAGACATGTTAACAAGAGTGGTTCTTATTATATCCGAGAGCGAAATATTACACTGGATCTCTAAACAATCCATATCAGGCGGATAATGGTTCTTTCACATGGGACTTTTAACCTACACCAACCGGAGTGACTACAATACGAATTACACAAACGGTCACTCTTAACATGTGAAACAAACTGGTTTCGGAACGACTCAGTGGATGATCAAAGATAAATAAGAACCTCTATCCAAATTAGAATGAATGGTTTCACAGTAGTTTCGCGCTAAACACTTAGAAAACTGAAACCGAGATTTAGCACGGCAATCTTGAGGGAGACGATCAAAATTATTGAATATAGTGTTAAAAATAACCGTTTACTAAACAACTGTCTAATCATGTTAAGATATTGAATACGGATTTTTAAAGCATTAATATATAAATCATTTGGTGTGTGAATGTGTTCAAATTGTAGTCAGTGAAGAAGTTTCGATATGTCACATTAAGTGAAATAATATTTAATGAAACGTCAATCAAGATGACATCACATTCAATCAGTAGTTGTAGTCTGATGTGGATCTGGAAACTTTGAAATGAGTAACATGGAATACACTGAAAATTGGTGTTTAGTAATGAAAGTGATCTGCACATAGACAACTGAGCCGATTCGAGATTATATTACGCTAGTGGGATATGTGAATTTAAAGATTTGTATACATAAGAGTTCATCAAAACTTACTAAATGGAAGACTAACTAATAACAAAGTGATCCAACCTAAGAATACGTCCAGCATTTTTACAATCATAATTTATCTGAACACAACACATTTTAAGTGTTAGGAGTAAACTAAGCATGGAAATGGTGAGGTGGATTTTACTTTGAAGCAGTGACTTCGACTGAACAAAGGTTTAAGCAATCTAGTAGTCATTCCCTTTAAAATATCTTCTATATTCTAGCAATTTTATCAAGAAGACAATGTTAAGAAAACATGCATATCAGTTCTGATTAGAAAAAAAAGCTACTTAATTTTTTTAAAAATCAGTTAAGTTAGATGTTAGGAGTTCAGGAATCAACATCTGAATAATGTTTATTCTTTTTAATTCATATCGCCAGTGTGAGGATAGCCCATGGGTGAACTCTAGGAAGCTCCAAGGAGCTGAGAAAGAGCTGAAGATATTCCAAACAATCATCTTTTGGAAGGACATTCCAGAAGTACGACGTGTAGCTTCCCTATTGGACAAATGCTAATAACCCCCTGTATACGGATTGGGGGACTATAGTGACGATTTCGTTATTACTAAAAACTATAAATACCTGAGTTTTGTACCATAATTGATACTGATTGGAATAGCATTTCTTTCACTTATCTTCTGCCTTCTCATTTGCAACCTGCGGGGTTCTAGAGTTCGAGTGCTCATTTTGTACGTGGTATAACAAGAAACTAAGTTTTAGATATAACAACTAGCGACGGGGTTAACTTATCAAGATGTCATTTACCTTTGACTAATTCCAAGCCTTGCTAGAGCGTCAAGAAAAACGTTTCGAACAGTTCTAAATTCGTATCCTAGAAGCTCTAACTCGGCAAATGAATCTAAATCAAAAGGGGTTTACAGATGGTCCGTTCAAATCCCATGTCGACCATATCGTTAATTCTCTCTACGAGTTTCATTTTTATGGTTTGGCTGGTGTTAATTTGAATCGTGGTTCAAGAAATACAAAGATGTATCCAAGGTCGACCTAGAAAAACTTGATGATACCGCAAAGGTCAGAGTACTACTACTTCACCCTAAGAATTCCAGAGACCTTTCATTTGATACAACAGTTGTAACTTTGTCGCAAATCTTTGGTGAACAGTTATCTTTGTTCAGTATTCGTTACCAATGTCTTAAGTTGGCTAAAGCTGGAGACAATGACTGGATGCGACATGCTGGCATAGTAAATCGCGAGTGTGTCTTTCAAATTATCATCAATGACAGAAAACCAGTTTAAGTGTTTTGTTTCCGTATGCAGCTTGCAGTCACCTGAAGATACCAATATCAGGACCAGAATTCTGAGTAAAATTGAACAGTGTTCAAATAGAACGCTACAAGAAGTGACTAGTGAATGTCAGAGGTTGGTGAACTTAAAACATGACACTTCTATGGTTGAAAACTGTCTCTAATTGTACTTTTTTGTAGCTTATAAGGCGAAATGTCGTAAACATTTCATAAACACGCCTGAATAGGTTATGCGATTGATAGACAATGATGTGTTAAAAAAAACAGATAACTTGTTCAAATATCTAGATGGCAGGAATAGGTAGGGGTCGTCAGTGTCTAGATCCATTTCCGACGATTATGTTACTTATGCCGGTGGAGAAGATTTGTAGCTCAGATGGATGATTTTGATGGAGTTTTGTTCTCTGAGATGAATGGTTTGGTCGTGGAGCTTTCATAGTTCTTCTGAACAACATCATCAGCACAAACTTCAGGTAGAAGTGAAGTGTTCGAATTTGTTCACAACTTGTTCTGGACACCTCGATGTTGATTGGTTCTCGTTGACCTTTAACCTGTCATTGTTTACTTTTTTGTTTTGGTTGTATCTCCCAATGACTGGTTTGAGGTGAACAAGAACCGATCAACATCGAGGTGTACAGGACAAGCTGTGGACCACATGTGAACAGATTTGAATACTTCACTTCTACCTGAAGTTTGTGCTGATGATGTCGTTCAGGATAACGATGAAAGCTCCATCAAAAACGTATGCCCGTAAATTCAACCGAGATTGTGACTTGCAAAGATTATCTAATACCTTTCGTAACAACTGTTTTATTCCTGAGGTGTTTGAATCTACAAATTAGACCACTTTCTAAAACACCTTTTCAACTACATTTATAAATTTATTATCTTGAATACATTATTTGGTTAGGATAAACTATTTGTGATATACAAAATTGAAGTTTAATCAAACAATTCGCTTAATATATATATCTCAAGGTGATTGAGTTTATGAATCATGATTAGTTCAATTAAATTTACAAGTCCATATACAGTAAGATTTAACTGCATATTTAGTCTGCTTAACATAATGTAAATTGTTTCGTGTCAGAAAAACCATTCCATAGTTCATGTACTATATGGATTGGAATGTAAATCATCTTAAAATAACCAAAGATGACTGTTGAAATACAACCATCCTATATCAAATTATACAAAATAAGTAAGCAAGAATAAAGAAGTATATTAAAATTCACCAAGTAAACAAATAAAACCCAGACCATTGACATACATGCACACATTAAACTCTTTTTAGAATATCGAAATATCTCAGTAACATGAAGTTAAAACTCAATTTTCACTTCTTAACAAATAATTTATTTGTTTACAAAATCTATTTGGGGTTACTATACAGGTAATGCCTATATACATGTAGAGTCATGTTGGTAATAATATACAGTAAAATTATGTTGTTTAATTTCAACTCAGCATTTCATTTGTACTTTTTTTACGTTTACTCTTCGGCTTCTTAATGTTTTGCATTGATTCTTCCGAAACAAGTTTGTTATTATTCACTTGCTTTGAAAGATCATTGTTGTATTTTTTATCTGAAATCTTTAAAATAATTGAAAATACATTACACTAAGTTGAACTATTATTACCAATACCGGATACTAATGGTGTTAAAAAAAACCTCGTACAAAATTTGTATCATAGGAGATCCTTTTCGAATAAGTATTTAATTTGGACGAGAAGATTAGTGATACAGTGAGTCAATCAGAAATCGCCAAACGATGTCTATGCGATTGTCAAGAAATGTCTTTCTTTGTCAACGGATAAGACATAAACCATTGATAAGCTTGATTGTCTAAGAGACAAATAAAAACATATAAATGAGTCCACATACAATCGATTCTGCTTAGTTAAATAAGCCTTCTTCTTCACCCTCCATCTCTTTTTCTTGAGTGGGCAGGCTCGTGTACAGAAAACGTGCATCAATACCAAGCCTTAGATACTGTGAGCCACAACAAATAGGAATCTATACTTCATGAGGTTTTACTGAGGAGGGGTGTTAAGAATGACTTGATATCCCCAAAACTGCTTGTGTTAGTACGTACATTATTGTTTTCAGTAGTTTCAAGGTTACGTTTCAGTACTGCGATCAAAATGTTTTTTGGCCTACTAGTTCGTACCTCTCTTAATACACTTCGGAAGGCATCGTAAATGTGTGGGAACATATTGACTTAATAATGAAGGATGCTGAATAAACCGTTTTATTTAGTATATTTCACTTAGGCTAACTCAGTATGGGAGACGGTGGTATAAAAATAGCTAAATACGAACCAAGTTGGAGAAAATTATTCCGATCATTCCTTTACTCAGACCGTAAGAAGCGCAACATAGGGTAAGGCTTCTTAGATTACTCAAGCGTGACTCAGCATCTATAGGCATGAAAGATACAAACAAAAATAAGACATATACATACGATTATAAGCATGTATCAAGATCACATATACAAATGATGAAATAAGTGGAGGTTCAGACCAATTCAGCTATCCACAAGTTAAGATAAATCGCGTAAGCGTGTCATAATAAAGATCTACTACAAGTGTATTTATTTATGAAAAATAGTTGTTAGCCTGGTCAATTTGTTTATATCATAAATAGGCGTTTTATTTACAACTCGACTTTTTAATTAATTGAGGTGGGTGGGCAAAGAAAAGGATACATTTGTTATTTCAAGAACTCGTAGCTAAGCTGATCTCATTGTATTGTCAAGCTATATCATGAAAGTAAGTCAACTAATGAATTGATGACCATGCATTGACAATCACTGATCATATATATATATATATATATATATATATATATATATATATATATATATATATATATATATATATATAATAATATAATTATTATATAATATATATTAATATATATTATATATATATATATATATATATATATATATATATATTGTGCATTGCATTTTACAATTTGCTTTTATGCATTTTTATGCCTATAATTTAATCAAACCGAACTGTATTTTTTAAAAAATGCTTTCGAAAAAGAAACAAACTTAAAATTCAATATTAGCCTTACCTTCATGTTCATTTCATAGTTCCTTAATGCAACCTGATACTCTGCATTGAAATGTGACCATTTACTTTGATGAAATTGTAATTGTTTAATTTTTTTTCTACCAGCACGCTTGAGATCTTTTTTAAAGTGATAGAACTAATAACAATGGCAACAATCAATAAAAATTGGGAAAAAGTGAATTTGACAAGAATAAAAAAGGAAGAAAACGAACATAAAATTGATTGGTCACTACTCACGAACAGTCAGTTGTATATATCTTAGTCCTACAGGAGATTGGTTGAAGCCCGAATAGCTCAGTGATAACATCTTAAAGTGTGGGGCTGGGTAATGCGAGTTCGAATTCCAGAAGAAGCGACGGTTTCGTTAAGATTGCTGGTACGCCTTCCTGACGAGTGTCAGTTGGCACGAAACCTAGGTCCAAGTTTTCTGATATAACGGATGGTTTAAATTTTTCCTCTCTCTGTAGCATAATACGCTACGCTAAATCGGATACATAAACGGTATACAATACAGAGACTAGATCACTTGATATCAGATACACGAACAAGAATAGAGAACTAAGGTAAACGCTAGATAGTAGTTCATTCAACAAGCAATTTAATGTAAAACATTGCCCCGAAACAGATGTATTTCACTCTGATAAAACATAATCTACTATGTAGGCACAATATACGAAGTTGGCATTCAGTAAAGGAACTATAGATATTCAGAACACTTAAGGAAAAAAAAGTCATTTGCTTACCTGGTTAGTTGACAATAAACTGTATGCAGTTCCTTTCTTACCAGCTCTAGCTGTACGCCCAATTCGATGAATGTAGATTTTGATACTAGGTGGTACATCATAAGATACGACACATTCCACATCATTAATATCTATGCCACGAGCCATAGAATCTGTGCAAACCAGAATCTGTAAATGTTTTGAAATTTTTACGATGAAAATGGAATATGTAATAAAACAAAATGTAAATTCTTATGTCAAATTTTTTAAATATGTAAATCATTTACAAATTCTTTTACTCAGGTTGGACTGTTTATTTACCCTCAAGCTTTGTTTGGAAAGTATTTTATTGTCTAACTATATAAACTTTATCATATTTCACTGACAGTTTTTCAAACAAAAAATAATCAAACATACCCCACCCGAACTATCTAAATGATATGTCATTATACCAAACATGACAAACTGTAGGTAAAATGTATTTACTACCCCATGAGGAATCGAACCCAGGACCTTCACGTCTAAACTTAACCCATATATATATATATATATATATATATATATATATATATATATATATATATATATATATATGCATCACACAATAAGAACATGAGATCATGAACAAGTAGAGAAAGGATGGCAAGCATGATTTTTAAAAAATGGAAATGAATAGAAATTAATGTATGAGGGTAGGGTTTATATCCCGCAAAATAACAAACAAAGTAAACTTCTTTCTATATATAATCTTGTAAAAATAAGAACTTAGTATTTATTCTCCCATAAAATATCTTTAATCGATCTCATTAGTTCTCTGACGATTAGATGACGTTTATGTTTGTCAACATATGATTCCAATCCCAATGACTATGTACAGTTACTGTCCCGTCATATTAATCTTTTTTTTCCGGGTCTGGTAAAGTTTTGATCAACAAGTATTTCTATTTCCAGATTATGTGTGGATATGGTGAAGAGAAGAAATTAAGATATTAAGATATTAAATGTTCATACTGGAATTTCTAAAGTGAGATTGCAGTACGTGACCAGTTAAGTCCAGAACACCGGTCTCAGCCTACGTTTAGTATTTGTCCATAATGGATCCCAAAATTTACCAGTCATTATTCTTGTCGGGACATAACACACCTCCCCTTTTTTGAAGATCCGGAGTTTATATCCGAGTTTTAAACACGTGGTGCTCTCCACAAGAACTACTCAACAAACACAGCGGAGATCGGACTGACCACCCACTCTGCATAAGTCAGGTGGAGATCAAGCTAATCACACATTCTATCTTAATCTTGATTACATGAGAAGAGAGATAGACTTGAATTGACAGTGTGATTGTGGAACTAGAGAAAAACCTCCTTTTGGTGCCTGAACAGACTCGTCTGGAAGGGCGGGCCAGAGAGTAGGCAAAAAACTGTGCTGTAACCAGTGCACAGGGTTATACACTAAGCCTGCTTGTGACAAGCATGAAGTGAGCACATCATTTATGAATACTGGATATGCATTCAGTTAAAAATGCAATGGGGCTACGGCCTGGGGTGATTGCACATATGTACTCTATGGAGTATATGGGCCTTGGCTTAGGTATTCTGTGTGTGCATGTATCGTATACTAGCGATCGGAAACGTCTATGCCTATATTCATTGTGGAATAAGTGAACTTATATATGCATTCTACGGTTGCATATGGTGTATACTAACGATAGCGTCCATCTATGCCTATATGCATATCACTGGAATGTATATATCTCTGATATCTGCATTTGCATATTGCATATACAGCATCCTTGGGAAAAGTTCTACGCTTCTACACCAGTGAACTTATTATTAACTCATCAGAGCTTTTGGTTGGCATAAAAGCTTGAGAAAGTGTACTGTAGGCTAAAATTAATACATCTGCACTACATAGTATGGGACAAGTTATTTTCCCATGCTACTGATATCATAATCCCTATATACACATTTTCTCCGGTGTTCAGTCGTATTGTCTTTTCAAAGTTCTTCCCTCTCTGAAGAGCTATGGGGTTGGGTGGGAATAACAATAACGAAAAGTAACAATTTTGTACAAAAATTTACACAATTAAATACATTACAATAGAAGGTATTTAGTAGTGATAAAAAGTTCAAATGTAGAGTCTGGTAATAAATTTGCCACAAAGAAAACAATTACCAATAGCTATTACTTCACTTACTTGACACAATCCAACACTGAATAGATTTAATATTCTTTGACGTTTATCCGGATGTAAATGACTTGACAAGAATTTACTCTTTATACCTTGAAAGCTAGCCAAGAGTATATTTAAGCGTTTAGCACAATCTACTGTATTTGCAAAGCATAAGATACGTTTTTTGTGTTTTTGACGCACCAAATACACAAGAAACAATACACGGATATCCGGTTTTGCAGTTACAAGAAATTCCTTTAGTTTAAAATAAACAAGCAATGAAAATCAGGTATCTTTTTAGTTTTATACGTTTAATATATGTAGACAGTGAAACTGAGAAATAAAATCTATAGGAAATCTTGAATACATCTAGTGATCAATAGCAATGATCACAATACATGAAAATGTTATTTTATACAGTTGATCGTATCAATTAAGTTACACAAGTGAGTGGCAGGTTCTATTAACAAAACGACCTAAATGTTCATATACTTCCTATGAAAACTACTGTAGAAATACCAACAATTAGAATACAAGATAAAACGGAAGACTTAAATAACTAAATTCATTGGGATGATCCCCCAAAAATCTAGGGGAAATGATTACATCACTTCAACCAATGAGTGATTTTTGGGAGCTTTCAAAGAAAATCTAAATAGTAATTAGTTACGCTTTCCTTATTCTGATTAGATTACCGAATATATAATCGCTTTTGCCGTTTTTCGTAAAAACTTCTAGAATATCACGGTTACTCACAAGCCCACGAATATTATCGTTTTTGCACGTAATTTAACCTTCGAAGAAAAGCTTTTTCTGTACTTTATCTTTGGGATTTAAGGGTTGGACACTTTTAGGGACTATGAAACGATTTGGAATTCAGTATCTGGGCGTTTAAGCATAAAGATCGCTGTAATTTTACAATAGAATGACATGAGTGGAGAAAAAATATACTGAGTAATGAAATGCCCAGGGGTTTAAAAGAAGATGAGGAGTAGAATACGTTTGTGACACAGGGAGCTGCTTTGCGTTATATCACTTAGGGACTTGAAACACTAATAACTGACAACTAAATCGGTCAACTCGTAGCTTTAATTACAGACTTGCTTTCTCTGCCAATAATTTTGTTTAATTTCAACGATCAAAACTTGAGAAATGTTTTGAAAATATATACGGTCAAACAATTGTATCATAATTTCATCAGTAGGGAATAAATCTCAGAGTTAAACAAAATCAAACCTTGGTCATCGGTTTCCTTATAGATGTTCGAGAAGAGGTAAAGCATAAGATCATGATTTACGTTCAACTGACTTTCACTAAGTATAAAATTAAACCATACGAATTGTGTGATTATTACTTTAACTGATAATGTATATAATAGAATGAATTCAAAGCGAATTAATCTTTTTTAGTCCCTACTGAACAAATCTTCCTTACAAATCTCGTCTTTTGGAGTAGCTGGGGGTATGAGAGAAAAAAGCTGTGGAATCATGGCATCGAATTGTAGTTAAGTGTTATCACAATTATCGTATTAATATTATCAGAATAAGTAACCATTTATGCAAACTTGTTTGAAGCAGTTCAAGCCAACAGTTAACAACTTCCTGAACTGATAGTATAGGTTTGGTCTGGTCACCTCTGGTCTTCTTTAAATCCGCCATAAAATTACCTACCACAAGTCCTAATCAACTCCGCAGATGAATGTTTAACTAATTTACTACTTGGTAGTTTTATCAGACACGGGGAATACTTCGAAGACCTCAATGAGTAAATAATAACAGCTGACATATTTTCAATATTTTGTGTTGTGCTCCACATCTATTATGTAAGATATGCTGAATTTTTGTACAGCATGAACATCATTTGATGATTAGAAAACGGGTATACCTTATCACCAACATATGTTGTATCCATTACCGAAAACTGATTCCAGTTTTCATATCCGTGTCCAGAATGTTATTCTGTCTTTATACGGAGTGCAAATGTTCAAATGTAACCCACCATACAACATTTAATCAGATCCATCTTATTCAAAAATGGTGTGCACTTCGACAAAGCCATGTAACTATTGAGTGATTAGTTAGAACTCAAAATATTTGAATCTATCTTTTAGATTCTCTACATATAAATATCTTTGACAGTGTAAGAAATCATATTTCACTAAATAGTTATTCCTGATTTTTTATATAATACAGTTAAACTACAAGTGAAAAATGAATAAATCTACCTTCAGAGGAAAATGATTGTAAAGATTACCTCTAAACTTTCAGGGATTAAAAACTGACCAACACCTGTAGTCGTATGATTTTCACTTGATTTTAACTGTGAAATAACATTAGGGATTTCTCTATTTTCATCATTTTTCACTTGCTTTTTTATTTCGGACGAATTAGTTTCTTCGTTTTCGTGATCATTTAAAACTGCATCAAGATTGTTTTTGTTGTGGTGTATTCGATTTGAAGTGAATAAAATAGGAAAGTGTAAATTAAACTGTTTTAATGGTTCTGGATCATGAGTCAGTGTGGCAGAAACAAGTATCTGAAGTTACACCAAAAAAAGGGGAAACAAAGAAAGGTGGGATAAAATGAGAAAAATGATATTGAATTATTCATATCGAGTGGGAAAAAGAATGCTTTATTGTTTTCCCTAAGTAATTTTATTTGCTGTGTGTAAATTATACTACTTGTTTCATCACTCAATTTGTATACATTAATGTGCTGTATTTGTAAACTATTTACTTTATGAGTGGTTGTTTTGACCCATCTGTTAGTGAATCAAACTAATAAAATTTAATCTTTTAATCGTTCAGTCATAAGCAACGCGAAACGCGACAAGTCGGTTTAAGTTACCAAACCATATATCAAAACAGTGAGATGAAGTATTCAAGACAAATTCCAGAGAATCATCAGTAAAAGTATAAGTGGTAGTAGGAAAGTTTCGCGGGAAAAGTATAAGATACACTTAATACATAAGACCCAAGAAAGGAAAAAGACTTCTTATTGTTCTAAATATATTCATAAAACTGAATTTTTAAGTTTTTGGAATGTAATTTTTTGGCTTTTAAAGTTTCATTTATAGAATTATGAGATTGCTCTAATTGGATTCTGAGGTTTATGCGAGTCACATTCATTTGAACTTGATCTCAGTGAATGCATTTTAAAGCTACGAATAAGTAAGCAAAAATGAAGAGAAATACCTATTTGAATCGGAAATGATGCCTGAAGCTAAAAGAAGTACAATTAACTCAATAGTCTGTATGTTATAATTTGTGTTTCCTTACAAGAGATATCTATTAATTCTGTTACAATTTCACTTTAATGTTGAAGTATTTCGCTCAAATTTCGTACAAGAAAAGAGATTTTATAATAGTACCTCTAGATCTCAGATTTTATGGCCATGACCAGTCATTCAACGTTACATAGAACAAGTGATGAATACGGTCGAAGGTGGGGAGAGTCAGCTCCCCTCTCCAAATGCTCTCACATGGCCACGTGTATACAGCCACTGCCAGGGAAGTCCTACTCACTACCTTCTCGTGACGAGAGGTGTTGTTTACCAAGCTGACAGGACGAAAAGCGAATGTCCGGCGCTTTAACCAGGTTGGTGGATATGGAGGATATACCTAGGGGAGTTAGAAAACTCTGATTTAAAACCAATAGTGCTTATGAGCTCTAGGATCTTGAGGGAACAATTGGCATATGAACCTATTGTTGGTCATCAGCTACCATGGAACTACGTTTCCAGACGTTGCTCCACTGCTTTGTGGATTAGACCTTTAGGTCAAAGGAACGAGGAGTGATCCGTAAGTAAACGACTGGCTTCAGTCTGGAAGCCTATGCAGTATCAAAGTCCTCACATAAGTCGAATGATTTGTGTGGCGCATACACGCATATATATATATATATATATATATATATATATATATATATACTCTTATTAGTAACTGACTTCCAGGAAGTAAATCTTCAAAAATCTCGTCAGGAGTTAATTACTAATTTAAAAACTGACATGAATAATCGCTAAGGTTAATCAAGTATGTCATACCACATAATATCATTTGCTAAAAAAAACGTCAGCAAACTGTGTTCGTAAGCTAAGTATAGACTACTTACTATAGGATTTTAATCATAATTTAATCTAAGGTAAAATACAAAATGGTCCACACAGTGACCATCAGCACACTGAGACACCGATCCATATCACTAAAATGTTTTTTTAATGAGAAAACATGGTGAAACTATGTAATTATTACAAATGTAATGAGTATAAGAGCAAGTTCATATCATAATAAAACCATTAACCTTTTGCAGAGTGATATCAACACTCCTATCGTAATGATAACCAACAGTTGGTATAGGTCTTGAACGTTTGCGTACAGAGACATTGGACCAACTATTCTGACTGATTGAAGATGTGTAATAGTACAATACATCCTCCAAAGTATGGTACCAATTTTGTTTTTCTTCCACTATCACTCGATCGGCTTCATCGATTACCTAACATACAATATAGTAAACAGATATTTAATAAAATACCACCATAAGACCTCATAGTTAATTGTAAATCAATCCTGATCAATATGTGCACAATCTAACACAATAATATATCCGTTGAAGCTTCTGTATGTGAGTAATATAATACAAAAAAGAACACAAACGATCTCATACGACGAACAAATACGTCTAAAATAATAATTTATTCAGGGTTTAGCGGGTGAAATGGTAAAATACCAGTTTTATGCTAGTAGCACTGATTTCAATCTACATTCGAATAAATTACTGGTAAATTCTTTCACATTTTAATAGTTATATAGGAACTTCATGTACGAAAATCATTTTGATAATTTTAAAAAAATAAAGTCATGGCTTTTCAAGGTAGCATTTGCCTTTTCACCACCCAGTCCAGGGGTTAACATTTAAATCTACAAACATTGATTTAGCAAGTACAGCAGTGCTAAGAGTTATAAATACTTTAGAAGCAATTTAATAGTAGACGTAAATGTACAGAGTTACGCTTAAGGTCAATAGTACTAATGGCTGCTCACAATTTAATATGTGGAATGTGGTTCCAATATTTGCTACTGAACAAGCAGGAAAATGAAAATACAATAACAGGTAGATTAACGAGTCAATTCAAACGTACCAGGATTCTCAAGCGTTCCATACTGAAACCAGGAGTATTGTACAAATGGTCTACTAAACGTCCAGGTGTAGCTATTACAATATCAACTTTGGCAGAGTAACTTTCATCCGTACTGAAATTGGTATTCAATCTAATAATTACAAAGCTTACAGGTTTATGATATCTTCTTGTTCTTTACTAAAACTTTTGATACCAGCAAGAACTCCAACCTATACATTCATTCAAAATATAGAATACATTTCAAACCTGAATATCTGTTCCATTAACCAGCTGACTGAAGGTTTTGTACACTTGAACAGCTAAGTCTCTGACTGGAACAATGACCAACGCTCGAATAAATCTATGAACCCTATTAAGAAATAGCTTATTTAAGTGAAAATACAAAAATGACAAATGGTACTTGGATGATTGGCACAGAATAGGCCAGTGTTTTCCCACTTCCTGTCGGTGCGCATATACATATGTCTCTTGGCCGACATAATGGCCGATGTTTAGATGTGACATAGCAATCTAACATGTAAGGGATTACAGCAGACTGAACTATAACCGCCAGCTGATGATTAGAAAGTTAGCTAAGTACCAGGAAAGAAATGAGTGATACCAATTTCACTTAGTCGCAGCCGTAGAAACTGACCAAGCTTAGCTACATCATTGACAGAAAGAGATTGTTTAAGATCA
Source organism: Schistosoma mattheei (assembly GCA_944470405.2). Classification (NCBI taxonomy): domain Eukaryota; kingdom Metazoa; phylum Platyhelminthes; class Trematoda; order Strigeidida; family Schistosomatidae; genus Schistosoma; species Schistosoma mattheei. The sequence goes on from OX103944.1 coordinate 39,896,974, forward strand.
GATGAGAAAAGTTCAGGCTTTGTAATCCAAAAGGGGAGAACTTCTTGGACCTATCGGATAAACATCAAAATTAATATATACAGTTCACCTACATTTTGTACTTTTGATTTTGTTTTCTCATTTATAACTGTAAACCCTCCAATAACACTATCTTTTGTTGCAGTATCACGATTCATAATCGGGAAACTGTAAAACTATTGATGCAATCCTGTGTCGACATAGACAATCCAGCTAAAATACAAAGTTATGTGTAAATCATAAAGTTTATTCGTTAAGGACGACAAACATATTCAAATAGCGACCAAATTTTTCTATGTGAAGAATTAAAAACGCAATACGCCTCAACCAGGTTGAGAAGATGACCTACAGGTTGATTAGTAGGTTTCAGCAATCATCACAAAGTGATCGGTGAGTCTGTTATAGTTGACCTTGTCAACGTTATATCATCGTAATCGATCAAATCGATATATATATATATATATATATATATATATATCCCTTCTTATCTGACCAACAACTAATATAAGTATATGGAATGCCCAGGCACTGTGGGAGGCAGGGAAAACCATTCAAATATCATTGGAAATGAGAGTATAACCTCAATACGCTTGAAATTATGAGAACTGATTGCACACAAGCTGGGCAGAAAATACTAGTTTCCGGTAAGATGTCGTATTTTGGTAATGGCGAAGAAAGTGCCCCATATATGAGTTGAGATGATGCTGTCCAAATCACGAAAGTATTTACAGGATTAGAAACGCATAGATGAAGGATCATTAAACCACCATTCAAAGCAAACGAGGACATTACAATGAAAGTCATCCGGTGTTAAGCACCAACCAATTGTATCAGTGATGATGACAAAGATTACTTTTATGAGAGGCTGTAGTTCAGTGTAGAAAAATACCCAGGAAAGGGATATGACCTTCCTGATGAGAGACCTAGACTCTAAGGTCAGAATGGGCAACATCGAGTGTGAAGATGCTATGGGACGACATGGACTAGGAGAAAGAAACGAGAATGACGCAAGACTGGTAAGTTTATGTAACCCCAACAGCATGCTCACAGGTGGCACCATGTCCCACGCATAAAGTTAAATGGGCTTTACCGGAACACACTAGAGAAAACAAGATCAAAATCTCCATCAATAAAAAATCCAGAAGGTCCGTGGAAGACTGAAGGACAAGGAGGAGCTGATTTAGTCTCAGATCATGAACCGATGATGTCCAAACAAAAGAAGCGTTAGAAAATTGGACCAGTAACACCCCAATCCTTACAAGATTTACTAGAAGAGAAAAACACTATAAAGAACAAGGATCAATGACGTCAACACGTCAGAAGGTGCTGGGCCACAAGAAGCACCAACACAAGGAGTAAATCTCTATCAATACACTAGATAAGACTCGAAATTTTCTCATTTATTTAAACGTAAACATTGGTACGAAGCATCAAATATATATGCGCCACACAAATTATTTGATTTGTGTGAGAGGTGGGATACTGACCGGGCGCTCAAACCGAAGCAGGGAGAAAGGATAGGTTGCGCGTTCGAGGACAGCCTGTTGCCAACACACCTCCGCGGCCACAAGATAGGAAAAACAAGAAAACAGCTATCAACACTAACAAAACGAGAGCAGAGAAAGTCATGACGCAGGCCGGATATACAAAAGAAAGCAAACGAGTGAAAGTGAGTAATAGAGCTGACGAACGGAACTATCTAGAACACCTATCAACGACAACAGAGAAAGCTGCAGAAGAGGGTGACATGAAGGAGTCATATACTGCAACCAAGAAGCTATCATCAAAATATAGTAAACCGAAGCGACCAGTCAAGACTAAAGGCAAACCAACCACTGAAGTTTAAGAGCAGCAAAACGCGTGGGTAGAGCACTTAAAAGAACTCTTAAAAAACTAACCCACTGAACAGACCAGACGCCGATGTACCACAAAGAGACCACCCTATAAATGTTACTTCACGAACAATCGGAGAAATCACCAAGGCTATCGAAAAGTTAAGAATGCCAAAGCACCAGGAACAAACAGCATGCCACCTAAAGCATTGAAGTCAAGCACAGAGGTAGCTGCAAAGATGCTCTACGCCCTGATGTCAGATAAGGCTGTCTACTTTCACTCTTTTCTATCTGTTTTGGTTATGAATCGGATTCTGAAGACCTCCACATCTCCGATGTATGGAATACAGAAGACATTTTGGAACCTTTTACTACTTGTATGACGAATGCAGACATAAATAGCTAGTGTACCAGCGACCCTCACAGTAGTAAACCTTAAACAAAAACCTGTATGAACTTAAAGATTTCCCAGAAATATCCTAGAAACCTTTGGCATGTACACATTAGTTTAGCACATTTGTTTATAAGTGGTTCTTAGTTTTACTGTTACAAATGAGCATGGCAACGCAGCAGCTGCCAAAGGTTTCCGAGCTTTATGATCGCTTTGCCGAGAATTCAAATGCTATGAGGATATTTTTCGGATTTTATGTCCCATCTATGTAAGACCACACATAGAGTACTGTATCCAAATAACCGGTCTATGTCTTATTAAGGATACTGACACACTAGAGGGAAAAAAGGTAGTGAAGAGTCTTTTCGAACTCATCATGATGAGCGCTTGAAACACCTGTACCTGTTCTCCTTATCACATCGTAGAACGTGGGGTGACCTTATATTAGCATTCGGTATCTTTAAAGACTTGGGTATTAATATGTCTTATTATTTTGCTCCCTCCAGCACTAATATTCTTCGAGGCCATAGCTAAAAGGTTCAAAAATTGCAACCCAATTAATTTAAAGTAGGGTTCTGTTTTTCTCATCGATTGGTCAACGACTGGAACGCCTTACACGAACAAATGGTATCAGCACCATTAATGAACATTTTCACGAAGCTGGACCTACACTGGAAGCAAGCTGCAAGAAATAATCCAACTTCACCTGTTTCGGTTTGGGCACCCGGACAGTATTCCAGCCCTCAAGCAAATCGAATGATTTATGGTGCCTTCCTGTACCAATGTTTTTGTATTTAAATAAATAAAAACAAATAAAGGAATAACACATGTCCACCGACCTACTATCCTTATTACTGGCGACTGAATCTGCTTGGAAAAACACTTGTATTTGTGGTTTGAACATTTTGTAACCGGTTGCATTACAGCTAGTTATTTACATGTCGATTATGGATCCAATAGACAGTTCAACAATAGGTCACCATGACCTGATGACTAAGTAATTAATTGTAACCAGGCAACCCAGAAATCCTCTACTTGACATCATAGAAGCGACCCTACAACCTCAGATATGGAGTTTAAAATTGTCATTAAGGAGAACAAATGGGATTGCATTGAGAGTGAAACACTAAGGACCCCTACTTGTCATAGTATACCAGTTTAAAATGGAACAAACTCGGACAGACTGTAGACTAAAGAAAACTGAAAAACAAAATTTGACACGCGGGTAAACCATAAGAAGTTAAAACAAATATCCCCACAGCTTATCAATAGTCATATTCTAAACACTAACCCTTAATCTGTCGTTCTGTAAACATTGACAAATATCCGAAAATCTCTCTTGGCTCAAACCGATAGTGACTGTGTATCTTGGCACATGGTTGATTTCCAGCATTTTATTTAAACGACAAAAGGCCGAGGGCCTGTCCGTTTTTCGTAAGGTTCTGAGTGTCTGCTAATCTCTTAAGCGAGCCAATCAAGAGTGAGGACATCAATTTTTCGAGCAGTTAGTCCTACTGGCTGACTACTTTGAGGGAAAGCCAATACGCTACGGATATTTTACTGGACTTTACACTTTAACATCCCTTATTTACTCAGTGAGTTGTTCTGAACCCGTTAGAAGAGGAGAGTAGACACCATGAACGAGTTTATTACTTAGCACTCCATACTTCCAGATCAGACTACCTCTTAGCCTGCCGTAAAATTAAGTAAAGAGGTTCAACTTCGTAGACTAAAATACAGATGATAGATGACCCAAAACTTTATTCCCGTACTTTTTCTTGGTGTTATCTTTCAAGCACGTGCTTGCCGCAAATACGTAGTTTTTAAATAAAACTTCCTTACGGCTGTGTAAGCCATGATGAACACATTTGTATCTAATTGAGTGAAAGCTCACTATGAAGTGAGTGCTATGATGCCCGTACAGTTCTACACAATTTAGCAGCAACCGGACGGTACTAATGCCTTATCCTAAGGTAACGGCTGACTTTTATACACAGATTATTATGGGAAAAGACTGAATGCACTGATGCTTCACCTGTCATGGTTATTGCAGTTTGCGTGTCAACATGTACACTGATCCTGATACCTGTTAACAAGTTAGATCACTAAGTGACACAACTCTTAACTTTAGTGTACAGTTAACATATGTAAATTTAAAAAATATTGACCAACAACGTTTCTGGTGAGAAAATGTAAACACACCAAAGGGTTGCGTGTTATGGCATAACCTTGAGATTCGTCAACTGGCAAGGGCGAATTTGACCCAAAACTCAATGCTCAATAAATTCAGTCTTCAGTATTAGAGAGGTTTATCGATCTATATTAATCCGTGCAGTTTGAAACATCTTGGAGTGTCAACCTTTCTTTGAACACATTAACATAAAGCGCTGATATTACGTGTTCTGGTGAAGAATACCGGCAATTCACTACTCGGTGCGAGAAACGGAACTCCAGACGCAGACGATTTGATCTCGGTTCTTGAGCTTTCTTGGAATGTCCTCTCCAATTAACAGTTCAAGAAAAAGGGGAAAATTAGACATAATAATACCAAGGTCATCGTTCAGTGTATTATAAGCTAATATTAGATCACCCTGTATTCTACGGTACGATAACTGAAATAAGTTAAGGTGTCTCAGTCTGTTTTCATAAGATAGATCTTTAACCATTTTGGTTCCTGGTTGCCATACTCGTCTCAGCATATTAGTCTCATACTTGAAACAAGGACTAACTGCTTCAATCATATATTCCAAACGCGGTCTCATGAAAATATAAACATTTCTTCGTCCAAACACTGAAAAGACCTGAGAAAAGCATACAATACCTCAAAGCCTTTAGCGGCGACAGCCTCGTAGTTGCTCGTAGTTTTTGAGATCGCTGCTTGTTATGGCTCCTAAATTTGTGTAGTGCATTAATTTAGGTAACACAAACCCACGTATTATTTAACTGATACGGATCATCATAGTTATTTAATTCCAACACCACACTCTAGTTAGAAATTACTTCTAGTGTCCACCCGCCCATCCATGCCACCAAAAAATTGAGATCATCCTGTAATACTATTCTGTCTGACATACTGTTTATGGATCTCCAAATCTTTATGTCATCGGCGAAGAGCAGAACGGTTGATTTTGCTGCCATCGGTAATTCGTTTACATAAAATGAAAGGAGAAGAGGACCGAGGATTATGCCCTGGAGTAAAATTATAAGAAACGCGGATTGGTCCGTGTGGAACTCCACTTTTTACAAGTTTCACGATGAGAGAGCTCCATTTACCCTTACCCTTTGTCTTCTATCATAAAGAAAGTCACTTATCCAGTCCACGACATTATAATGGATTCCAAAGCTTTCCAGTTTTAATTTAAAACTAGAATGGCAGACCTTATCGAAGGCTTTACTTAGATCTAGTTTTAGATGCCGAAGTAGTCTTAATACAGTACCTTCCTCAATAACTACAGAGTCCGTCAATAAGCCGCTACAATCATAAATAATCATCGATCGTTTCTTATCAATGATAAGAAAACCATTCGCTAAAATGTTCTGATAAAGCTTCGGTTTTTTGGTATCATCTCCTGTCAACACAATCGCATAAACTCAGCTCCTTTCTGAACCACCTCCGCTTGTCAGCTGTTTATCCACTCATACATTGTTCACACTTGTTTTCTTAAACCTATTAGAATGCTCATACTTAGTAAATACTCTAATAAAAGCATCTAAAATCCTGAAATTGCTTGGCTTCATTCTCCGTAATTTTTATCAAAATGAATCTAAATTACTTCCTTATAAAGTTTGTGTAGGACCTATCGTTGAATACTGCTCGTTCTTATTTTCCAGCCTACGCCTATCTGGTATACTAAAGGTGGAAGGAATACAACGGGACTTCACCCGCTAAATACTTAAGACTGACTCAGTCATTGACTACAGTTCCCGATATCAAATCTTAGGAATAGCTCCCCTTGGGGAAAGAAGGCTTATGTCTAATTTGATTCTCTGCTTCAAAGTACTCAAAAACCTTACTTATTCAACATGTAAGATAGTTCTTGCCCGAGATTCACATGAATAAGAACTTCGAAACAAAGTACTTACTGTCAAAGTTTAGAAATACAGATAATAATAATTTATTCTCAAATAACAGTTTGTTACATGAGGCATGACAGTTTACAGGCAAGATCAAACTGTTACAAATGATACAATATCCACTGCAGTAAATTACTCAGCAGGGTTGATAATTTATAAGATATGAAATGTAAATGATTGAAGTCAGTATAACAGTTGGCGCGCTTCATGAAAGTGGCGTTGAAACGTGCGACTGATGGTCAAGGAAAGATACATTGAAGGTGGGAACTTCTAGAAATTGCAACCTTATATCGCTTTGGAATATCTGAGTCTTCAAGGAAGGTGCAAGATGAAGTCACCCGTTCCATATCTCAAGGGAGCTGAAAATGGGAGCAAGTAAAAGAATGGGCGAGAGGCAGAGCAGCCAATGTTTATGAAAGAAAATTTAAGGTATGGCTACTCAGTCTAATTTTCTTTTATTAGAGTATTTACTAAGCAAGAGCATTCTAATAGGTTTAAGAAAACAAGTGTGAGCAATGTATGAGTGAATAAACAGCTGACAAACGGAGGTGGTTCAGAAAGGAGCCGAGAGTACGGGACTATGTGTAGTTATAAAATATAGCGCTAAAAACAGTATTCTGATACACAATTGGCTACCTCTCTTTTTTTCGAAGCTGTTGGAGCCTTTTTATTTATATATTAGTTTTTTTTATGGATTTCATAGGGTCTTGAGTAGGCTTCGTATTTTAATGAATTGTCTAGTTTGCTTGTCATAGGATTACTGGGTAGGAAGTGAAACCAATTCGACGTTCTAGACACGATTTAATAAGGTGTATTGCATGATAAATCATCATTAATACCTTAAGTTCGTAACATCTCACTAAACCATAAGGAGCCGTAATTAAACAAAATATTCTGCTCTACAGATATGGGTGGATTGAAGTTATCTTCCTACCATCATGTACGCTGGTCAGTAACTCGGGAAAACTTCTTCCTTATCAAGTATGAAATAATATGGAACAGTCTTCCCTCCAAAATACGCATGGCAGATGAATTACATAAGTTCGTAAAACTACTTGATCAAGCCCTCACTTTCACAGATTTAGCACGCACGAACACATCTGAACCCCACTCAGACATCATAGGCTCTCTCCATGTCTAGACCAAAATGGACTTCAAGCTCAGTTTGCCTTATTTTTCCTACTTTGCAGTTGTATTAGTTACTTTTTCCACCCTCTTTCTTAACTTGAGGTAGACAGGTAACTCACTCGACCTATCGATACTGTTCAACTAAACTCGGTCGCTAAGGGACACTTGTAACAGCTATGTTGGTTGGTTAAGAGTTGACCGCAAACAACCAAGCATATGCCAAAACAGTATTGTTCAAGTATTCATTCACTTCCTTATTTTGTATAAGCGTTATATTCCCTATTATCTTATATTGAATGTTGAGAGCCTTTGTTTGTCTGAACAGATAATCCCGCGCTCCACTGTGACTGCGCGAAGATCGAAATAAAGACCTATTCACTACTTGTCTGGTTTCTTCTATCAATAGCACGAGGGTTACCTTAAGGCACGAAACACTCACTACCACCCTAAAAAGTCAAACGGACCGCACGATGGACTGCCGACGACCAGTGGTCTTGCATCTATGAAGCCTGTTACCGATCAACTGGCTAGGACAAAACAAAGTAACATCAGGACCAAGTTAGTGTGAGTTTCTTCCTGTTTATTCTCTATTAGCTTTTTACTCTTCCGTACATTATGTTGACTAGCAATTAATATTATTTCTCCACTCGTTAACTTATCTACAAATCATATACTTCTATACATTTCCGCCTGTTTTAATAAACAACTATCCTACATTACACCCTTCTTAATGCTTATACTCTAATTGGCAAACTATACTTTATAGTATAGTCAATTAAAGCACTGCATTGATGCCTTACCCATAACTTGTAACTGCATGATAAGCTTGTAAAATGGTACTTATGGAAATAATGTTTCCCGACAGGTTATGAAACACAGAGGATTGTGTGGGGTATGACATATATCCAAAAATAAGCTTAAATGAGTCTAACATCACAAAAGCAGGGGGGTGGAGTTGCTGACCAGCAAGCATTGATGGTGAGCGCGATGACTTCAATCCACCCATGTCTGTGGGGCAGAACATTCTGTATGTATCGGGCTCCTGATGATTGAGAATCTGTGATAGAGATTGTTTTACTACACTCACCACTCAGACTCATATTTCCGATTTTATACTAGATTGGCTATTCTACTAAGACAACCTATAACATGCTCACTCGGGCTTTTACACTAGGATTGTGTGGCTAACATCGGATGGACAAAGGAAAAAAATTAGACAGTAAAAGATATGGTTATTAGTATACTTAACACTTCACCCTCTATATACACTCCCTTCTAATAAACCGCTTTCCTTGTACCAACCTTGACTTCCCTTCCTTCATGTGAGCTTACTCCAACTTATTAAACGACACAACTGATTGTTCTTTATTACTACATTCTCTTATACGGAGCCTCTGACTTCATTTCACTCTAACGAGAGATAATATGAATTTAATCTAATTTATTATACCTCTGTCTGTTGTACTACACAATGTTAAGCAACGTTTGTCGTTCTGTTCCTCTTTTTTCTTTCTTCAGAATCTTGCTCTGAGAGCACAGCTACGAAAATTCTGACGTCTGGAACAAACTTGACGTACGCGTCCCCTCAAGGTCACGGTTTACAGCAAGCGCTCTACGAGGTTAGTTTATAACAACTATAAACTTAATACGTTGGGAAGCATGCTGTCAGCCAAAAAATGTTGTAATTTGTAGATCATGCCTGTAAAAATGGCGTGTACCTGCTCATGCACAAATATACTATATTAATAATCCTACTGCTCACCTCCATCCGGATCAATCTCTCCGCGTGCAGATGGTTTTATATCATTGTGATTCTCTAAGCTTAGAGTCTGTGTCCTCACACAGACTACACGAAACATTCCTTCATTCTATTTAGTTGGCCTTAAATTTTCATATTCGTCCATCACAGACTACGGTCATACGCATTATTTATTGTCATCTTTTTCTTCGTCACCTCTGATGTACCGTGCTTCATTCATTTTTATGCCCGGGCTATTCAAAACTTCTATGTATCAAGAATCATTCAAATCATGCACAACTGAGTGCTGGTTCATTTGAGGCCAGTCGATGTCACCACCTCTGTTGACTGTAAAACTCAGTGAAAATATACCGAAGCGTTGTCAGTGCTATTAGTATGTAACGAAAGAAACATTTCGGTTCGTTAGTGAGGACTAAGACTTTCAGCGAGGAAAACTTTTCTTTCCACGACGTCATTTTATGGAGCCGTGCTATCGTATTTATAGTGATTCATATATGTTTTCTCGTAAGAGGTTTTTCAATCCACCACCCTTTATTCACATAGGTTAATGTTTCAAATCACACAGGATCAGTAATTCCGAAAAACAACAAACTAAATTTTACATTTCGAAGGGCATAATTAAAGTATTTGAATTGCATGGGGTTTCACAACATCCATACTACCAGTACGATTAACTTTCCGTCAGCACTCAGAAAAATGGTACTGTTATATATTTCCCTGCTAATTATGATGTGACAAAATCGCCAACGAGAACAGACTTATATGACCTTGGCACTAAGCCAAACAATGACTTATTAACCAGTACGAGTTCACAGTAATTGCAGGCATAATGGCCTGATTAAAATTGAAGGTGTTCAAAGAAAGTTCATTAAAGCTGTTCTGGGGTATTTCGATAACAAAGACTATCACCAAAGATGTCAACAACTCAAATTAGAACCTCTCTGGATCGGAAGTATCAAATTAAATCATGTCTTTACCCACCGGCTTTTTAAAGGTCTTTTCTACTCTTCGGTATCCACTCCTTCATACCTTATGATATCATCCTATAATCTACACAATAGGGAGAATATTCTAGCGATTCCAAGAACCCACACAAAATTACGCCAGAATTTTTTCCTTATTCGCTACTCAACCATGTGAAACAGACTGACCGTGAACCTCCGTTGCAGTGAAACTACAACCCGGTTCAGAAGTCTCCTTGATGATTTTCTTTCCGAAAGTGATGTAGGATCCAAACTACGGTTTGGATGTTGAAGAATAGCCTTCCGTGACTTTAGACACGCTCCCTTTCCCGTCGAAATCAGAACAAGTAATCGGGTAACTAGCGGTTCTATAATTCATAATAAATTTAATGTAAATCATTACCTAAACAAATATTATCACCCGGCTATTCAACCAATGATTGTTCAATCTATTAAATCTAAATTACAATAAATAAATAAGTTGATAGAAGATGAGGAAAAATTACCAATCACAACAAATGAATGTTATTCTATCCTGACTGGATAGATCACACACAACAGGAGGAACAAATCAATATGGCTACCGCCAAGAAAAAGTGTCAAGTAAAACAACGCAGATGCAGTTCAGGAAGAAACACAAACTTAGTGAATGCGTAATGAAAACAAAAACTATAACAAAAAATACAAATATTAACAATTCAAATGTAATCAAAATACAACAATGTACAACTAATGTGATCAATAGGAATAAAGTACAAGTATATACATGGAGGGATTTTCACCAACACACAACACATTCAAAATGGATCTTACAAGTGGATTATGTCAACTATTGAATATCAGTGTATTCAATAATGATTTACACAAACAAGGTCCGTCATCCATGTGGTGGACCAGACAGATATGAACGCGAAAAGTATAAACAAAGTTACTAAAGATCAATGGTAATATTAATATATACAGTTAATTGTTACAAATACAATAAAAATTAGGGACGTTACTTAAATTGACCAAACGTTGTGTGTTCTAATGTTAATCCACAATTATAAATGCTTGATGATTCTGGGCAGGTTGGCGAACTCTCTAGTGATATAATCCCACGTAGAATGTGATATATTCCAATTACAGTATATAAATAATGATAATATTTGATTTAGACTTCAGTTAGCTCAATCACAAACGAAAATAGAACGAGGGATGTGTGAGTAGTAATGTATTTGTTAGCCAGCAAGAATATGTCACGCTATGTAAGAATCACAACGGAAAGTGTGTTCAAGGTCATTTACTAAAACAAGTTACAGTCATTTAATGTTAAATATACATACAGTGGAAGGTTGACAAAATAAATACAAATAACATTGGAAACTATTTACAAAGTAAGGTTGTCAGGCCTATCTCCACATCCATCTAATTGCCTGAAAAGCAAAATGTGACCTTTGAAACTTTTCATGTCTATTTTATTTTATTTCTATTCATCTTAATATATATCATTATTAGTCTCCCGATACATTGGATATTTTTAAAAATCTCTTCTTATCCTTCTAAACATATTTAATTCCAAATTGTCCTTTGAAATCAATTGTGACTTTCATAGCATCATTCTTAATTATTATTGCACAAATATTTATACTAATATCCGGTTTCACTCTGTATACTATCACATAAATCTAAATATATTCATTCGAGTGCACTAAAGGATTCTTATTTTATTTTTCTCAATTGCTGGTTTACTTCTGAGGTCGATATTCATTACACAGTTATTATTCTTATCATGGTTGGACCTTTTCACTAGGTGTCCAATTCTTTTCTCTCTCTTCTTTCCCTCTAAATGAATATTATTCTCAAGATTACGGAGTTTGTAACCAAGACAATAACTTGTGTTACATTTAAATTATCTTCTCAGACTCGTTTTATCTTCACTATGCATATTGATATACGGTCATCCTCTTCACTCAGTTGATACTTTCATAACCACTCCAAACTATGGCTGCACAAACATTTATTCCAGCGTCATAATCTTACTGCAATAAGAAGTTATTCCTTCTTAATTATTTTATATTTTACTTATTATTATTTTTTTACTTTTTTTTACTAATGTGACGATACATACACAGTCGTTTATTCTTATTCTGTGTTCATAAACACGCCTATTAAACTATTTGCGTATTTCACGTCTCATTTACTTCTATTCTTTTATTTTCTCCATTTCTTTCTTCAAACTCAATTCAATATTCTTTTAATTACACGGACACGATTTGTTATTATTCTATTATTATTACTCTTCTTTTTCAAATATAGCAAATGTAATGCTAACATTTCTGAAACTTGTGTACTATTGCATTTTCTGAAGAAACCCGAAATGGTTTCTTCACAATACTTATAATAAATAACTGAGTCCTTGTTGGTTCTTCTTGCCTAGACCTGACAATTCGTGCTCAGGACACAATTCCGGCTTCTACTCTTACTTTTCGGTATCCATTTCTTTGCACTCTAACGTATCATCTCACGACTCATGCAATAAAAGAAATATTCTATCGATTCTGAACGCCTACAGAAACGTACGCCATAAATTCTTCGCTATTTGCTATTCAAACATGTGAGACGGAATCCCAGTAAATCTCCATTGCAACAAAACTAAAACCAGGTTCAGAAGTCTCTTTGATGACTTTCTTTCCGAAAGTGGTTTTTGCCACTTATTAAATATCAATTTAACCAACAATGATTTAAAAAACAAGGTCTGACATCTACATAATTGACTGTAAGACAAAGTGGGACTTTTGAAACTTCGTTCGTTTATTTTCCTTCGTTTCCTTCTTTTTCATTTAGTTATCTAAACTATACTGATGTTCATATTTATGATTATCATTGTTATTTTTATCATCATTCATCACCAAACACATTAGACGTTCTTTTCGACCCTTCCTTTTCTTCCCACACTCTCTTTTCTTTCTAAACATATTTTATTCCTAAATATCAAACGTTAATAACTAAAAGCACATTACGTGAGTTACACCTGAATAAATCAACTTCTTCAGATTTATTTTACCTTTAACACATATAAATGACGCATACAATTTGATGCTCGACTATCTTTTTCAATTAATTTTGGCTTTCATAGCATCATTCCGAACGATTACTACACAAACTATTATTCTACCATCAAATCTTACTGCAATAATTACATTTTTTTACTTTTTGCTTCGTTTGGCAATGCATATATCATCTTTTACTTCTAATCTAATTCATTGTTCTCAATTACTGCATTCTCTCATCGCGAGGCTCTAATCACGTCCCACCCTAGCATCAAGAGCTGGTATGAGTTTAATCCACTAATTATCATACATCTTTCTGTTTCACTACAAAATGTTAAGCAATGTTTAGCGCTCATATCCGAGTGCCTTGATGCTCCTTCGTTTCTTGTTTTTCCGGAATCGCAATCTCAGGACACAGCTATGTAACTTCCAACACCCGGAACAAGCTTGACGTGCGCGTTTCTCAAGGTTATAATTCACATAGAAAGCTCTTCAAATCTACTTTATAACGACCATAAACTTAAAAAGGTGTATTGCTTAAATACTTAGTACAACCTCAATTCTAGCACAATTATGCCGAGCTTGGATCTGGTGTGTGACGTGGACGCCATGCCATTTTGGAAAATATTTTGAAGATTGTACTCAATGTAATACTAAAGCATCAATGTAATCAATAACGCTCGAAGTCATCTGCACGAATGTACTGTTATTTAATATTATTGATTTCATCTATTTGACAACCCTACTTCGGAGGTATACTGTGAGTAAAATAATGCTGTAATTTGTATATCACCCATGCGAAGTGGCGCGTTCCTGACCTGACAGAATTATATTGTTAGATTATTATTGGTGAATTACTTTCATATTTAACGCTTATAAGCTTCTGTGATGACGGTCCACAGATAAACTTGAGGGAGCACTGAGAAGCTCGGAAAAGCCGGAGATATTGCATCGATTACCTATTGGAAGAATATTCCAGAATCCCTAGGTGTAGCTGCCCTATTGGACGAATGCTAATAACCCCCTGTGTGCTGATTTGAGGACTATAGTGATTACTTCATTATTACTAGATACTATAAACACCTGAGCTTTATAAATTATTGACACTGTTTTGGAATATCATTCGTTTCACTTTATTCTCGTTTGCGACTTGGAGGGTTCGAGTGCTCAAGTTATACGCGGTATAATAAGAAAAATAAAGTGTATACATACCGCCTTCGTTTTACATTTATTTTTTCATTTTTCTTCTTTATATTCAACCAATTGTTCTCTTTAACTCCACAGAACCCGATCAAATATGACAAATATTATGGATACATTATTGAGCAATGCGTATTACTGCATCTCTGAAGAAACCTAAAATGGTTTCTTCATAAAACTTATGTGACAATAACCCGCTCGTGAGTAATAACATTATTAATATTAATGTAGTTCATATATACATACACAAAATGGAAAATAACAATCACACAATATCATGCCAAAAGTAACTGTGTATAAGAGTCTGTAACTAATCGACTGAGAATAACCTGAAGACATTAAATCTCATAACGGCAGTCAAAAGGCCAAAAGAAAGGAATACGAATACGTACACATATTTTGGTCACTTAATAGTCATTCAATACGAATACATGTAATGACAGTTCATAAATTGTCTTTAGTGATTACCATTCATTTACTCTTCGCTAGGATATAACAGCTACATGAGGGACTTTAGTAATATAATTAATTGACTGAAAATATACTACAGAGCAAATAAGATGAATTATTCCCTGAATTTTGCTGCACCCCCTTTTTTATACATACTCGAGCGAAGTGGACATATTGTTCATCACTTGTAAGTTGGCACTCGTATTTGACAATCCACTTGCTTTTACAGCATTTGTTAAAGTTGTCAGTGCTTGCTTGTTTGTACATCCAACGGAAGCACAGAACCATCTCCATCTTGACAGAGCGAAATAGCCTTGGAGCGTATAATCTTTTGGTGCTAATTTTCTGCACACTTCTATCTGTGATTTTGGTAAACATGCGGCGGTAGATTGTTTGGGATTCTCGTCGTTAGTAATAAGTCCTTGTCGGAAAACATGCTCCCAGCGGTCGCTAAATTCCGTCGCAAGCTGGAGTAGATGATGGTCACTTAATGGGTATATTTGTTGATTTGTTTGTGTCATCAATATATTTTAGATACTGATATGTGCGGTTTGACCGATTATTATCAAAGTGGTAAGCAGTCATTTAGTTCAACCTTGACCTGAAGAAATGAAAAGCCAAACTTTAAATTCGTTGCTAGGGCAACGGCGTAACTGTGCTGCCAACAAGGTCATCTGATATTTATTTGGTTAGGTCAAAAACGCACTAAACCGTTCGAAGTTTGACACAACATATTCTCCATTAAATATTTTTTCGATCGGCAGCACTTCCTATGCAGCACTGTAAAATACATCTCCGGAAGACTGTAAACTAATGTAAGCTTCAGAGACTAATTTGGTTTCTTTTATCAGTGGGATGAGGGTTACCTTCAGGTACGAAAACCCCTTTTAGAAGTTCTGTTTGGATGCAAATGAAAACTGACCCGTGTGTAAGATCCATTTTGAATGTTTTGTGTGTGAAAATCCCTCCATGTATATACATGCGGTTTGTTCCTATTGATTCCTTTAGTTGTACATTGTTAGTATTTTTGATTCCATTTGAGTTGTCAATATTTATATTTTATTATAGTTTTTATTTTATTACGCCTTCACTAAGTTTCCGCGTTTCTTACTGAACTGCATTTATGTCGTTTTACTTGATACCTAGTCTTGGCAGCAGCCATATTGGTTTGTTCCTCGTCTTGATTGCGTTGCTTGTATTGACTGAAATTGTGCATTTTTGATTGTGAATTGAGGTAGTCTTCCAGAATTGGAAACACTCTGTGTTATAAAGCAACCGAATTTTACCTTTTGAACGAATCTACGCGTGTCCTATCCGGGCAGGATAGAACAATTATTTATTGTGACTGATAATTTTCTCGCATCCTTTATCAGCTTCCTTATTTATTGTCATTTAGACTTGATTAATTGAACAATTATTGGTTGGATAGCTTGGTGGTCATATTCGTTTAGGTAACGATGTACATTTACATTTATGATGAATTATAGAACCGTCATTTTACCCAATAACTTTATTTTGGCTTCAATCGGGCGAGGGCGCGTGTCTAACCCACCTTCAGTCCAAACCTTAGTTTGGATCTTACACCGTGTACACACTTTCGTAAAGCAACTTGTTTCCTTACTTATATATATGAATTCATATTTGATGATTCTTTCGTTTGCGCATTTCGCCGAACTTTTGATTGTAGATGAGACAGTTGCTATCTGTACGTTGTTGTTATTTTTGCTTCCCAACGTTTATAATGAGTTTCGATGATCCTCACTAACTACACCAACGTTGCTTTCCTTGGAATTTCCGTTGTGATGGCTGTTGTGCTAATCATATAGAGGCAAATAAGTCCTGGAAATGATCTGCTCCGTAAGTCTTCGGTATCGATATTGATCTAATCAATTCTACTGAACACACCCTAGCTGTAGGAGTTTGGTCACTGAGACTACCATTGGGTACTCCATGATACAATCCTTTGCGACAGCCAACGAACTTAGATAGGAAACTTCCCAACATAGCGGATAATCTACAAATATACCTTTGGACTTCTAGTGACCTACTTTTATCAAGAGAACGCGATTGGTGTAATGGAAACAATTATTATCATAACAAATTGTACCAGGGATTGTTTTACCGTACTTTTTTATTTTAACCGTACCACAATACATACATTCTTCTTTTGATCGTGACCTTGTACGAATTCGGTTACGCTCACTAACCACACTTGTAGCATGGCACAACCTCGGTTGAACCCAACTTGCCGACATCAATTGTTTGGTGGCGGTCGCTTCGCTGGCCACTTTCTGGAGAAGAACAAATAACTGGTGGTAAAACTCATCCTTGATTGCATCCGAGCTGCAGTCTGTCGGAGAGCAGGCGGAGATGACGGAAAAAACGTCGTTTCTCACGCCGATTTCTTCTCATTTTGATGGAACTCTCTAATCTAACAGCACATAACCGACTGTTAATGGGGATCCAATCGACTAGTGCTACCTCAGCTCTAGCGCTTAGTGCGACACCAACGCCAGAGAGACCAGACGAAGATGCCACAGGGTCCTCGGATAAACGCACGTAAAACAAGCTTTTTGAAGTGACAGATGTAGAGCGAATTTGCAGTACTTCACCAGAGTCTTGAATATGGGTCTCGGATAGACAGCAGACATCGATATGAAGACTTTCCAAAGACATAGCCAGCCCTATCTGTTGTCCAACCTGCATAAGTGTGCAAAAGTTGAAGGCAGCCAGTTTGAATGGTGCACGTGGTTTCAGAAAAACTACTTCCGTATTCGTATTTGGTGGCAACATACAATTTTCAACCGGACAGTGACTCGAGAACGTTTGGACAGGACCGAGTTTCCACCATAGACGAGCTGCTGTATAAGTCGGAAAATAAGGATACACAGAGTGGGAATAAAAGAGAGTGAATAAATGACGTTGAAAAAATAAACAATAAATGTAATAATAATAATAATGTGAATCGTTTGATTGTTAATCGAAGCAAGAACAGTATTTTCCGCAGGTACCGTCATTTAATCACATTTGTGTGTAATCTGTGATATTGCCCGGGTGCCCAAACCGAAGCAGGTGGTTTATTAGGGGGCCACACCCAGAGCCTTTGACCTAAAGGTCTAACCCACAAGGCAATGGAGCTTCGTGGGAAGATGCAGCCCCATGATAGCCAGTGACCAACGATTGGTTCACACGCCATTCGTTCTCACAGGATCCGGTTAGAGCATCGGACATTCGCTTTTCGTCCTCTCATTTTCGTAAACAAAACCCCCGCCTCGAGAAGCCAGTGAGTAGGACTTCTCTGGCAGAGGCTGTATACGCGTGGCGGTGTGGTAGCATTTCGAGAGGGAGAGCGAGCACACCTCACTCTCGGCCATAGCAAGATATTTGGGGGCATTAGGTTGGTAACTATAAAATTGAGTGATTTCGACTTAAAACTAAATAAGTTAAAGAGTTATAGCACACCAGTTTCACAATGTTCGGTTGCGATTGTAACCTAGGCGAAATAAACGATTTCCTAATACCAGCTGCATTCCGATTTCGAAAAAGCGAATTTAAATAAGTTTTGAGGATGACAATCAAGAAGTTCGTGCTGTCGGGAGTGAATAAGTTAATCATGAGCCCTCTTTTTTTGAAAATGCAAATTAAGTGTTTACGTATATTCATTTCACGACTTGAGTTCTAAATACCAATCTGGGGCTAAGCGCTGTTTGACATCGAAAATGCAAATGCATGAAACGTGCTCAAAAAAGAACGACTAAAAATACTCCAACTAAAACCTAAGCACTACTCAGGTTATCTGGAACTTCTTAATTGATTGCCAACACAGAAAGGGGTGGTTGGGTGGCATATGACCATGAGGTACCATGTCTTTCGCAGTTCTTTCTGTTCAAACAGACAACTGAAACGTTTCATCATTAGGTTACAATCAATAGGAGCCCTACTCAAGATAGGACATCAAAAGTATTGCGCAGAATTCTGTGCATATTTTTCCTTAGTTTGATTCACTAATATATGTTATTCCGTCCTGGAAGCTATAGCAACAGTATGTTGTGCAAACAGGCTCCAACGTTCGCTTAATGAGCGTTGAATTCTACTACCTTGGGTGCTACTCAGTTATTTCCGTTATTAATTAACTTATTAGGTCTTCCTGTTTCAAGAGGAAACATTATACCTCCGTGACCAAAAACGATGTCAAACTTCGAGATATGGTTCTCAAGAAAGGGACAGACCTCTCTAATTCTATACACCAGAGTTTGATCCCACTATAAAAGTGTGTAGAGGTGGATCCTTTCTTGCGATCACTTGAAAAACGTCCAGATCAACGCAAGAGTCTCAACAAACAGGACTACCATGAGCCTCCTAACAAATATTCATGCAACGATACTGAAAAATCGTTTGCCATGGATCCCAACAAAAAAGATTATTCAAGATATGACAGTACGCATAGTTATCAATTATATTCCAAAAAGAATTAACTCTACAAACCTAAATGTCTGGTTATGAGCAAAGGTAACCAATTACATTTACAATATAAATGGTATATTAAATAACAAAATGATAACAGCTGTTATGAAATGAATGTTACTTGCAATCTGTTATCCGAGATGACGACCACATGTTAGTTCACTTGATTAAAAAACGTTCCTATTCAAGTGATGGCACCAATGGCGTAATGCGAAAGATTAGATCGGACAGTATTATTTAATAAAGATCCGGAGCAAAACACCAGTGTAGTATGGGAAGGCCTAAAAGTATGTTATAAAGTTATTATAATCTTAAATAAAAGTCAGTGGCCAATGAAGCAGAAGAACAGACGGCCGAGATAGCGTTCATATTTCAAAAAACCGCTGTAGTGTGCGTATATATCCAAACAATTATATGTGTTTCTTTACCTTCGATACAGATAAACAGTAGGAATTAGATATAAATGTGGTTACACATAAAGTGAGGTGAATAGGAAAAAATGTGGTTTTTACTTTGTCATTACAAACTCGTCGAATATACATGTCACAATACGTTTAAATCAATGCACTATAGTAACACATAGAGTGGTAACCTTTGAAAAATCAACGAAGTCATCACAAATCTGGGATAACAAACTGAATTTTTAAGCCCACAGACAACCCTATACTTTATTTTCGATGCTTTCAACAAATGTGATTTGTAAGACCAGTCCTGTTTGCATATCAGAAGAACTAAGACGTAAATCTTTGCGAGATTTAATAAAACTCTTAATTAAGGATTGGGGAGGAAACATTTTAATCAGGCACATAAGAGGACTTCATTATTCGGTTCGGAAAACGAGCCACAATATTTTGAGAACCCATTTAGAGAAAATAACGGTTATCCGATTTATAAGTGTTTTAAAACAAACAATTGCTTCACTGACGGAATCGCGAACAAACAATCTGCTTCATTTAGTCAGACCAGACAAGTAAATTACTGAAACAATCTCCTGTAAATACTTATATCTTTCAGGTGGATAATACCAGTGTAAAACATTTCCCAAAACAAATAATCCGTGAATCTGAACATGTAACATAAAATCGTTTGTGACAGATATTTAGACTGAGTCCTGTGATGTTCTTGAAAGTGAAAATTCAGGGTTTATAGAAGACACTCATGAAACGGCATCCAAAAATGTCTTGCAATCGAGAGAAGGTTGGTAGTATTTCATTTGGTTCAAATTAAAAATAGAGGACAATGAATACACAAATTCTCAGGAAATTAAAAATTTAGATGAAAATCCTCAAAATCATGCCGACAAAGTAAGTTTGATATTATGTTGATCAAATTTACACTTGAAAGCTCATGACACAAAGAGTGCTCTTGATATTGAACAAAATTACTTATCAGACCAGAAATTCTAGATAATGAATGCCACAATGGTAAACTCCGACTCTTAGACTGACTTTTCGGATGAAAGAAAAGAGCGAAATAAACCATTACCAAACTCGCCTTTAAATAGAGGGAAATTAAGAATGCTGTGTGTAGTTAGCACCAAGTTGAAACGTATTTAGCTTAAATATATTAGGTATAGAGATGTAAATGTAACTCTAGGAAAGCCATTAAAGTAAACTAAACGTGAAATTTGTAAGATAATAAGTGGGTCAATAGTCAATTTGTATTTGAAATACCCAAAGAGTAGAAAGAGTAAGAACTTGTATTGCGTATGTGATGATACACAACAATTGTGATGTGATGTTAGAAAGAAAATAAGTAACAACTCTTGGGTGTTTATTTGAATATTGGGCATATAATTGGATGCAAATCTAAGCATTACATAAATTTAAATTTTTTAGGACACAGATAACGACAAGGTGGATTACCTGATTCAAGCCGCCGAGGAAAGGGCCAAAAGAAGAGAACTCGATAAGCAAAACAGTAGTGAAAACCAACTGTTGTTTGATGCGTTGCAGAAACCCAAAAGAAATTCAGAATATCAAAGAGGACTATTAAACGCGCCGTGGTATACTAATCCAGAAGAAGGAATAAGTTCTGAAGATGTGCAAAGATATTACTCAAAGTCTGTGAAACCAGTATTAAACTCCTTACAGAAAATTTCAAAATCTAAAAGTACAACACAACAAGACTTCCAAAAGTACTCCTTACAAGAGCTAAAGGTAGGTAAATTAAGTTGTAGGACCTGGTAAAGGACGTACCTTTTTAACTTTACTTACGCCTGTTACTTCCAATAAGGTATAGACCGCCAACCATCATGATAAAGGATGTGCATTATTATAAATGCTAAAAATATGTGAAGATTAAAGAAGAACAACTTAAATCGCGTGACTTCTTAGCCTGTCTAGCTCGGCTAACGGTTTAATCTTTTAAAGGTCACAATTTCCATATTTTGGGATTTCTTCCAAGCCTGGTGAAATTTTGTGCCATTTTTCTATTGCGGCTTCCCAAAAACGGACAAAATTTTCCCCATAATAGGGAGATTGGGACGCCATCACCGGCAATTTTAGCCGAAATTCAAATGAAATTGTGCATGGACATACATAATAAGTTCTATGTAATTTTTATATGATTGTTTGGCATGGGTATGTAGCCTATCGGATGGGACAGCCCAGTGTATTCCTAACACCTATGTTGTTTATGGATTAATTAATTTGTGATGTAAGCAGTCGCTTGTTCATAATTAGTGGATTGCTTTTTTACTTTTCAAAACAAAGTACTGACGATTCTTATTTAGGGCCTGTATTGCTAAACCAGCTGTTATATTCTATAATAGTATTTATATTAACAGTTGATCATATATACCGATGTGACCCCACTAAGCCTACCTACCATTTGAGTGCACGTTATAAATCTATAATTGCAAGAAGAGATACATGTGAATAAATTGTTCCAAGGTTTTGAAAATTTGA
Source organism: Schistosoma mattheei (assembly GCA_944470405.2). NCBI lineage: Eukaryota > Metazoa > Platyhelminthes > Trematoda > Strigeidida > Schistosomatidae > Schistosoma > Schistosoma mattheei. The sequence goes on from OX103944.1 coordinate 39,919,193, forward strand.
CTTAATAACCCATACATCAGTTCGTCCGAATGATAAAAAATAAACGTATGCCCATTTGTGATTGTTCGTACCTTATAAATCTGCTGATGATAGTACTTGTGTAGTTTACATCTAACTTCATATGTAAAGGAGCTGATTTCATAGCAGTATCCTTCGTTAAGAATGCAGAAAAAACAAAGAAACTACTTATTTATAACTTGATATAACAGAATGTTGTGCAAAGATACTTTACTTTAAGCTGTAGAATATTTAAAGTGCTCTTTATTTACTTTGAACTTCCCAGGAATGTAGGCAAAGAAGAAATTATAATGGAAATAAAGAGTCACTGGACTGGCCTTTCAGTGAGACAAATGGTAGCATTAAAGAAGATGAACTGGGAGGATCACACTACCATAGGTCCTCAGCAGTAATTGGACAAGGTTTTCTGGAGAAATTCGGTCCAAAATCACCATCTCTAAATAAAAAACTGACGGTGAGTCAATGTACCACTAAGTACAAAGTAGAAAACTACTTGACATAAAAAACTTCTTCAGCCTCGTTTGTATACTGCAAATATAAATAATGTAACACTAGATCATGAAGTCATTGAAGTTCGATCTAAACCAATAGATAATCGTAAATGATCACTAGAAACAGTAGACAGTACGGTTTAAAGTTCAACACGGTTGGGTTTCCTGCTTGTAAACCTTTAAATCTATACTGTTTTATGGTCTTTATACTACAATTTCAGTCACCGCTTCTATTGGTCATCTATCGAAATAATATGTAGATGAGGACAATGTGCGGTCTTTAAGTAAGGCAGTGAGCGAATTATTCCAAATGACGGAACTTTAAACCAATGAGGCCAACTATGAACGTAAAAATACCAAGATCTAAAAGACTGATATTAGGACGACTTGCGTTTTCAGTTTGCTTTACCTATGAATCTTGTTTTTCATCTATTCCTTCTGCTATTTTGAGTTTAGACACCTTGATTTGAGGCATTTGCTCTCCGACTTATTTTTGATACTTAGGTCATGTCTGCATTACACATAATATAGAGCATAAGGATAAAACGAACAAGTACTTGACTTTTTATTTGACACTTGTGTAGGTAGATCCAGATACATATCCCGAACCCTTTATTACCGATCTACAGATGGCTGAAAATCGTTCGGAATGCTGAGAATACACTCACTTTTGTTCTCGCTTAAATTTCTAGTTCGAAACCTACCTTTTTCTATACCTAATCATTCTCAGTACTAGTGATATTATTACATTTACTGACCTTTGCCTTGAAAACTTCATCTCGTAGTGCTAATGATGTGACTCAAGGCAATGTACATATGTTAGACTTTACAATGCAAATAACTGACTGAGATTACTACTTGTGATCTGAGTATCTTGTAACCTTACCCATAGTCTGATGAGTAAGTTCAAGAAGACATTTCCTGTCAGAACTTTTAGTGTACGACAATGTCAAATGGGTTTCTTTTTACGTTCGATTTTCATCTGGATAACCTCATTGTTTTTTTTTGACACGATACTACATACGATGTTCAATAATTGGCTAATAATGAGCAGCGTAATCACTTATCATATACTAATAAATTATGGATAGTTTACCTGTACTCTAGTTCTGATGAATGTAGGAATACTTTCATACCGTAGAACCAACTGAACTATGTATATTATGTAAATAAAACGAATGTAATCCTAGTTTCTAATTAACAATGTTTTTATTCCAGAATGATCCACCAGTAGCAGCGTCTATGCTACGAAACAGCCCATATGCGTTTCATGGATAAATGGACTAAATGCTAAAACCAATTTCGAAATGTTCACAAATATTTTAAACTTTTTATTAGCTTGCTTTTATTATGAATGGTAGGTTTTAAAACTCCTTCTATCATGTCATAATACAACCAAAATCATTAATTTACCTTATTTGTTTCATGCAAAAGTTAATTTCAATTTTCGTAATATTTTAACATTATCATAGTACATTATTTCGTGACCGGTTTTAAAATAAATAAACCCATTTATGAGTAACATAAGAAAGGAAAATTGTAGAACCGTTCTATCATTGATCATTATTATTGTTATTATGACGATCATTGAATATTCACCACTAAAAATAACCTATGATTGGGCTTTTTCCTTTTTCCTGCTAATACTTTACCTTCAGGCTAAATTCTAACTTTTAAAAAAAGTGATATTTTAAACATGTTTTCACCTATACGTAAAAAAGCATTTATCTGTATTTTTCGAAGGTTAGTGTGAAGTCGTCCAGCGCTGTTGTTACTAAGGTTAGAGATTTCCGCAAAAACTACTAAATAATCGCAGCTGTTAGTGTGCCAACAATTCTGATGACAAATCGCTAAGATATAGTTTCAAGTAAACAGCTTTCACAAGGTTTATGTACTTCTTTGGTAAACGTTTTAATAACAGGAGCTACCTCAAAAACTCTTGGCCAACACAATCGACTGTCACATTCAGGTCAAGAAATACGACTGTAGTCAGACGCTCGTAAGTAAAACCATGTTCTAAAACCGAAGAGTGAACATTTGATTAGCACATTTATGTTCAGGTCTGAAACGAATCTCGGTTTTGCAAGTTTTTTGTTCATGAGGCCTAGTAAAGCATCGTGGGGTTATTGAGGCTAATATTCTAATCACTATGCTAGTCAAACTAATTTCCCTGTGGCTATCACAAGATAATTTTCGTACTTTCTTGTAAACTGAGACAGTCAGTGACATCAGAACACATACGGTCCCCAGAATTTAGTTATTGATTATAATAAACATATCAGTATCATTTTTATTGAAATGTATCTATATTTTGCAACAATTTTTGCAAATTATCCGTGTCCATTGGAATGAATATGAATTCCGTGCCATCAGGTCCCTGAAATGAAAATACAGATGTAGAAAACATATAATACCATACCAAACATACCATGCATAGTTGACAGAAAATAATGAAGTCATAATGAAAAATGTTAACTTTTACATATTCCCATCACAGGAAACAATAAGCCTTTTGTTAGTTTCTATAAGAAAAAAGTCTAACAGAGTTTTTAAGTATATTTAAACAAATTGTAATATTTTAAGAAATCAATATGTTTATTGACTTATATAAGACACAAAAAATTATACCTCCTACTACTTTTGTGCATGTTATTAGCATGCGAATTGGTAATTACGTATAACTTCAGTTATTAGGTGGAGAGTCGACGTTATCAAGAATACACAAATAACAAACACAACAATGTGAGGAAGCTTAAAATGTGTATCGCTTCAAGTTGCGAAATCGCCATCAGCATAATGAGACAATCCATATGAGTAAAGAGAAAGGATTTAAAACATTATCAACAGTAATCGAAAATAAAGATAAGAAAGCAAAAGAATTGGATGGAAAATACGATGTTCAAGAATGAATTCATGTGAACTAATCAGATTGCTTTAAAATCAGCATCACCGAATATTTAGTCATAAATTACCGTCATACTATAAGATTCAAAAATAAAGACTTCACTTATCCATAAAATTTAGATTAATAGTCAATGCTTTCATGAAGCAATGACACATTTTAGCATACTTATTCTTAACAATCCAGTTTTTATGCTGGTAAGCACTATTTCGGAGTAGTCGATGGCTACATATATATGCAATATTTCCTAACCGCTCTAGTCAATGGGGGTTCACAACCTTATCATGCGACTTAGCACTTCCATTCAGTACTGTCTATCTAATATGAACAATGCTCACTCGATGTAACTCCTTAACCAAGTGAAGGTCTAAGCCACACTATGTCTAAGATTTATTGATACTACCCGGCTACTCAAACTGCACTAACGGATATGAGTTTCAGACCTGGAATCTATTGTTTCAAACACGAATTCTCTAACCATTAAGCCATTGTTTGTCGATCAGTAATTTCAGCATATGTGGACAGTGTTGGATAAATAAGACAACCATTTTTCTGGTTCAAGTGAATGAAAGTGTCTCGATGTAACAGACCGATTCTTGATAAATTATATGAAAAGGTTACAACTGGAAACACATCTACGATAAACATCAGTAAAATCAAGACAAAAGTGAACAACACAGACGGCTAATTCATGACGCAACTAATTTAGACTGGGATTCTCTATAGATTGACTATAAGTGCCAAAAGAAAATAAGTGATGTAGAAATTAAACATCACATCGATCGAACTGAATCAGATGAACAAAAAGACTTTAATTTGTGTAATAATTTGCGTGAATATTTAACAAACCATTTAGATGAATAGTTTACCGATTAGTATAGACCAAGCATTAAATCTTTTAAGCTTAAATATTGCATTAGTTTTTTTGAAAAATATTACGTAACAGGATACAATACGTCAGTAACACCGATAAAATGGTCATTTATTATCTCATGTCGGAAAATGAGAATTCTTTTAATAGTGATTTCATGCACAATCGGCACATTAATGCCAGTTAAATATTGAAATAAATGAGTAAATTCATACAAGTTGTGTAACAGCTCCTTAACGACTTAAATCCACCATCCTTTGGAAACACGAATAACAGTAAAGCTTAACAGATATCAGTGAAGAATTACGTAGCTACTGGAACATATGCTATGCATTAAATAAGTTTCATTGATCACTACAATAAAAATGATTGAGAATACTGAATAATCGGGTGAAAAACAAGTTGAGAATAAAACTGACCTTCTTTATTTTAATTAATTTATGATCACGGAATTCAGTTAATTGAGCTTTCAAAGTTGTTTCATTACTTGTAAGAAAAGCATCACGACAACGCCAATATAAATCCTCCATAGCGATCCCTTTAATGTTAAAATAATAAAACAAAATTAATTCTACATACAGTTAAAGCGTAAATGAATAATTATTAACGCGGGTAAGTTGAAAATTTGGGTGAATGTAATCAATTGTTGATACATCCAACTAACGAGTCTTATATAGGATGAAACGCGAGTCTTAAATTTCACTGAAAGCTACATATTTATTTATTCTGTAAGATCAATTAATTACTGAATAAAGTTGTTGTGTATCCATAAATTCATATGTATACTAGAATGTTATGTCCCGATAAGCATAATGAAAGGTAACTTTTGGGACCCAATACTATACGTATATTTTTATCGTATAACTGTTATGTAACTAAACTATTCATATCCGTATCCCTCTTATTATGAGCTGTATTTTGACCTATGAACTATTACTATAAGTAAAAATAATATATTTGTAATATCCCAATGAGTAGAAAATGGGATTTTTCTGACGTTTCGTGGCTTAGTGTAAGTCACTTCTTCAGAGAATAAATAACCAAATTAAATTAATCCAAGTTTAAATAGTACAAAGGAACAATGCAAGAAATAATATTATTTCTTGCATTGTTCCTTTGTACTATTTAAACTTGGATTAATTTAATTTGGTTATTTATTCTCTGAAGAAGTGACTTACACTAAGCCACGAAACGTCAGAAAAATCCCATTTTCTACTCATTGGGATATTACAAATATATTATTTTTATTTATAACAATCAACCCAATGCTCAATTTATTCGAAATTATCAAATCAAACCTTGGTAATGACACCTATATTACTATAAGATTTACCATTCTTGAATTATGCCCTGTCTATTAATTACTACCCCCCTCATTCACAGCCACATTTGGCTAATTCTTGTACAAATGATGTTTCATATTTTATGGTACGGTGTGGTCTGTCTGGTTGATATATAAACCCCGTATGCTTGAAATAAATGATTCATATTGCAGAGGCTGAGATTGGTGTTCTGGACTTAACTGGCTGGGCTAGGCAGGAAGCGGGACCGAGAAGAAGTCTAGACTGCTCGTACGGGTTTATGCGTCACTGGTCCGATCGATGTCACTGCTCTCTAATTGAAGGTATCGTTACGTTATACATTAGCAGGGCGCACAGGCCACAAGTTATAACAAGAAATCATTCATAAAATCTCATATAAACCAAATTTTACTTACCATTTATAGCCCCTTTACCATCTTGAAATGGTGTTTCTAATTGATACTCTACAATCATACGAAATATATCACGAGCATTTTGTGTCAATGATGAAGCTACTTGGCGTAGACTAGCAAACATTGCACCAACACTTCCAGTAGTATCTGATCCACTTCCAATACCACCAAGAATATTCTGCAAAATTTGACTGTTTGCAAAACTGCTTTCTTCTGTATAATTATAAAAATTAGTACAATCTTCCCAGATCCAAGAGAATCTAGCCAATTCGTTATGAGACCATACTGTAAAAATATCACGAAGTAAAATCATTAGGTAAATAAACCACGGATAAATGTATGGTATTTGTACTAACTAATAACTCCTTTGTACTGGATCGTACGCTTATTACGAATTACAGAAAATAATACGTCCAGTTGTGCTCATTTAGTTCTACCTGCCTCAAATTGCACTATTTCGGAAATTCTTAGCAAGTTAATTCCAATATTTCTAATTATCATAATATGATAATTACCTTTGAAAATATAAAATATATTGGAAATACAAAGTGATAACCTTCCTTCCATGGCATGAATATACTAGCAAAAGGTTTATTTTTAAAAGAATTAAGTTATTTATAACTGTCTGTGTATTACACTCAGTGTAAGCAGGCAGAATATTTTACTTAGAATCTCGAATTTTGACAGGTGAGGAAATATTGGAGGTTCCCACAACACCTTACTATAACCATTTAAAATAATGCTGAGAATTTGATTCGTAGACTGGTCACCTCAATTGATGTATATTTGCTTTCCCTTTCACTAAAACAACACGTTTTCCGAATGTGCACTTGGTACGCTGGGGTAATCAGACACAGGCTAAATGATGAGACAAGGGAACAGTATTGGTTAATATTTGGCTTCCCTTTTTGAGGAAATAGACATAGACTATTGGCTAAGAATATGGCTTAATCTCCTGAGGGACATGTATTTATATTTACAAATGAGCTCTGCATATATTCTTGATTCTGCAATCCAATAAAAGTCTCATAAACGCTCTTGGTTTTTTTGCTCAAGTAGCTATTTTAGACATGGACATAGGAAGTATTTGTTGTCAACATCAGAGTTGGACGACTGCACAACGCGACAGTGCTATCATCACGTTTATCATCCATTTTACTGAAAATGTAAACTTATTGTGAACATTAAAGGAAGGTACAGCTAGCAATTAACTTCCCGATGTGTAACACATTTGTATAATTTTCCTGGCAATAAAAAGTTTCGACGTATTCCTAATTGATTTGTTGTTGAACTACAACTAGGTTAGTTGTCAAATTCATTCCTGACAAGGAAGTAGATATATGATTGTAAGTACGCTTTACTAAATAAAAAAATAGAACTTACAAAGAGGCATGTTAGCATGATCTAATGAAGCAACTAGGTGGATATGTTGTATTTCCGCTAACCGAGCTAAAATAGCCTGGGCTTTACCATTGCGCAATCCCGGACCATCAATATTGTTTAGAAGGAGAAATAATGGTGACTTTTCAGCTTCTAAATTATACAAAATATAAACAAATTAATAACGTCGAGAATATTAAGATGAATATATATATCCTGTCGCATACAGAGTGATTAAAAAAGCTGTAGTAACAAACATTTAACAAGGATTTCATAAATAGTAATACCTATGTAGACGAATTACGGAATACTTTCTTCTTTTATTGAGGAAGTACATATTCGCATTTATGTCAGCAAGTTTGGCAAAATACCGTGGAAACCTGTTAAAATCCTGTACGAATGTCAAAAAAGTTAATGAAATATATTTCACAGAAATCATGTCTATCTGAATTTTAAATCTCTCGAGGGACACACACATGTAACATTATTGATTCTATCTGATCACACATCCCAGAACTAGAGTAGAGCACATAAAAAAGGTATAATGTGTTATATGATCTATCACCGAAGCTTACATGATATGTTGTCACAATTACCGATGAACGTTTCCAAACGTTCCAAAAATATCATCATAAATAGTAAATTTATGATCAAGTATTTACAAGGAAATCACACATGTTTTATACATTATACTTTGAACTCTGCTTACCATCTTTTTTGAATAAGTCGTGTATTAATTGGAGTTGTTCAGTCGGGTTTTTACAGCTATCTGCAACATGCAGAAATTCATGACAAATACAATTAAGTATCTAAAAATTCAACAGAATAATACAACACTACAAATAAATGGTAAATATAAGAGATTCTAATTTAAAAACAGAAACCAGCCAAAGCTTTAATGTTCTATTTCAGAATAATATCAGCCAGTCAGCTGTAAAGTACAGTCTAGGACAAATATGAATCGTCACAAATCACTATACCACATCAAAACAGAGAGATGAAACTGCCGAAATAAATATCAGAGTAATAGAAGTAGCAGTAGTAGTACCAGAGGTACTAGAAAAATCAATTACAGCGAATATGATTGTTGGAGAATGAATGAGTTCACAAATGAAGAGTATAAGATAATTTTAGAATTCAGAATTTAAGGGAGGACGAATAATGAATAGACCTGTGTCAATACGATCGAGTCTGAGTTAGGTCACCCAACATCTCCAATCTTTGGTCACAATAACCAGGTATCATGGATACACCAAAATGTCTCAGTCAAATAGTCAATGACTTTATGGACTAATACTATATTTTAATTTGGTCGCCACCAAGTTTCTACGAACATACTTCTACACTAACATTAAACGTTGAAGTGGCAGCTAGACACATATAACACATGCCCTAGGCACTTCAGTCAATGTAGACTAACTAACTTACCAACAGACCCACTGTCTTTGCCTAGAAAACTGTGTTTAACCTTAGCTTTGTTTACACAGTTGTTCCGAAATAAGTGAGCAATGCTTCGAAGAGACCTAAATTCAAATACTACTAACCTAAGAATCTCCTCTACTTTCAGAAGTTGTTTCATAGGCATACAGTGTTACATAGCAAACTATTGAGCAGTATACTCGCTTTTTGATTGTCAGATGGACATCTCGGCTACACAGTAAGTGATCCACATTGACAAAAGTCGACCGAACTATCCCAATCCACTTTGAAATCTCGTGAGATACCAGAACATTACGGCTAATTAAACTTCCGACATAAGCGAAATCCCCAACGTACTCAATTACTTTATTCCCTATATATTAATCTTGTCAATAACGCAAAGCAGTCAGTCCTGAAGCAATTAGAAAAAAAGGTAATGGTTTGATAAATATAGAACTCATGTATACTCAGAAACCATGGAGAGTTCTGAGTTATAAAACTTGATAAGGTAATAAACACTGTGAATTTTCGTTCGTGACAACGTCGCTCGACAACTATACTATAATAAGAAACAACTAAAGTTCAAAAGTCAATTACCTATAATGTTAGGGTCTAATATGCCCATAGTAATTATTTCCAATAATCTCCGAAAATTCTTACTTCGACTGAAGAAAACAAAACATATGTACTATTATGCTTTCTGTTAAAAAGTTAATTATCAGCCTACAACATTCTATAATGAACATGGTTCTCTGGTTAATGATCAGTTTGGTAAAATTACCATTACAAAACAAATTGTTAACAAAGAAACTTTGAAAAACCAATCTCATTCAAATTTCGTATTAATTTCAACAATACAACTAATACTATCACTTTTGACTAAGAGAAATAGCTATGTTAGATTACTATCAATAAAATAATTAGGATGGTTGAAATAGTTATTTGAAATATTACAAAAACCTCTTAGTCATTTACTTGATATATTATATTTACTGGACTGATACATTGAAACAATCAGAAATCGCCCGAATGATGGGCGTATGTGATTGGGCAACATATGACCTCGCTTCTAAGTGTTTATTCCGTTTTTTCAAAATATTTCCTATCTCATTCTGTTTTTTCACTCGAGTAAACGGTCAAGCTCAAGTATATGAGGATCACGTATTAGCATCAACTCCTAGACAACGCACTTTACATCATAGATGACATGTTAACAACCATATTAAGATTAGCATCAAAAAACGTTTAGACTTGGATTCGATAATCTTAGTATTATTTATTCTTCCATCTGTTAAACACATAAAGAAATTAGAAAAAGATTGGAGAAATAAGCCAAAAGAAATATACAGTAAATATTCACTAGATATAATCCAGTTTTGAATCAATCCCCCAAAGGAAACTGTTTTAAAATAACATTTAAGAGATGTTTTTCATTACGTCTTGTTGAATTATACATCAGACAAACTTCTCACGGATAATTTCTAAATATTATATCTGAATGACTCAAGGACTGCGGAACACATCCTGTCACATCCTCAAATAAATTTTATTATGAGCTTACTTTTAAATTAAAGCTAACGAAAAGATAATAATTGTGTGGAACGAAAATGAATAAATAAAAAACACTGAAAACAAACTTGTTTTATATTTGTTGAGGGATCGTAACCTGGAATAACGATACAATTTGCTTTAGATAGATATTGCTTTCGAAAATCCTCCATAATATGCCGCTTGGATCCGATTCCATATAAAAGAATATTAAATCCTTCACTGGAATACAAGAAAATAGCAGATTATTTTTGGTTTAAGTTCAGCGTAACAAAATTATTAGAATTTATTTGAGCAGTTTATAAACAGGAGTCATACAGGGATACTAGGAATATAAATTTTGAAAGTAACCAGAGCAATATAAGCAAAGATGGTGGTTGGTAGTGGAATCCTGGACGCGTATTTCATCCTACTAGGGACTTATCAGTTGGACGCACTTGCGTCCCAGAGTTGATGTTCATTCCACGACTCAAACCTAGTACCGTTCACTTCAGACACCACCGCGTCATCCACTTAGCTATTGAGTCCAGATAACCACTAGCAGCCACCAGAGACTATCGCAAGGGAGAGGGATTTCTCCCCACCCATAGCCGTACCATGGCATTTTTGTTGATATTAATAGCTGTTATTTATGTTTTGTGGTATGTACACAGCCACGTGAACCAGTAATTGTAAACAGTACAGAATAATATGAGGTACATTTCTGGTCATCACGTTTTAACCAGTAGTTTTTTGAACGGATGAGAGTAATGAGTGGACTATCGATAAATTACCATACTAGCGGACTCGTAATTAGTGGGCTTAACCGAACGAGAATCAAAACAATTACAACTAACGCAAGCATGTTAAAATAAGACTTGATCTTAAATAAAACAAATATCAAGGAGTAAATAAAAAGAAATTAACACCTACCGTAAATAAATTCTCCAATTACCAAACAAGCGTGTACCTAATTTCGACCTCAATTTCTCCAAAGTAGGTGACTGTTTGGGTTTATAGGAATTACGAAATTGCTCAAGAACGACGGGATCAGGTATTCCTGGATGATTTCCAACGCGAAGTTTGGACAGGGTATGATTACTTGTTTTACAGTTGATATAATTACCATGTTGTAAGAAGTAGGAATCTAAGTTCTCTGACTGATTAGTGTACAATACAAAAATCGAAAAATGGTTAGTAAAAATAAAAGCCAGACATTAACAGAATTGTATGCCAGTTCAGTGGTGTATAGGACAAGCGTTTGCGAGAGAGATCGAAAACCTTGGTTTCGATTTCCGGATGCTTGTTGCTGAGGAGTTCCGTACTACGACGAAACGCCCGTTAAGTGGTTGAGGTTTTTAAAGGTGGTGAATTGTGAATTGTGAAAATTTTGTAATTTCCACGAATCCCCTATACTAATTAAAAAATCTCGAAATTTCGCAGATAATTTCTGTTAATATCTACAGTAATATTTTTAAAAAACCTTTTTCTATTAGTTGTTATTTGATATTGACTACTGAGTGAAAGTTTATGAATTACATTACGAAATGACTTGAAAGTAAGGGTGGTTAGCATAGATTATCCTTGATCAATCACATGGACTTGTCATTAGATTTTTGATTGACATAACATCCTTTTCACTTGGCGACTTTTTGATTGGGCCATTGTACCAGCTATCATAGTCATTCAGTCAAAGGTAATGTAGAGCCTGATACATGTGTACATCGATTTAAGTTGCCCTATTTCATTGACATAGAGCAATGAAATTGTTATAACGAATCCCAGAGAAGTAAAGGTACTTACAGTAATAGTGGTGATAAAAAGATTTGATATCGATTATATGATTTGAGAAAATATGAATTCAGTGAAGTAATGGAAAAATCTATAAGGAACTTAGAAAATTAGGGTCTAGGGGAAGACAAAGAGTGGATGGACCTACGTCACTGAGAACGAACTTGAGCCATATAATTTAAAATCTCTCCCCATTGATTATGATAATCACGGAGACTCCAACCAAGTAGTCCGTGCCTACTTACATGATTACGTTCAATAGCTAATGTCTCCATGGACTGATGGTACGTTTTGCTTTGACCATCCCTAGTTTCTTTCCAACGTGCTCCCACATCAATCATAATTGTGAGTGCATATATTTCATATATATTTATCATAAATATGTAAAGGTACTTTGGTCGTGACTGGAAATCTTACAAAGTTGGAGATAGCAAACTTTACTATTTTCCTTCTAAAATTCCGCTCCATTACAACTTCAGCAGTCGAGAAGCATTATTAGCCCTCATTCCATAAATAGTGAGGCATAAAACGGAGTGCATAAATCTGTACTATGTAAATGGATAATGTGGTTATGGTCAGTCAGTCACAACGTAGAAACTGTACTTATGTAGATCCGTTCAGGTTGCCATACCCCATTAGCAAAGAGAGATGAAGTTGTCAGGCCAAATCTCAAAATATTAGAGGTGGTAACAGTATCAGTGGTAGAAGAAAAGATTAGACATCGACGATATGACTCGGAAAGAGATTATGAATTAGCGAGATAAAAACAAGAAAAGTTATGAGAAATTTAGAATGTCAAGATTTAGGGAAAAACAAATGTTATGAACGAGACTTGGGTGGGATAATCAATTTATTGTATAATACAAAATTACAGAATATCCTAATAAAATATGAGAACCATGCATTAAATACTTCATTTACAAATCTTCCACCAACCGTCCTTCGCATTCTGTATGATTCTTCCAATTCAAAATTCCTTTCTTTTTACATTCCCGTTTTCTCCAATTCGACCTTCTCAACCTTCTGCAACCAGGCATTTAACTTCTGATTGGTGTTACATACTACTAATGTCTGTTGACATAAGCATCATGCATCACACAGAGAATGGATGCTTCGCACCAACAGTTTTGAGCCATGTCATTCAGAGTCCTCCTCAACGGTTAAGATAATCACGCGAACCCCAACCAAGTGGTGTACACCCACTAACATAGCCAGTCAAGGTTTACTTTAAGATTGATTGGATCACAGTTGCCATACTGTAACCCAACCGTAGCTTCTACCTTGACGTAGTGGTCAGGCTTGCCTATTGTGATGACTCAATAGAGCTATATTGGCTGGAACACATGTTCCTTTAGATCATAATATGCCAGGCAGGTCGTTTGGAGAATGGTAAGACTAAAAAAAGCAAAATCAAGGTCCGAAGGCGAAGTCGTACAGCTGACTGTACAGAGGTGTGATGGCAGTAAAGTTTTTTCTCTCAGACAACCAGATGACAGCGATGCTGTCTTCTAACAACGGTAGGAAAGGGTTAGAAAAAGTCGACCCTAAAAGTGTCGCGCCTCGCCTTATCCCATAGGTTTCCGTCTCCGGTGGTAAGATCTTTCGTAGTCGGAGCTAACTCGGCGAAAACTCCCCGCGAAAAAGCCATGCGTGTCGACACCATCACTCATCTTAGAAGTCTGATCAGTCCTAATGGGTTGGTGTCTGATGAAATCTGTACACGGATTCAAAATGTTCGTTTGGCTTTGGACAACTCACGTCACCTATGGCGGAGGCGAGATATCTGTCCATCAGTTAAGGGACGAGTATACTGAGCAGCAGTTCGTTCTTTTTTATTTCATGACTGCTAAATGTGGTCATTAAGGGTAGAAGATACTTGTAAGTTACTAGTATTTGATCATAGATGTCTTAGAAATGTTGCTTGTGTCTGCTGGGATAACCGAGTAAGCAGGGTATGGTAAATCAGTTGGTGAGGTTGTAAGCCTTCATCGCTTGAGATGGTTGGGCTACGCAGTACGCATGCTCAACCACCGACTACTACGGCACGCAATGCTGACTAGTGTTGGAAGAAAGTTAGGGGCGGCCAAACCGAAACGTGGCATTAGTCCTTGAAGTCACTAACTTCTGACCTTAGCCATGTTGATAAATGCAGACTACTTGGTGGGGGTCCGCGTGACTATCGTAACCAGTGGGGAGACTCTGGGTGACATGGCTTAGAACCGATCACAATGACGAAGGTATATACACTTCTTGTCTCTCCTTAAACCGTGAGATTAAAATCAATTTATTACCTTTATTTCTACGAACTAATCTTTTCTCCCTGTGCCGTATCCTCATATGCACTTTTTTTATATATTACTACCACTAAAGTGACTGTTTCTATGAATTTGGTACTCACCTTGTCGTGATAATAAGATGTGGCAACTTGGACCGATGCACATATGTACCTGGTCCTATGTTGTAAATGACTGATTGACCTGAAGTATACGTTGTTCCAACTCTTAAATGAAAAGTATTTTCTAGTCAATCTGTTGCAAATTAGTCAGATGTTGGAAAAAACACTACACAGGATAATAATTAAGGTTAGTAAGTTTATTCGGCAAATAACTGAAACTTAACTGTACTTAGAAAACTTACATCTTCAATCAATTTTTGATCACACTTGCTGGACACTGTATTAGATGGCTCTGTAAAGAATTAAACACAGAACTTTGTGACGATACTAAGCCAAATGAAGTAAAAGTCCGAGACTAACAAGAAGCTTCAAGCCTGTTCAGTATATAAAAATAGCTCAAAACAGAACAACAAACATATATATGCATGGGTTTGTGGAAATGGTTGAGTTCGATTGAAATCACAAACCAATTTACGTTGGACAACCATTGGAAACCTGGAAGCACTGGACGTCATAGTGTGGGATTCAGCAAGGCGTATCGACGACCAAAGTTTGTACACCAGTGGATCCCAGATCAAGGGTATAAAGGCTAAACATTAGCGCGCGAAACCTAAGGTTTTGGGTTTGGTTCTCTGTGGAGTTGTGAATGTTCACTGATGAAGAGTCACATACTTGGACCTGACGAACATCGTGCTTCCAGGTTTCCAACAGCTTTCTGACCTAGATTGGTTTATGATTTTAATTAAACATAAATATTATTCCAAGGAAATGACAAAGCATAGGCGTGATACAACATCTTCAAGTGATGAGATTGTAAGATACGCTACCGATAAGCGAACTATTTAACGTCGACTATTCTTTTTTGAAGCACAAAGGAAGGAGTTTTTTATTTATTTATTTGAATACATAAATACTGGTACAGGAGGGCACCAAATATATATGCGCCACACAAAACAATGAGAATTTGCAGAGAAGGAAAAAAAGGTAAGGAGCGTAAAAAAACGATAACGAACAGATTAGTGTAAGGTAGTGTAATAATAATAATGGGGGAAACAGAAACGTACACTCAGAAGAGATCTTTCAGTTAAGGAAGAAGCAACCACTTTTTATGAAGAAAGTAAGAGGATACAGCAGGATCGCCACCGGCTTCTATTCTGAGACATATCTGATAATGTCTCTACTCGAGAACGTTTAGATAGAACCGAATTTCCACCATAGGCGAGCTGCTATATAAGTCGAAAAATAAGGATAGACAGAGTAGGAATAAAAGAGAGTGAATAAACGACGTAGTAAATAATAACAATAGTAATAATAATAATGTGAATCGTTTGATTGTTAGTTGAAGCAAGAAAAGTATTTTCCATAGTTATCGACAGTTCATCATATTTGTGTGTGGGCTGTGAAACTGCTCGGATGCCCAGACCGAAGCAGGTGATTATCTTAGGGGGCCACACCCCGAGCCTTCGACCTGAAGGTGTGATCCACGAGGCAGTGGAGCATCGTGAGGAGATGCCATCCCATGGTAGCCGGTGACCAACGATTGGTCCATACGCCATTTATTCCCGCAGGATACTGCAGCCCATGTGCACCATTGGTTTGGAATCCGGTTAAAGCGCCGGACATTCGCTTTTCGTCCTTTCATTTTCGTAAAATACACCCCCGCCACGAGAAGGCAATGAGTAGGACTTCCTTGGCAGAGGCTGTATACGCGTGGCCGTGTGAGAGCATTTCGAGAGGGAGGGCGGGCCCACCCCACTCTCGGCCATACCAGGGCATTTGGGGGCGAGTACATCGTCGATTTTTAAAAGAGCCTTGTAATTGTGCAGCTAAGTAAATAAGTAACTATGAAGCAATCATCCTAAAAGATAGTGGACACACACATAGTGCCGATTATTAATTTTAAAAATTTAATAACAGTGATTTGAGGGGAATACCGCGAATTTTTTTGTCGTTTTCATCCGCTTATAATTTGTAATATTTCCGAATTAAAACTTGAAATACAGTTCAAAATACTTATAAAAAAGAAGTTTGTAAGGGTTTCGTGTCCCAACACGTAACCATGGTAAAAGTATGAACCAAGTGAAGTTAACAAAACGTCGAGTGAAATGTCGTAAATATGAATATAAAGTGAGGTTATAGAACATCGACTAGAGTTGCAACTAAATATCACAGGGACAAGATTAAGTAATTACTTGGTGAACACAAGTTTTCAAAACAATGAACATCTCGATGTTGTATCGCACTTATTCTTGTGAGTTGTATTAACGTCTAATAAATATACTCTTATCGTATCAAATAAAGGGGATCACAGCCCTCACACAAATCATTCAATTTGTGTGGCACATTTATATATTTGGTGCCTTTTTGTACCAATGTTTGTTTAAGTAAATAAATAAATAACCAAATAAAGATCGTGATCCGCCTAAAAGTGACCGATATGCTATCAACAACCATATAAGAAATATGGTGCGGAACAACTTAATGAACTTACTTTTGAAACTGCATCTTTTCATCGCACGTGATGGAAGTTTTTCAATATTCTCTTTTTCTTCAGAAATATTTAATTCCGAGAACTCTAAATATTGCATTACATAAAAGTGATTTAAGATTATGCGTAAAAGTTAGTGAAAACCTAAACAGCAGGTTCGACGAACTACATAATAAAAAAATGCTTTGTTAATAACGCCATGAAAAAATTGACTATGGAGCTTCAGAAGGTATACTTTTTTTTACCTTAAATTTCTAAATGCGTCGTAATCCCCAGTATCGGACTAAGGAATAATCATCATGCTTTGAAGTATTCAAGTTAATACATGGTCTTTCAAACACTTCCATAAGACTTAGTGAGTTTAAGTAGTAAGTTTTACTTGCTTCTAAAGTGAGATACTTGACTATCGAAAACAAATGAGACAAGGCATATACACATTGTTTTTGGACGACCAACATCGACAAATTTTAGTGAATTTATGTGATAAATCTGAATCATAAAGATATGCAGCCGTTGCGATAATATCAGTATTGAAAAACACAGAGGTGGTATGATTATACAAAGAAACGACGCCAATTACTTCTCCAGTGAAGTAGTGCAGACCAAATATTTTTTCGCGGTTGTAACTTGCTAAGGATTGGTTAAAGATTTAGAAAACAATAACTGAACAAAATCTTGGTGGTGTTATTCACAATTAGGAAATAAAAACAGCAAAAATTAAATGATCAAACCTGAAGCAATTCCACTTTCTAAGAACTTTGACATAGATATTTCACCCGGTGAGTAGAATGTCAGCTCGTACTTTTAGATATGCATTCAGCAAATAGAATGAGTGATTAGCTGGTCAGAATTGCACAGCCTACAAGTTATAAGCGGAGAAAATGATGTCAGGTGACGTCCACATGCATAAAAATACAAATATAGTAAGCATTATGGTTGACAGCATTAGTGCAGATGTGTTGATTGCAGGAAGCGAGACTGTATACGTTAGCTTGGTAGAAACTGATCAGTGATGTCATACAGTAAATTTTTAGCCCGAATAACTATTTATACTGATTCACTTGGAGTTATTTGAATTGTGGGCAATCTTTGTACTGTCACTGCATGTTTCACCGCTAATAACCCACTTATAACCCTATAGACGGTACATTGTTTAGAGTTCTGAAAGGCTTCGGCGGAAAATCGATTTGTCATTTCTACGTGCGAAATATGCAGCCAGAGAACACTTGTCAATGACTCCTCCAAGTATATGTTGTTTCCCTGGTGTGCTCTCTTTACACAGAAAAGCATCAACACAACTGCTGTAGCATATGGAAATAATCAACCGGGTTTTTAGGAAGTTATCAATGTGGCAAAAACGGGTATGAAAATTCGGTAGAAAAGGCATCGTTTCTTTACTATTCGCACACAAAATGTCGTGTCCGGTAAAAGGAAAGAAACACATTCATGTGTTGTGTGAATCCACTAATATCGGTGCAAACAGACGTGATCTATTGTGGAGAAAGTAACGCGACGTTTACAATTTGTCAAGTTATTGTTTATCCGTGAGGTTAGTTATGTGTTGGTATAGTGTACACTGATCAGTATATCGTCCCCCAAGTGTTAAAATTCTGAAGGCTAAGGGGGAAAAAGTAGGTCAACAACAAAGTCAGGACACGAGGTGAAGTTGCTTTAATTTATGACGAAAAGCGATAACGCTTAACGGTGATAGGGGTAAAACTAAGACAACCTGTCAACTAAGGTACAATATTGACAAGTCCAGCCCAAATCTGAAAATAGCGCTTAACATAGTCCTTCAAATATTGCTCTTCCTATTGTTTAATTACATTTTGAAGTCGTATAACAAGTCCAAGTAGACAAGTTGAGACTTAGACTTCAATCAGTTCAAGAGGTATTTTATCAAAACCTCAGCTTACAAAAAAGGTTTTCTCACCATAATTCTTTTCGTGAAAGAATGACCTAAAGGTAAATCCAAATTGTTGTTTAGCATATGAATAGTTAGCTGTTTCACTTGGGATTCTCAAATATAATGGATTATAATTCAGGATTTAGAGAGCATGTCCTATGTTTTACGCACTTCACTAACCTGAAGGGCATTAATATCAGTAAGTAGTTGGGCGAGGTTACTAGAACAATTAGACAATGTCCAACCTAATTTGAACATTTACTGACTTACACCTGTTCCCCTCCTCCAGGAGCTTTTACAAGCATAGGTCGAACACCAGCGTTCTCCATCACACCCTATTCTGGGCAGTCCTCTCCACTTATTTCCGGTCTTTATTCATAATTGCCTCCAATTCCCGTCACATTGTGTTCCTCGCTCTTCCTCTTTTCCGTTTCCCTTCAAAATTTCACGTAGGCTCTTGCCCCGTAGTGTAGTTTGATGATTTCCACAATGTATCCTTTCCAATTCCAACCTCCTTTCCTACTTTCTTCCTCAGCTGAAAGTTAGTTTGTTCTCTGCCACAGTAGGTTGTTGCTGATGGCATCCGATCAACGGATGTTGTGGTAGTTCTCCCAGTTTCAGCTCCAAACAGTAGAACTGTCTTGGCGCTTTCGTTAAAAGTCATGATTTTGATGTTGGTTGACAGTTGTCTTGAGCCTCAGAAGTTCTTCAACTGTTAGGATACTCCTCTTGAAATCTAATTCCATGCATTCACGTGTGTACCAGATCCCCCACGTCCACAGATTGTGCTGTGAAGGTACGTGAAATACTCCACCTCTTCCAGAGTTTTTTTCATAAACGTGACTGGGCTGACGTTCTGTCTTTTGTATTTGAGGGTCTTGCTTTTTCCTTGTGTATGTTGAGGCCTACTGATGCGAAGTCTTCTGATAAACTGGCTGTCTTGACCCGCTGAAGATAGAATAATAAATCTAAGGCGAATAAAGAAAGGTTATACAGGATGACCACGTCTATGAGGCTGAGCCAAGTCATTCAATTGAATCGAATTCTTCCCACCTCCATTGTAAACCTTCTCTTCGTGTTAACTGTCTAATATACATTTTCCCAGTTATCTCATGTTCAGCTTTGGGGATTGTGTGGTTAGAATAAATTCCACTACAGGGCGTGATAATTCTTTAGAATGAAGATCCTTTAGACTCATGTTTTCAATATTATGTTGGATTGGCCATTCTATTGAGACAACCTATGACATGCTCACTCAAACTTTTACACTAGGACTGTGTGGCTAACATCAAATATAATGTAATAAACAATATATTTCTGCAAGGGGAAGGTGCACGCCATTTTCACAGGCATGATCTATAAATTACAACATTTATTGCTTCACAGTATGCATCACAAGCAGGGTTGTTAAATAAATATAGTCTATAAAAGTGAATATCAGTTCATTCGTTCGATATACTGAGTAGTCTTCGAAATATTCTACAAAGTGGAATCGCATCTGTGTTACACACCAGATTCAATCTCTGCATAATTGTGTTAGGATTTCGGTCGTGCTAAGTATTTATGCAATGCGACTTTTTAGGTTTGTGGTTGTTATAAAGCAGACTTGCAGAGAGCACTTGGTGTGAACTATGACCCTAGGAAAACGCGTACGTCAAGTTTGTTCCAGATGTCAAAAGTTCCATAGTTGTGCCCTCAGAGCATGATTATGAAAAAAAGAGAAACCAATTACCAGCGAGGCACTTGGATATGGACGATAAATAATACTTAATATTTTGTCGTGGGACAGGCAGAAGTATGAAGAAAGCTAAAAAAAGTTTAGACGAAAAAAGGATACAGTTAATAGTTTTCTTAACACTTTACTCTCTTGATGCACTTTCCCCCATAATAAACAGCCTTCCTTATTCCAACTTCGACTTCCTTTCCAGCATTTGAACTTACTCCACCTTGCTAAATATCATAACTCATTGTTCTCAATTACTGCATTCTCTCATCGCGAGGCTCTAATCACGTCCCACCCTAGCATCAAGAGCTGGTATGAGTTTAATCCACTAATTTATCATACATCTTTCTGTTTCACTACAAAATGTTAAGCAATGTTTAGCGCTCATATCCGAGTGCCTTGATGCTCCTTCGTTTCTTGTTTTTCAGAATCGCGATCTCAGGACACAGCTATGTAACTTCCAACACCCGGAACAAGCTTGACGTGCGCGTTTTCTCAAGGTTATAATTCACATCGAAAGCTCTTCAAATCTACTTTATAACGACCACAAACTTAAAAAGGTGTATTGCCTAAATACTTAGTACAACCTCAATTCTGGCACAATTATGCCGAGCTTGGATCTGGTGTGTGACGTGGACGCCATGCCATTTTGGAAAATATTTTGAAGATTGTACTCAATGTAATACTAAAGCATCAATGTAATCAATAACGCTCGAAGTCATCTGCACGAATGTACTGTTATTTAATATTATTGATTTCATCTATTTGACAACCCTACTTCGGAGGTATACTGTGAATAAAATAATGCTGCAATTTGTAGGTCATTCATGCAAAAATGGAGTGTATGGGACGGCATTGCCGACCCCCATTCTTATATTTGGTCTTGAAACCGTAAGTAGCCCTAGGAAAGCATCAGGTGAAGTTTTAAACATTAAGGCTTTTAAGGACTCATTTCCACTCATTTCTGCGCATATCTTTACGCATCTTACAGCTTTGCAGAATACGCTTAGAGGCAATGTTTGTTCAGCAACTCTAACTTGCTAAACAAAAGTTTGTAAAATAATCAGTCAGTCAGTCAGCTACAACGTAGGACCAGGCACATATGTGCATCGGTCCAGGTTGCCATACCTCATTAGCACAGCAAGATGAACACCGGATTCATAAAAGTAGTTAATTCAGAGGTGGTAATATATAGGAGGATTGCAATAAGGATATAGTATAGGAAGAAAGAATTAGTTCGTAGAAAGAAAGATATGAAGTGATTTTAATCTAACCACTAAAACCCTAACCTATGAATCAAAGAGTCTTTAAATAAGTGAGCAATGGAATTCTAAATGCTTCGGAAGTTTCATAGACAGTGACCCCTTCGTGCCCTTAGGTAACCCTCGTGCTATTGACAGAAGAAACCAGACAAGTAGTGAATAGGTCTTTATTTCGATCTTTGCGCAGTCACAGTGGAGCGTGGGATTATCTGTTCAGACAAACAAAGGCTCTCAACATTCAATATAAGATAATAGGGAATATAACGCTTATAAAAAATAAGGAAGTGAATGAATACTTGAGCAATACTGTATTGGCATATGCTTGGTTGTTTGGGGTCGACCCTTAACCAACCAACCTAAGCTGTTACAACCCCTCTTACAACCTGAAAAACAACTGATAAAGATATATGGAACGTTCGGACTCTTTGAAGGCCAGTAAAGACATTAAAATAGCATTAGAAATAAGTAAATACGTCTTAGTATGATAAATAGATGCATCTGAACTGCTGAGTTGACTAAGAGTTCCCGAAATAGTGAAATTTGGGGCAGGCAGAACTAGATGAGCACAACTGTACATATTATGGTTTGCACTTCTGTACGAACTAATGTACTAACTAGGGATTCTCAAAAAATAGTTCAGTGTACTTCAAAGGATGACTTGCTACCTATTTCACCTTCCGAAACTGTTCACTGTACGACACATCTACATTTATCGTCAACCACTAGCATATGAGTCCTGCCGGGAATTTCATTTTCTAATGACCAAAATGTCTACTACAAAGGTCTACAAGGACAGATTTACCTAATGAAGAAGGAATAATAACAAGGTCATTCAGACAAAAAAGAACATCGAGAGTGATGGATTACTCATCCCTCAATGAAAAATAGACAGGAAAGCTACGTTTCAGATTAACACTCCAACCTTTTACGATGGCACTCAGCATACGTCAAAAGTATCTACGAGTTTCCTCAATGAGATCTGGTCGTCTCACGGGTAATGGTCACACTAACAAATAGTCTGCAGTACTAAGAAGTTCATTTTGTTAGTTGAGATCATGAGTCAGTTCAAGCTTGGCCAACATGGGATACCTAGAACACTGGAAGGCCGTTTCGTCCTACTGTAGGACTCTTCAGCAGTGCGCAGCTACGACCCCGCCCCGCGAGATTTCAACCCAGGACTTATCGGTCTCGCGCGCATGAGCCTAACCATTAAACCACTAAGCCGGCATCCAACTATTAAAATTACTATAATATTCACAGAACCCCTTCTGCTATTTAAGGGTTTACCTTGTAACGATCGTCGAGTTATGTAGTCAGCATGTTGAATTTATTTGGCACTTCCGCGCTGAACCGTATAGCCGTAGGAACCTGAAGCGATATTCCGTCGTTGAACCACAGAAGCTGGAAAACGTACCAAGGTTATTTCAATGTGATGAGCGAACTTCAAAGCTTCATGATTTGTAGCAATAGTGAATTTTCTCCAAATAAATATTTTTGGAGTCGTTTATTAGCCAAAAACACAGCCAGTGATTCTCATTGAGTTTGTGAATAACCTTGTTCAGCAACAGTAAGTTCATATGAAACACAGATTGCTGGTCTACCTTCCTGCTCTAAACCTGCACAAATATCCTCAGGTTATGCGTCAGTGACAAGTACAAAATGTAAACTAAGGGAGTAAGTTATAAGAACAGCATCAAGTTGAAGGAACTTTAGTAGACTTGTTAAACATGACTCTTGTTCCTCACCCCATTTAAATGAAATCGACGTCAATGTTTGAAATAAACAATCGGCATGAGATGAAAAATTAGGAATAAAAAAAGAATAGTACTGAGCAGCACTCATCACAGAATGTAGATCTGTGTAGGTAGTCACTTTATATCTGGCTTAAAACTGTTACCGTCAACTAGATCTCCAAAGCATTTCAAACTCGATACATAAAATATATACCTATTTTGATTCACCGTACTGTTATCCTCCATTCAACGACAAGATAAAGTAATAAGTCTCTGATCATGAGCTACTTTATCGAAACTATAGATAATAAGATGGTCTTGATGAAGTTTAATATCCTTAAGTTCACTGATAAAATTACTCCTCACTTTCTAAAATATGACTGGAGAACAGTTTGAACCAAATGGAAGTTGTATTTGAACAGACCAAAAAATGTGTTGAATATCGCAAAATAGATGAAGTTTCACCTGAAGGGATTTGAAGATAAATAAATTTTCATTCAACTTTCGAGATCACCTTAGAGCCATGAAATGGATTAAGGATACCTTTGTAGTGACTCACATTTATCACGAGAACACGACTGGTTTAATAAAAACAATTATTATTATAACCACTGTACCAGTGTCTGTTTTAATGTGCTTTTGTTTGACTGTGCTAATGACAGCTATACTGTGCTTCCATTCTATTCTTACACTTCAATTGTGACTTTGCTCAAATTCCGTTACGTTCTGTAACCAAGCTTGTATCCTGGCACGATCTCGGTATCCTTTCGATACCACGAGATCGCCAGCAAATATATATATGGACTTGGTCCATTAACTGCCTTTTGATATTTGGCTTCTCGGGGATTTTATGGATTTATTTGGTTACGTCCAACCTTCGCCTTCTGATTTACTTGGCACGTGTTTCTTGGTAGCGGTGTTCATAGTCAATCCCGACTCGACTCCACGCTACACCTTCAGCTTCCACAGTCGTACACGTTTGCTTCAAAAACCAATTTATAATTATCGAATATTCTAGAGGTTTTGCGGTCGAACTTCAATGGCGTAACACTAGTGGTACCCTATGCTAAGGACTGGACCGGTGCAATTATACCTTTTGCACACAAATCGTTCATTGTTGTGTACGGCTTCTCGAAAGTCATAAGGAATTATTTGTCTTTTAAAAAAGACTTGATCACACTGTACTTGAATTTTTATAGGCTTATTCTTCATTCTTATACTGCACTTAGCACACGCAGCTACCAAATCTTTAAATTAAGAGTCAAAATATTATTTATAAATTAATGAAGACTTCACTTCAAGCCTCCTCAACTTTTTCGAACCCAGTATTGACGGTCCTTTTTCACCAACTAAGATATCACAAGACGTATATTGTGAATTATCATCTCCAATTGGCAATTTACAGCATCATCGTATGGACAGACTTCAATGGGTCGTACCACAACATTAGACTTTAAAGATTTCCACATTCTTTGATGAAACAATAGACTCCATACCACATGTGCCAGTAAAAAAGTCATGGAATGAAACAAGCGAGGCATATAATCGATTTTGAATATAGACATTACCTTCGAAGTTGCGGATGAAGACAGATGGTCACTAAAAACACCCAAGGGAATGAAGTTCCAACAACAGGGTTTATCATCATTAATGGCAAACGAATACTATCTCTAGAGACCGAATTGATGTGTCCACTTTACCACAATTAAAGCAATTGCGATGATGAAAGACACATGAATTACGTAAGTGAAATTTACCACAGGATAGATATTTACCGAATCCATACTCACTTCTGTAAACTAATTTGCAACTCCTTGTCGGATTACTTTTCATATTTCCACGAGAATAGAAACCATTATTAAACAAACGCGAGCTTGAGCGACTCCAAGAGTACAATCCTTTCCAACGACTTAGAATTAAATATTTTCACTGACCAAAAATCAAGCTCATTCACCGTTTCGTCAAAAGTACATGCTGTTTTAGTGTTTGTTGTAGTGAACGTTTAGGCTTCTGAGTTAATTCATTTTCTAAATTTGAAATATTTATACCAGTAATCAACCGATCACGAAGTCAAGTTTCAAATTGGTCTCCAAATTGCAATTCATGGCCCGCTTGCGTAGTTCAAGTATAAAGTCTTTAACTTTCTGATCATTTTGTTGCGCCATTCTATGGGACTTCGGTCTTTCTCTGCATTCAAGGTCAGGATACTGCGCATGACTAAGTGGTAATTCCTTGAGAGATTCATATGACAATGAAATTGGTTTCTCTGGAAAAGCCAGGTTCTTTAGCAAATTACAAGCTTCTTTGCTGATGAACGTCAAGAAATAAGCTGTAAACTTGTCACCTTTGATAACTTTTCTAGTCATGCATCAGATTTTGAACCGGTCTATTTAGTCTTCGAAGTTGTACCTACTTGAATTAATATCTGACTGTCCAAGTTTTGGCTCCGTAGCAACTCTAATATGACGATTAAAAGTATTCAAGTTGGTGTACTAACTAGGAGTTCCTGAGATTTTGCAATCTACAGCAAGTAGAACCACATAAACACAAATGAACGCATTATATTTGGAATTCATAATCAGCGGGCAATCAAGTACAAAGAAACTTCTAGTTCGTACAAATAACACAAATTCGTAATAAGCGTGCGATCGAGTAAAACGGGTTCATAACTTAGTACAAATACCACACACTGCGTTTGAAATAAAGGAAGCTGATTGGTTAAAAACTGGACGGATGAGTTGAGCTGATGGTGTGCCAAGTACGAAAAGAGATAATTAGATGAGAGATTAGTAGATTTATGATGAAATGTTTAGCAAACTTGGAGAACTGGCAAAGTCTCACTAGAAAGATATGGGGATTTATAAATAGGCATCTACGCAAGATGCTGTATACTGACCAATGACCATCAGTAATAATTAAGTCTGTTCCAGAGCAAACCAGACTTTAGCTGAGGGAGGAATCAAGAAGAGAAGCTGTAGGTGGACAGAACACACTTTACTGGATTTATATTTATCATTACCAAGGTTTGGCTTGGTAATTTCGAATAAACTGAGAGTTAGGTAGATTGTTATAAATAAATTTATATATTTACTGGACTTAATTAATCGAACCTCAAAGTGATCCCTAAGTCGTCAGTGGAAATATAAAGAAGATAAACCAAAGTACACCTGGGACGGACGTCAAGAGCATGTCCAACACTTGATAACAAACTAAAAGGTGAACTTAAGAAAAGTTGATTAGAAATGCTTGATTGGCGGCCTATGCTTCCGAAAGGGTGGAAAACCTAATAAGGCGCCTTTTTCATACTCAGACAATATCGTAATAAGTGTGACTCATTGAGAAATAAAAGAATTGGTTAGGGTGTAGGATTTGAGCAACACAATACACCATGATTGCATCTTCGATAGCAGACTTAATACTTCTTCGGCATGTCTACTAGGTGCAGTTGTACTTTAGATTTGGATTGACCTAAGAGCACGTAGACACTCAGGTGTTAGAATATTATCAACATGAATTCCAATCCATGTCTATGATCAACTTTTTGGGTCACAAGATACAACTCCTACACATATTATCAAAACAAAGGGGAAAATGTTTAGCTCAAATGGTTAGTCTAGGTGGAGTTTTGCTCTTTGAGATGGATGGTTCAATCGCATAAATTTATGGCACAATGGGTACACAAAGATTTTAGGGATGTAATACACTTACAGATGAGCCGGGTAAAGTTTGCTTTCAAAAATAACTTTTTAAGCTGCTTTTCTCTGGGACCCTTTAGTGGCCGTGGATCTGACTTCAAGATCGTACGAATGTTTGTTATCGCCTATTCTCGTATATCATCGTGGACTTGAATCGCGTTAGTCAATAACGGAATTAAATAAGTCGAATAACGAGAATTGACTTATGAATACATATATTTTGTACGTAAAGTGAATGTAATAGAACAGAGCAAAAGGACGCACATGGAGGATGGCTGGGAAGCCAACTCCCATTTTAGTCAAGCGTTACTCAATATTTATAGTCAGACAAAATAAAGATACAGACATGTGATTAATGGAATAAGAATGGCACACACATATACACTCATATAAAAACAATGAAGACCGACAAGCGAATAATTGACAAGGTCAACATATGACTCAATTAGAATGAGTAGAATGGTTTGTCCAAAAACTAGAACAAGATATATTATGGGCTAAAACTAATGACTAACACTACAACCCACTATGATGATGTAACAGTTTTTCTGAAATTAGAGGACAGATAATTAGTTTACTCAATCTGAGGTCTTGTTCCATAAAAAACAAGTATATACAAAGACCTTTAAATTTAATACTATTCACAATTATATTTTGTGGTCAGTTAAATAATTTGAGTTCCTGTCGTAACGGATACTACTAAGGAGCTATTTTCTAAACGTATTTTAAGTTTAATCTGAAGATAGTTTTTACTGAGGGCTTTATGAATACGACAGTTGTCTTACACACAATATAAGAAGACTACATTTAACACGTCCAGACGTTGCTATGCAACCGGGTTTACTGATTAAAAACTTTATTTCAACATCAACTGTTGAAAATAATTCGCTAAGCAGATTAAAAGCATAGGTGTCTCCGATGATTGTCGCATGAAATCTGAGAAATAACAAATAAATGGTGAATTACGTACCCCGATTTACATTAATTCTACTCTATGTTTTTACTCCGCCACAATCAGTTTACGGAGGCCAATCAAGAGCCAACGTTCGAGAGCGAACCGAAGCCAAAATGATTTATGCGCCAACCAAGCGTAAATAAAAACAGTCAAATGAGAAATGACAGTTCCAATTGGCTATTTACCTTGACCAAAGTTGTGAGCAATTAATATCTATGATTTACGGGGTGAAATTTCATGAGATCATGTGCTCTGTTGGATGCAGAGTTCCAACGAATCTAAGCGCTTTGCCTTTGACAAATAATCAGACATCAATTATGTAGTTAGGGATAGTAGATTCACATTAGGAGCACGAAATAGATATCTCATCCTTATTAATATTACAATTCCTCATTTCCCTGTTTTCTGAAGATAAAAGCGTTCATTTAGCTCAGACAATCATTCCGTCCAAATCACTTGTAGAGTGACCATGGTAATTCTTATGCCCCTTTAGGACAACTGGACATTTGGTTTGAAAGAAATCATAGCAAGCTGTTTTCACCCATGTACACATACAACCTAATTTGATATATTTTGAATCGACATCAACAAAATCACACGAAAAATGTAAAACTCCAATGCTATAAGTCATTTTGTATACCTCATCCTTAGTAATTGTTCTCCTTGATAAGCATACACTTTACATGTGTGCTCTTTGTTTTTATGTGCTCGTTAACCTATTGATATTTTATCTATCTTGGATGCAAGCACATTTGCGCTTAACTTTCTGGAAGTCGGAGAGTGACCAGACCCAACGCTTTATTTACTCATTCGTCATTTTCTGCCTGCACATGAATGGATGATATAAATTGTTCCGGCACAATTCACATTTGTTCTTTATTACCACTGGCGCTCAATAAAACTGGCCTAATTGTAATGCAAGGAAATAGTTGAGGACTTGTATCTGATGTCAGTCATCGTATATAAAATCACTTAATGGATAAAAGAGGTTACGTAGAAGACCATGAACTGTAATCATTTAGGAGCTCAATCAAGTGTCTCCCAATACTTACAAGTTTTATCAATAAATCAAGAAGAATATAGTTTACTCTACCGAATCATTAAGGTACATCTGGAAAACTTATATGCAGAAATCACTTATTTTCAACTGAGAGAATTCAGTTGTTATATACACTCAATGGGTTAACATAACAATATCTGATCATTAAAAATCTTTGTTATGAATCAAGGAGTTCAGAGTGCCCATGAGATTAATTATTGTCAATGTAAATTTTTCAACAAAAGAAGGAAAAAGAAAAACACTTATAACCTCTTTAAGAACCATTGATCAGTAAAAGATGTTATTTTAGCTAAATCACTTATCTTATTGAATGGTTTGAGTTATCTTTTTCTGGTTAGCGTTTTTTTCTTAGCGAGTTAATTTTCTACGAGATAGGATCACTAACCCTATGTCCAACAGTCCTCCTTTATTCGGGCTTGGGACCCGGTGGTAGTTCAAGAAGGGCTCCAAGCGAAGTTTTTACTGAAACATATCACTCATCAGTTATTATGTATTAGAATTAAAAATAAAATACTTCATTATCTAATCAACCATTGATTCAAAGTTCTTTTTAATTAAGATCAAATTGAACAAACTACTCTACTGTTTGATCAATTTGAAATACCTAGTTTAATTAGCTAAATAAAGAAGTGAATAAAAGTAAAAAAAGATATAAAAATGTATCCAAACTCATTACAATGAAATCACTTTTATTCTCTTCACTTTCTATGGTTACTTTTTAGTTTTTGCTAACATGCACACCTACATCAATAAAATAATATATAAAGCGTACTGAAGCAAATTAGAATTGTTAACTGTAAAATTTATAGAGGGCAGAACTTTCAAAGTCTTCAAAAAAAATTTCTTCATGAAACATTGGTTGAAACTACCACGATTCTTCTCTCTTTGTTTGTCTCATTTAATTTTCGATGTTACAAAACAAAAGGAGATTTCTTAGCCTGGTTTGTAGGTATGTCTATGCGTGAGGTAGGTATTTCGTGTTTACACGAGTACTTGTATTAAATTCTAATGAAGTGTTATTCACTTTTTACCTCATTATCACCATTACCATTATTATTATTAACATTACAAATAATTGCTCAAGAAGAGAGGCTAAAAGGAAGAAAGGGAAAAAGGAAAACAAGTCGGTGTATTCATTTAAAGCAGTGAAGTGGATTGACTGAAATGAACGAACATTACTAATGAAAAAAAAAACACAGTATATCTAACTGGTTCAATTTATTTTTATGCTTGATTAAATTACACTGTACGCCTAATTAAATCAACATCATCAACATCGTTGTTTAACAAGTGGTTAGAGGATGATGATGATGATGATGATGATGATGATGATGATGATGATGATGATGATGAAGTTAAGTGTAAACGGACATTAAACGGTTTTTTATCAAATAATTCCCTAAATCATTATTATTCTTGTTGAATGTGTATGTATGTCTATTTGGTTGCGTTCGTCTATGTCAGGTAAGAAAAAAAAGTAAGTAGGTAAATGAAATTAATGTATTTATTAATATTAAACTGTTTATCACATTCAAATTAGTTGTTATGACCAACTGAACCAGTAAATAAATTATTATAACTAAATAGAGAAGAAAATATTTTTATACTCCATTAAGTTCTGTACAAAATTTTCATATTTTTAACATCAAAATCAAGAGTAATATGACTTTACTTACTTATTTACTTACTTACTTACTTACTTACTTACTTGCTTACTTACTTACTTACTTACTTACTTACTTACTTGCTTGCTTACTTACTTATTTACTTACTTACTTACTTACTTACTTGCTTGCTTACTTACTTACTTACTTACTTACTTACTTACTTGCTTGCTTGCTTACTTACTTACTTACTTACTTACTTACTTACTTACTTACTTACTTACTTACTTACTTACTTACTTACTTACTTACTTACTTACTTACTTACTTACTTACTTACTTACTTATTTACTTACTTACTTACTTACGCATGTTATCTGTCCTCGATGAACCTATGCCATTTACTAGGATTCTTCATCCAACTCTGTTCTGTGCAATCCTCTCCAGTTGTTTTAAGTTGTGATTCATCCTTCTAATATCTGTTTCCAAATCTCAACGCAGTGTGTTCTTTGGTATTCCTATTTTTTGTTTCCCTTCAGGATAACAAGTTAGTGCTTGTTTCGTGATGCAGTATAGTGATTTCCTCAATGTATGTCCTAATCATCTCGATCGTTTTTTCCTAATTCCCCCTTATAATTGAAGTTGGTTCATTCTCTCTCACAGTAAGTTGTTGCTGATGGTATATAGTCAACAGACATTGAGTATCTTGTATGGACAATTATTTATAGATACTTGTACATTTTTGATGATGCTTGTAGTAGTTCTCCCAGTTTGAATCCAACGGGATTGAATGTACAAAACAACGCTCCATGGTATTTTTTAAAACAAATAAAAGAAGACGTGAACTAATTCTATTATTATCAGGAGGGTTTTTGTGAAGATTGAGGTAATTTCAATAGTTGAGATCATGAATCAAACGAAGCTGGACCACTGTGGAAGACCTAGAAGCACTGAACAGCCGTTTCGTCCTATTTGACGGCTTCCCAGCAGTGCGCATCCTCGATCCTGCTACGAGAGATTCGAATCCAACACCTAACAGTCTCGCGCAAGAACACTTATTCTCTAGACCACTGAGCCGGCCCGTATCCAACGGTGTTAATGTCTAACCTCATTTAATCCACGAAATTCAGTGACACATCCACAATTGTCTTCAGTGATTTACTATCTCACAATAGAGCCAGTTGAATTCCACTGGTTAATGTTTCTCACTAGAACTCCAGTAAATACCTCTTGAATCCAGTCACTAGTGAGCATATGCTGATTAATATCAGAAGGGGTGTTTTGTGGATATTATATTAATTTCAACAGTTGATGGATGCGCACTGCTGAGGAGTCCCAATATAGAACGAAACGGCCATCCAGTACTTCCAGGTTTTCCATAATGGTCTAGCTTCAATTGACTCATGATCTCAACTATTGTAATTCTATTATTTATTAAAACTTTCACTTTCGGTAATAATGTACATTTTTATTGGAGTAGTATTACTTTTTGTTTTAGTTTGATGGTGATTGGTTATTATCTATTTACAAATAATTTGGATTTCTGTTTGAAGACATAATTTTTTATTGTTGTTGACTGGTTAAACATTTAATAGACTCTCTTCAAACTAATTATGAGTAATAATTACTTCTTTTAGTGATGATAGACTGTTTATGTTTGTATTTTCTAATGAGTCCTAACCAAAAAGTATAAGTCCATAATAAGAAAGATATTTAATCATCCTAGAGGTGTTTAACATGAAAAAAACTAACAGAAATAATATATGTGTTCATCTATGGTAACAGTGAAAAAATAGAGTATATCTAAGCTACTAATTATGTACAGTAGTGAAATGGAAATGAATATTTGTAGAAGCATTGATATTCTATCGAGAAAGGTAATTAAAAGCTAACAGGTTTAATTATTTAATATGTTCACCAAGCAAAAGCAGGTTTCCATGTCACTAACAATAAATGTATTATAGACAAACATAGATAGTGGCTAGTAGTGGAATCCAGGACGCGCATTTCGTCCTATTTGGGACTCGTCAGCTGGATTTACTTGCATCTCAGAGTTGATGCTCACTCTGGAACTCGAACCCAGTAGCTAAGTGGATAACGCGATGGCGTTTGAAATAAAACGGTACTGGGTTGGAGTCTAGGATTGAATATCAACTCTGAGGTACTGGTACACCCAACTGACGAGTGCCAAATAGGACGAAATGCGCGTCCTGTATTGCTCTGCTAGCTACTATCCATCTTTGAATATAATCCTTGTGAATTAAGGTTATATCGAGGCAATCCGCACAGTATGCATATATACCAATAAAAGTCTGACCAATTACAGTGCTAAACATCAATGTGAAGGTTCAAGTAAACATTACCAAGTGAATCAATGTGTTAATTTTTCATTGCTATTTTCTTTCCACAATATTTATAGAATACGAAAATGTTAATAATCTTAAGCTTCTAGTCAAAAAATCAGAAGGCCAGAAGAGTGAGTACTTTTTTGCACAGATTCAAGTAGCACACGATTCTGTGGGTAAAAGACAAACTTTTCCACAGCCCACAAATCTTGATGGGTATATAATCTATATAAATGTGATAGAAGGTCCTGGGATTAAACCAAGGAATACTGTTGAAGGTGAGCAGATCACATATGATCTTGAAATTTCTCAACCATTTTAAGTCATTAGCAAAATAGGTCTCATGATAGCAGGATTATTAATACAAAGTTAAAAAAGCATTTAGGAAGTATAGATAGTTTGTAAGACGTAAATGCGGGTTTACCGTGCTCGGAATGAGTTTCATGCTGATGAAATCAAAGAATGTTTGTTAAATTACTTCACTTATATGATTTTCATGTTAAACCTTTAATCAGACCTAATTAATTTGTGAACCTTCCTCATTCCACTTAAAGAACTTACTAAGTGCTCTCGGTGTATAAGGACTTCACGTTGATGCCCGAATCCATCAAGACATCTGTAGCTCCAAAGTGGCCAGTAAACAAAGCGTTGCCTTGATGAAAGTACTTCTAGATTATAAGAATGAGAATCGATGCCTACAAAAATTTCACTTTCTAAAATCCAAAGTTTGGTGATTTTTGACTCTACACCTGGAAAACAAAGCACATAGATATAGTTGAAATCATGAGTCAATTGAAGCTAGACCACCATAGAAAACCTGGAAGCACTGGACGTCTGTTTCACCCTAGTATGGATATATAACAACATGGATACATAACAGCATAGATATATAACAAAAAAAACCAAACTTAGCAATTAAAATCAAAAGGGGTTTTGTGGATCTCACAGTAATTTCAATATTTGAGATCATGAGTCAACTGAAGCTAGACCACCATAATAATAATAATAGTGAAATAATAATGATATTATTTAAGGCCAAGGTAACGACAACGATAGGACGTACTTCTTTTGTACGCATGATTCTGGTTTGAGCTCATGGATGTTAAGAGCTTCAGCTATATTTAGGAGTTGGATACGAAGAAATCTAGATAGATTTGAACGAATCATATAAACAAACTTAAAATCAAACTGTGGATCCGTAGAATGATTATAGCTGATTAGGTATTCAAGTATAGAACTTCTAACTGCTTTCCTTTCACCCTTGTAGAGCCGAACTGGGATTTATTCACATATGCAGGTTGAAAGTGAGCTCTAGCTACAGCCAATGTACCTTACTTCACAAGACCAAATGAACTGATAGATGCACATGGTGGCGACCAGACGCAGAAGCCTATCTTTTATAGATACAGAAAATAAGTTTCTACTAGTGAAGATTGGTCTCAGTTTAACCGCATTAAATGTTCTTTTAACCACTATCGTTAGACGATTATTGATTATATCTACTGTTCGATCACCTTTAAATATTAGACTTATATAAAGATTTTTTTGGGACGGAACAACTAAAAAAAAAACTTAACATCAATTTCAACAAAAGAAACATACTACTTATTAATTAATGAATTAATTAACTAACACATATTATATCCTGTTTAGTCAAACGTGATTTAATCAGTTTTGTTTTGTTAGGTATGTTCTCATTTCTTTTCTTTTTTTAAATTTGCAGACAGAAATTAACAGCTCACAAATTTCTTTTTTTTCTTAAAAAACAACCATAATACATCATTATGTTGTGTATAATAATAATGATAATAATAATAAGTTTAATATGAGATAAAATTCAGGAAGAAAGAAAAGGTGTTATTGTTTTGTTATAATAGAATGAAAGATAACAAAAAGAAGGTAAGGCGGAGAATAAAATTCAAAGTACTGCTGGATCTGTGTATTGTATGACATGAATGTACATGGATATTTATTTTGTTGTTGTTGTGTATTTGCTTTTGTATGTTTGTTTATACATATCCGTTTATCAATTTATCATACCATAGTAATAAATGCATAAAATAATTTATACAATCACTATGTGTGTATGTATGTGTATGACATTTAAATGTGTGTATGCAAAGTTGTACACATGTAAATGTATGGATTGAAATAGAGTTATAATGCTAAACAGTAAGTATGTAATATGGATTCATTAACATATACATACATACCTGCATACACACATACATACATACATACATACATACATACATACATACATACATACATACATAAAGAGACACATGTAAACTCACAAATGTATACTCAAAAATAAAACCGTGTTAAGATGAAACATGATTGATTTTCATCAAAATTAATTACATGTGTTTTCTCTCACTTTTGTCGTTCAATTCTAACTCTTTCTAATAATGATGTAATGAGGAATAGAAAACAAGTTTTGGTTAAAAAATAATTTAATATCTTGTTTTTATTGATGTTCGAGTGAGTGAGTGAGAGCGAGAGGGAGAGAGAGAGAGAGAAAGAAAGAAGAAAATCATAAACATGCATACCTATGGAAATAGAAATTTTGATGTATTGGTTATATTGAGTAAAAGTGATTATAAATAGTTGATTTCATGAATAGATTAAAGCTAGACTACTATGGATAGTCAGAAAGCACTAGATAGTTGTCTCGTCCTAGTATTTTCTGAAGTTTTAGTGAGAAGTTGTGACTAGTGGAATTCAACTTTGTCTGTTGTAGAGGTAGTTACTCATTGAACACAATGGTGGATCGTCGCCCAATATCATGGATTAGTTGAAGTTAACACAGTTGGATGTTGGCTTAGTGGTTTAGAAGTTAAGCATTCACCCGCGAGACCGAAGGTCCTGAGTTGGCAAGTCGCGTGAGGGATCGTGGATGAGCAGTGCTGAAGAGTTTCATAACAGAAGAAAACAGTTATCCAGTGCTTTCAGGTTTTCCATGGTGGTCTAGCTTTAATTGACTCATGAATTTAATTATTAAAAATTACTACAATATACACAAAAACCCCATTCTGATAAAAATGATTAGTTCCGTACCTAAATTAATTATATATTATGTAGGATAGTCGGTGTCGTTATTTCCGGGATTTACATAGAGTTTTTCTGTCACTTGATTTTAGAGATTGACACCAGCTCGGAAATCACCGTAATTCAGAAGGGATTGTATAATTGTTTTGTTTCAATGCGAAAATTCCTATAGAAATGTTCATTGACGATTTCACCAAATAGAGAACTCAGGACATCCGTTTGGTAGCGACAGCATAATCTTTAAACCACTGAGTTCGCAATAAATAGTTCTTATTTGCGTCTACAATCAATCATTAGTATAACTGGATACTGATCCAGTACTATCACTGGTAAAGTGCATGACTCCTTTTATGATCGAACTCCTCAAGTGATGTTAATCTGTAACGAAAAAAACTTTAAATCTCAACAGTAGTTCTTCTCTTCGTAATTTGGAATATTATGTTAACATTGTCTAATGAATGTCATATCCAGGTAATTTCAAACTGAAGTACTGCATAACTTGGAATTTGTAAATTTTAAAAACCAACCAATTCCTTGGTAATATTTGACTGTACAGTTTTGTTACCATGATTCTTACACACTATCAAATGCCACTAGGTGGTAAAATCGGTGATATCTCAAAGTACTTCATTCCAACAGAATGCTGTAGACTTTAATTTTGGGCTGATTTCGTGTGAAGTGCTGATAATTTGGCATAACTTTACTATGGGGATGAACCAATAGCTACATTAAAAATGAGCTTGTGGTTTCGAAACACTGTTCCCAATCAATTAGGACGGACTCTACTTACATCAAGAGTTCTCCTCTAAAGAAACTATGAAACTTGTGCAAGTATATTGATTTTTGAAAGTATATTCGTTTGTCCAAGCTTATTCCCATTTCTCTTATTTTAATTTAAGAAAAAAAAGTTTCTTTCCGTGAATTCTTTTCTGTCACAACATTCCTAATTTTCATATAATTCGCTCGATTGTTTGATCCACTTGATGAAAAATCTACATTGATTACTGTCAGTCACTTTAATACTTCACAATATAGAGTTATTGACAAAAAAAATCTTTTTTCTGTTGTTGTTTTTTTGTTAACAGGAAGTATAAAACATATTGTGTTAGCCAAGTGTTTTCTTAGAAAAAGATTGCGCTCTTATATAAATTATAATCGGAAATATTAATAAAATAATCCTACTCATTTCGTCTTAATAAAATGTGAAGAGAGAAGATTGTTATAACTTGTGAATCTGTGTGCCCTGTTTATTGTATAACGCAACTATACCGCCAATCAGAGAGCAGTGAATTACTGATCGGATCAAGGACGCGTAAAACACGTGCGAGCAGCCTAGATTCCTGATTGGTCCTGCTTTCCACCTAGCCCAGGCCAGTTAAGTCCAGATCACCAATCTCAGCCTCTGCAATATGAGTCATTTATTCCAAACATATTCGGTTTATATATCAACCAGACAGACCACAACGTACCATAAAATATGAAACACCATTTGTACAAGAATTAGCCAAATGTGGCCGTGAATGAGGGGGATAGTAATTAATAGACAGGGCATAATTCAAGAATGGGAAATCGTAGAATAATTATTCATGGGTCAAAATAAAGCTCATAATAAGAGGGACACGGATATGAATAGTTTATCTACATAACAATTATACGATAAATATATACTCATAATATTGATCCATAAATGGATCCCAAAAATTACCATTCATTATTCTTATCGGGATACAACAAAGATTGTGTTGGCAAGAGTATGATTTATGAACGAACCAATCAGGTATAAGACAACAGGTCTCTGATTTTGGCGCGAAATTCATTCATCTATTTGGATAAATAGAGTTTTGACATTATAGTTGATATCAGTTCGTGATGAAAACTCCAAATCTAATTCCTAACATTAACCATCAACTGTAAATCATAATTCTAATTCCTTATACTGGTTTATAACCCTCATTTGGTCCTGGTTATTAGGTGGATACTCTCAAGGTCAGTCTAGAATTGCTCGAAGGTCGTCCATAAATTATAGTCTCACCATTGTGAAGAATTCCTTTTTTTTTCACATACTGCCGGAGATGACAGAGGTATGTTCCTGTATATTTCATTCATGAGATTAATATATTAAAGTCAAGGTTGAAACTGTTGAAGAAAATGATCATATGAGATAATTGATTTTTAGTAGCACTCTGATGAATTTGAATAAATCACTAATAACATTAACTATTATTTAATTTGTAGATTGTATTCGTCAGAGATTTTTCTCCAGTTGGGATATAATTGAAAGCTAGGGAGCGTTGATCAACTATTTTATCTTAATTTAATGCTTTCTGACAGTGTACACCTAATCAATTAACTAGTGACTTACTTCAAAATGTTCTTGTAGTCCTAGTGGGAGATCTTCATTGATCAGGTTAAAACATAACGCAAACGAAAATGTTGTTATCAGTAGGATTAAGTGATTATCATGATATATCGCGAATTGATTAATTTAGGAATTATACTATTGGACATCCACCCAGTGGTTTGTTTTCTATGATATAGTAACCTTAATCAAAGTTGATATCAGCTTACACAGCAATAGATTTCATATTAGTAATCATAAGTAAAATTCTCTATTAAGTGAACAAGCACTTTTCATTTGTGAAAAAGTGGAATAGGTTCCAAAGTAATCACTTTACTAAAACATTAGATGATGTGTAACAGTGGTAGATACTAGATTGTTTCAATGAAGTTACTAGAGATAGAAGTCTATTCATAACAAAAAAACTAATTGAGTTTTTTATACTGGAATTACACAAGGTAGGCCTAAAAAAGTACAAAATTCACGAGTAAATATTGAATGAACTGAGCATTAGGAATTGAGATGGTGGAGAATGTTTGTAGTTCAGGCACATAATTTTGATAGAGTTTCATTTACTTAGCTAAATTGTTTAGTCGTGGAGGTTACACTGTTGTCCTGAACAACATTATAAACACAAATTTCAAGGAGAAGTAGTGTTCGAGTTTTTCCACATATGACTCACAACCTGTCCTGTCCACATCGATCTTGCTTCATTATTGTTTACCTGTAACCTGTCATTGTCTACTTCCCTATTTTGATTATATCTCCATTTGATCTGATCATCAGTCCTACACTTGTCCATGAGTTTTCGGAATGGTTGATAAATTGCACCAACTTCTACGTGTTTGTTGATTGCTGATTGACCTGAATACCGAGCATCTAAAACATTCTCTGATGTTATTGGTATACAATCTATTCAAGATTTCAACATTTTTCCAGTCGGATGTGTGTCCATGGTTATCTACATGGAGTGATATAAGCGAAGGTGTGTCATGGAGTTTGACCACTAATTGTAGGCGAAGATGAGAGGGGGAATTTTGATAGAGTTTTTTTCTCTTAGCTTGATAGTTCATTCTTCTAAAAGACATCATCAGCACAAACTTTAGGTAAAAGTCCACTTTGTTCGATATAGTGTTTTTCGCAGTTGGAATAAGTTATTTTTGTAGATGATATTCGGTTTTTCTTCTTTCGTCATCTAGTCCTTTTGTTTGCATGGGATTGATTGATTTTGATGGTTTGTGAAGCACACCTATTCCAAACAGCTTCAATAATCTTGTAGTAATTTCAGA
Source organism: Schistosoma mattheei (assembly GCA_944470405.2). Lineage (NCBI taxonomy): Eukaryota > Metazoa > Platyhelminthes > Trematoda > Strigeidida > Schistosomatidae > Schistosoma > Schistosoma mattheei. The sequence continues at coordinate 39,959,150 of OX103944.1, forward strand.
TGTCTTTTATATATGGTAGAATGGTCCATTTGAGGGTTCCCATACTTGGTTTCATCTCTGAAGATGAGTTGAGTTGATATTTTTTTGATGAATTTGATTGGGTATCCGTTCTTATGAAGTATTGTCATAAGATATTTTCTTCATTTTTCTGCGTTGCAAGTGTGCTGCATCGTGTTCTTAACCTCTTGAACAAAGTTTGTATGCAGTTAATTTTGTGCTACCGTAAATGGGTCGGCTTCCAATATGCTTGAGTTTCCTGTTTTCCTGTGTTGGCTCTGGTGATCAATACATCTAAGAATAATAGCTTTCGGCTCGACTCCTTTTTCATTGTGAATTTTATACCATCGAATATGTTGTTGATCAGATTGTAGGTGTTTTCAAATTTGTCCTTTTTGATGACGAATTTTGTGCTGATGATGTTATTCAGTAAAACAATCAAATCTCTACGACCAAACTATCCAGCTCAAAGAATAAAACCCCACCAAAAGCATCCAAACTTTCGTTGTTTATTTATTTGTACAAACACATAGTTCAACAATAAACATAATCTATATTCATTAATGGACAATACTATAAGGCTGTTCGACAACAAAGATATACTAAACAATAATGGTAAATTTAAGTATTCATCACTTGTATATGAGTCTATTGAAGGAACAGTAATATTAATAACAATAATCAATCGATTTAAAATAGTTATTTCAAGTGTATTTGGTGAATTTGGTTTCCATTTCATGTTCTAATATATTATTCATTATTAAAAGCTTATATTTAGTCAGTGAAAGTTATCAGATATTCTCTTCGAAATCAACGATTCTCTCTAATGAACTAAACCACTATATGTAACAAAGATTCTAACAGTTTTAGATATAACCTTAATAAATGTTGAGGATGATTTTAATTGATTAATTCTTATGCAGTCATATATGCTTGAGATCATTTTATAGTGTGACCGATTAGTCTAACTCCAATTTAAATGAATAGATGAAGATGCTATGAACATAAATCTTCTATTTAACTCGGTATACTACCTAGTCTAACTCCATTTATGTGACTGGGGTGATAAGAAAGTAAATACAAGTGGCGTTGAATGAATTTATTTCAAGTACTCGTTTATCCAGACAGAAATTCAGAGTAAGAATCGGGAAAGCGAAGCAAAGTGGAGAAGATAAGTGAGTTAACTAGATTCGATTAAGCATGACTCGATATTTATGGTCAGACAAAAACAAGCTACAGATATGCGATGAATAAGATAAGCAATACACACACATACACTAAAATGAAAACAGCCAAATTTAATAAGCGAATAATTGACAAGGTAAAAATGTGACTTAAAAAAATGAATAAAGTGGTCTGTTCGGAAGCTAGAATAACCCATATAGGCTTGATATAGTATTAGACACTGCAATAGCGTTGGTACTCCATGATTTCGTTCAGTATAGACAATTGTCCTGGAGAATAATGACTGCAGTTATCATGATACTATCAGGATACACACTCGATCTTTTTAATTCCCATTTATCACAAATATTGCTTCTTTATAGAGTTGAATGGATTACATCAATCTTAGAAACCAATAAATATATTGAGTCAAATGAAGCTAGACCACCATGGAAAATCTAGAACCACCGAACGGCCGGTGCGTCTTATTATGGGACTCCTCAGCAGTGCATACCCACGATTCCACATCGCGAGATTCGAACTCAAGACTGACCAGTCTGATGCAGGAAGACCTAACGTCTAGATTACTGGACCGGCTGGCATTCGACGGTGTTAATATCTAACTTCAATTAATCCACGAAATTCAGTGACACATCCACAATTGTTTTCAGTGAGTTATTATCTCACAACAGACACGGTTGAATTCCACTGGTTACTGTTTCTCACTAGAACTCCAGTAAGTACCTCTTGAATTCATTCACTAGTGAGCATATGTTGGTTAATATCAGAAAGGGTTTTTTAAGGATATCATGGCAATTCCAATACTTCAGATCATGATTCAATTGAAGATAGACTTTCATGGAAAACCGATATGTCCTGGTGTCGAATCTCGCAAGATGGGATCGTGGATGCGCACTGCTGAGAAGTTCCACACTCGAACGAAACGGTCGTCCTGTACTTCCAGGTTTTCTGTAGTGATCTTACTTCAATTGACTCATGATTTCAACTATTAAAATTACTAGAATATCCACAAAACTCCTTCTGATACCAGTAAATATGTATATATTAAAGTATATTCTAATCAATCATCTATTATACAATAAACAGACTATAAAATAACACTTTCATTGAATGGTTTCTGTCAAGTGTTTATCCATTAATGTTAGAATTAATAGACTATTAATAGAAAATGTGATTTCATTTATTTCTTCAATTTTAATCTTATTTCTTTCTGTTCAATACTAGTTGTTGTTTTTAAATCTTCAATTCTATTATTATGATTGTTGACATTAACTGAGATGAAAATGGATCATTAAATGAAAGGTGTCATTTCCAATTATCTATCTCAGTAATTATCCTTTAAATGAATATATAAGATACAAATGTATATATACTTATAGAATAAGAAAGAGAGATATGTTTGTTTAAAGCAATACACTGACAATATACTGATATATATCATCATCTTTATTGAAATAGATCTAATCTAATAGTATATAATCTATAGACAATTACCTCTATAAGTTAATGATTATTTTGTGTATTCACCATTTCAACTTTTAGATACGTAGAAATCTAAATGATGGGTTATTCATTTTGAGTCAAATTAAAGTTACTAGAATGGATAGGAAAATTTACTTGTAAAATTCAATGGTTAAAGTCTTAAATAATTTACTACACAATGTTTCAATATATATTATCTTGTATACTTGTCTTCATTCATTCATTCATTCATTCATTCATTCATTTATTCAGTTTTTGGGTATCCAACTCAGTATTTCCTATATAACAGGGAATAGAAACTTGGACAAATGTTTAGCTTCTGAAATTACCTGTAGAATGTAAAGACAATTTGTAGTCAATTAAAATTCAAGTGATATAATTGATCAATATTGTTGCATAAAACAGTAACGGTTTAAGGTTAGAAGTTAAGGTTAACAATTTAAGATCAGAAGACAGGATGGGGACTCAATAGTAATGGTTAAAACAAGACTACAAGAATGCACTGTAATCATACGATTGATTCTTTAGTATCGAATATCGAAAAATTTAAAGTCATCTTTATAAATTCATAAATCACGGTACTTATTTTTTAGGTTCCCTATATTTATCAATTTTAAGCGTTTTCATAGGTTTTAGTTAGCTTCTAATGAGTTACAAGTCATCCATCATCGCCTTTTGAGTATTGTGTGAATCCGAATTACGGTTATCTTAAATATTATTAGTTCATTAACAAAGTATAATTCAACATAATGTTTTGTATAGGTTGTATTAAACATATTTGAAATGTGGAGACGGTATTTGTGTTAGAATAAAACGTTTAACGTACAAAAGCTTGTTTGAAAAACAACAGTTAAAGTTGCTTCTATTTATCGACACACTGTGTTCTTTGGTTTTCCCTATTTCTGTTCCCCTTGAGGATTCCAAGTTAGGGCTTGCCTCGTGATGCAGGTTGATGATTTCCTCAAGGTATGTCCTATCCGCTTCCAACATCTTTTCCTAATCTCCTACTCATTTGCAAACTGGTTTGTCCTCTTTCACAGAATGATGTTGCTCATGGTATTCGGCCAACGGTCACTGAGTATCTTGTACAGACAATTGTTCATAAATATTTATACTTTTTGATGATGGTTGTCGTAGTACTGCAGGTTTCAGCTACGTACAGTAGAACTGCATTGAAGATTCTCAATTTCATATTGGTAGACAGTTGTTTTAAGTCCCATATGCTCTTCAACTGTAGCAATGCTGTTCTTGCTTTACCAATCCTCGCCTTTACGTCTGCTTCCGATCCTCCTTATTCATGGATGATGCTTTGCAGGTAAGTGAAAGACCACCTCTTCCAGAGTTTCTCTATCAAGTGTGATTGGGTTGATGTTTTCCGTGTTGTATTTGAGAATCTCGCTTTTTCCTTTCTGTATGTTGATGCCCACTAGTGTGGAGGCCGCTGCTACACTAGTTGTCTTCATCTGCATTTGTTCGTGTGTATGGATCAGAAGGGCTAGTTCATCTGTGAAGTCCACATTTTCTAACTGATTCTCAGCTGTTCATTGTATTCCGTGATTTCCCTCAGATGTGTAGGTTTTCATAACCCATGCAACCATCAGAAGAAAGAGGAAGGAGTAGAATAGACAGCCTTGTCTAAATCCGGTCCTTACTTGGAATGCATTTGTCAGCTGTCCTCTATGCATGACTTTGCACTGTAGTCCGTCGTATGAGTTCCGAATAATGTTGACAATCTTCTCAGGAACTCTATAATGTTGAAGATAATAAATTTAAGGTAATACTTAATCTGAAATGGATTGATTTATAGTATATCTTAAAGGGGAAATTTTCACTAACAAATCATTGGTAAGAATTATTGATTAAGTTTGTAAATGATAAATATTAATCGATTACATTTGAATCAATTTAATGATTAGAAACGGAACGTTTAGTTAAGAAAACCAGATTTCTATATCAAATTAAATTAAAATAACATGGAAATAAATTTGATCATGAGCTAACATTAAAATCCAGAGATCATTGGACAGAAGTTTCGTCCTATTTCATTCCTTTACATCTCTGAGCATTAACACAAAAGATGATCCAAAGTCTATTGCAGTAATGATACATTTTCATAAACTTGATGAACAGAATATATTATAATGGCATAAGAAAAGTTCTTTTCACACCAAAGGCTATATATACTTCTGGTTGTACATAGAAGTTAATAACTGAAATAAATCCCTAAATTTTTTTGATTGAGATCATGAACCGACTGATGTTAGACCACCATTGGAAACCTGGAAGCACTGGACGGCCATTTCGTCCTATTGTGGGACCCCTTGGCAGTGCACATCCACGATCCTGCGGGCGGGATTTGAACCCAGGGCCTTCGGTCTCGCGTGCGAACGCCTAACCAACTGGACCCTAAATGTCTTTTATGAAAACTACCTTTAGTAAATAAGATCTAATGAATTCATATCAAGTTATTTCATTCTATGAATTTCATTAATAATATGCGATGCTTTACCAAAAGAATAGTTGTGTTTTTTCTTTTCATAAAGCTGTGGATTATGCAATCATTATTCTGAAATGATTAATGTGACTGAGCTCTGACATTTTGCATAAATCAAATTATTGACGTGAAAGATCCTAAAGAACATATAACAGGAAATAAAATAAGTAGTTAGTAAATAAAGTCATTTCATACAACATACATTGACATATCAATTGTATAACACAAAATAAACATGATTAAATGGTGTTAAAATGTATGAATAACTATTAGATTTGTCTTGTTATAGTCTATTTAGTAACTAATCAAATGAAGATATTTTTTTATTGGGATCCTAAACCGATTCATGTTAGACCACCATTGAAAAATTGAAAGCACTGGAAGGCTGCTTCGTTTTGTTGTGAGACTCCTCAGCCATGCGCATCCACGGTCCCGTCTTGCGAGATTCGAACCCAGGACCTATCGGTCTCACTCAAGAACACTTGATCTTTAGACTAATGAGTCGGCCGGCATCTAATGGTGTTAATGTTTAGCTTTAACTAATCCACGAAATTGAGCGACACATCCACCATTATCATCACTGAGTTACTATCTCACAACAGACCCGGTTGAATTCCACTGGTTACTGTTTCGCACTAGAACTCCAGTAAATACCTCTTGAATCCAGTCACTAGTGAGCATATGCTGATTAGTATCAAAAGGGGTTTATGTGAAAAATCTTATTTTCTATATGTCGTTTTAGACAGAAATGTAACCAATAGTCAGTGTTAGATTAATTGTGAATTCAATGATCTTTAAATAACATGAAATAATAACAATCCATATTTTATGCAAATCTTAACTATAATTTTTTTCATTTCATATCTTGTAAACACTTGTTTGTTTGTTTTTATTTTATTGAGTAGAAAACTGTTTTCGCTAGACTACTGTCCTGTCTTTTAAATTTGTTTTTCTCAAGACTATGTAAGCTACTCAACTGATTATCATTTTAATGGTCATGAACTCAATATATATTTTAATAAAATCAGCTTTACGATTTTATGAAATATTCTTGCCATTACGTTACTGATATGAATTAAATGTATGAGGTTCGCTCACTTTGCTATGGAACCCAGGATTTTTAATTTTTCTTGCAAACGCTTAATATCTAGACTAGTGGACCAGTATCCAACAGTACTAATGTCTAGCATCAATCCATTTGATTTCCACGTGCGTATGCTTACTGTAGAGAAATCCTATACCAGGGTGAAACATCTATCCAGTACTTCCAATTATTTAATGGTGATCTAACTAAGAGCAGTTCGTGATTTAAACTTCAAAGCATATTTATTTCAACACGATATTTTTTTCAATGAAAATTCTTAGATTGAATTCTGTGGAATTTAGTATAACCTGAACCAAAGTAAACAATATTCATTTAACTACTTTCAATGGAAAAGGAGGAAACAGATTGTTATTGTACACTTACAAAATTGAATGAGACTGAAATCTGAGTGTCTATCAATTTCGAATGTTAACTGTTAGGTTCAGTGATTCAACCCGTAAAACTAATTTGTTTCATAAACATGAAGTATTATTTGTGTTTCTAATTAACTATAAGAAAAATTCTAAACAAATATGGCTAGCAGTGGAATCCAGGACGCGCGTCTCGTCCTATTTAGGACTCGCCAGCTGGACGTACCTGTATCTCAGAGTTGATGTTCACTCTGGGACTCAGAACCAGCAACGTTTACCTCCAAATCCATCGTGTTATCCACTTAGCTACTGAGTACTGATGGACACTTGCTTATGCAATGAAGTGAAGTTTGAATTCACTTGGTATTGTTTACTTGAATCTTCCCATTTTTATTTAGGATTAAAATTTATTAGTCTCTTATTGGCATATATAAATGCTGTGCACATTGCCTCGATATTGTCTTCATTCACAAGCATGATAAGCAAATATGGATAGTGGCTGGGTTCGAGTCCCAGAATGAACATCAACACTGAGATGGAGGTATATTCAGCTAACTAGTCCGAAATAGGACGAAACGCGCGTCCTGGATTCCACCTCTTGCCACTATCCATGAAGTGACTGACAAGTGGACTGAGTCATGTTGCTAGGTGTAGACTACCTGGTTGGGATTCGTGAGTCGATAGAAATCGATGGTTAGAGAGCCTGAATGACATGCCTAAAAATCGTTTGCAATGGCACAGATGCATCCACCCTTTGTGTTCTCCCAAATTCTAAACTTGTGAATTCTTCATGTCCGTTTTTCTTTCCTCTTTCCAAATTTATTTCAATGTATCGTACTCATCAAATAACATCTTCAAACCCTAATCTTTTCAATTACTGCTCATACTTTGACTACCTCTACCACTACGGAATTTGAATCGACAATTGTATCTCTGTGCTAATGTGGTATGGCAACTCGAACTGATGTATGTACGTACGAAGTTCCACGTTGTTACTGATTTACTTGTGATTTCAGGCAATATCAAGGCAATACACACAGTATGTATGTACATATGCTAATAAGAGACTGATCAATTACAGTTCAAAATATCAATGTGAAGATTCAAGTAAAACAATATCAAGTGAATTTGTAATAAAAATGATTTTTCACTAATAAATGTTAATGTTTTTTTAGAAGTAAAACACTCCAGATTAAGTTACTCTTAATGAAGTTATGTGTAATACTTGATTATTTTCTATTAAATGTCATTGAAATTATAAATTACATTGTTTTTGTTACCTTAACTTTGTAACAGAAACTGTATCCATGTGCTTTATAAACAGAGAAATATCCTGATTCTTTTTGTTCTTTATACGTTTTCATCTTACATAAAGACCACACAAATGACATTGGTATTAAGAATACCAGTAATGATATAAGCTGTACCATTTTCATTTAATTTTTTGTTTTTTTCTTAAAGTTGTTTATTTGTTAGGACTATGAAATATATGTGTGTACTTTGTAAAATGTATTCGATAATCATGGCTGAAAATTGAGACATTTTAATGTGAATAGTGAAATAAAGAAGCTATACCAACACAACGGAAGCTATTTTTAGGGAAGTTATTTCATTGAATTATTAACTTTCCTAAATATTAGAATTTAGTTTTGTCCCTAGTTTATCCCATAAATTATAAGCTTTCGTTTGATGTATGACTTAATACCATATCCTTTTCTGTTCCCAAGTTATTGTAATTTAAACGTAACCTTTTGGTACTCTATATGAATATTCGTCAAGATTAGAACGAATAGTTTGATACAAATTAGACACCGAGTATAGAGAAGTCATTATATGTGCAAAATTATATTCTGAAATAATCTGAACGATTGAAATTTAAAAATAATTCCAACGTTTCGTCCAGCAAACATGTCTGAACTTCTTCAGGGTAAGAATGAAAATCAAAATCATCAAAGAAATATATAGCGATTTTAATAGCTTAGATCATGAGTTAATTGAAACTAGACTGTCATGGAAAATCTGAAGGCACTGGACTTGTGTCTCGTTTTAGTATCAGAGTCTACAGCAGTGCGCATTCAAGATCCTGCCTCGCGAGATTCGAACACAGGACCTATCAGGACTTATATAGAGTTTAACAATCAAATCTACGCTGTACTGATCCGATCATATTTGGATGTTGACTTGAATAAATAGGATAACATGAGTTAGTTAAATGAGAATCATGTGATAAGTTCACGATGTGAAAATAAATGACTGAACGAATTGTGTGTGTGTTTGTGTATGTTTGTGTAAGATTGAGTTATTCGGTGTTATATTTGGTATTAATATATTTTTATATGAAGGAAAAATAAACGTAGAAGTTGGAGGTTGAAGAAAATTGTTTCTGAATCATTGGTGTACATAGTAAGTAAGAATCATCAAACACATAATTGGTATTGGGTAAAAATAACTCACATTAATTTCCGTTAAAATAACGATGCATGTGAAATAATCGGGTTGAATAAAGAAAGGGTTCAATTACTTGTCAACGAATATTTGTCAAGTAGTTTCTAGTTGAATACCATCCTAATGGTTCAGGCTGTTTTTATTCGTTTGTTTGATGATTTTGATTATTACTCTGAAGTAGTTCAGACAAATTTGTTGGACGAAACGTTGGAATTATTTTATGTTTAGATCGCTGACATTATTTCAAATATAACTTTCACATATAATGACTTTGGTACTCTATTTTTCTACCCTAATGCCCAGTTTGGTCATAACTGTGTTTTTACAACTGCTTGTACGTTGTGATTACTTTATGTCATCTATTTATTGATGTGTTTAATCTGAATCGGAATTGTGGATCGGAAGCCGGAATAAATCGAGTAATGTTCCATTTGACTGGTCTTTTTTCTCTTGTCAACCAATCAAGTGATAGAATAGTTTACATTTCTTTAACGAAGGTAGTTAGTGTCAATTCGGACTCACATATGCTGGTCTCAAAGTTAAGTCAGTCAGTCTATCGTGTCAAGGCTTTAATGTAGATCGAGTTAACTTCTCACCTGTATATTATTAGGTAGACTGACCAAGGAAGTAACAACTTGTAACCTCCTAAGATGAATTTGTATTACACATATGTATTTCTTAACTGATAATCTTTTTCAATAAACTGTGTCAACATACCACAATTTTCTAAAGTTCATGGAAAAATGTTTTAAGTTCAAACAAAAAGCATAATAAATTCACTTGCTATTGTTTACTTGGATCTTCTCATTGTTATTTAAGACCAAAGTTGATTAGTCTCTTGTTGGCATATATATAAACTATGCGTATTGCCTCAGTATTACCTTAAGTTATAAGCATTATAAGCAAAGATGGTTATTAGTTAGCAGTGGAATCCAATACGCGCGTTTCATTCTATTTGGGACTTGTCAGCTGCATATACCTAAATTCCAGATTTGGTGTTCACCCTGGGTCTCGAATAATAATATTTATGATCGTTGTAAAAATAAACTTTCAAGAAAACGTCAGTATTAAGTTGACATGAACATCAATAGTGAATAGTTACAAACTAATTTATCCTAAATTCACTTAATGTTGTTTACTTGTATCACCCCACTGTTATTTAGGATTACAAATGATCAGTCTCATATTGACATACGTGCGATGATAATTTAAGCAAACGGTACTGGGTTCCAGTCCCAGAGTGAACATCAACTCTGAGATGCAGGTACACCTAGCTGACGAGTCTCAAATAGGACGAAACGTGCGTCCTGAATCCCATTGCTAACCACTACTCATCTTTGCTTATTTTCAATACTAAAAATTTGACGTATAAGAATGCCTTGTTCTACCAGTATACACATATTTCTATTATATTGAAAGCATCAAATTAAAAGTGTAGATATATAGTTTCAAAAAACTTATTTGTTATAAAATCCTACGTATATATTCTACATGGTAGATTTAAACTAATTTGTATAATCCATAGTTTTAATTTCCACCATATTAATGATAACTACAGATGTTGTTCGCAAGATACTCCACATCCAATGGCCGGATACTATCAGCAACAGCCTATTATGAGAGAGAACAAACCAGCTTCCAGCTGAAGGGGAAATTAGTAAAAGAAGATGGAAATGGATAGGACATGCATTACGCGGATCAGCAAACTGCATCACGAGGTAAGCCCAACTTGGAATCCTGAAGGTAAGCAGAAAAAAGGGAGACTAAAGAACACATTACGTCGGGAAATAGAATCAGTTATGTGAAGGATGAATAACAACTGGAAAGATCTGGAAAGGATTTCCCATGACAGGTTTATATGGAGAATGGTGGTGGGCGGCCTGTGCTCCTCCTCGAGGAGTAACAGGCTTAAGTAAGTAAGCAAGTACTGATGTTGTTCATCAAGGAGATTTATTACCTTATTGTTCTCCTATTTCTTTATGTTCTATAATATTCAGATTGATGTTTTATAATGTTTGTGATCTTTCAAACCCAATGTTCGCTAGTATTTCTACAAATTACTCAAAAAAACCAAATGATCATTAGACTAGATGGTTACCTTTCACTAATAAGCAATTAGAATGCCTTACGTAAACTTACCATAATGTTTGTTAATACTTTCTATAGAAATGCATACAATATCTAAATTGTTGAGTAATTAAGTACAGAAATATAAAACCTAATCATTTTCTAAAAAAAGTCATAATTGTATATTATTATATATCTCGTTTATAGTAAAGTTATACCATACGATTGATCTCAGGCAATTTGAAATGAAATTATATACTCCATGATCACTTATTCACCTATCAACACATAGGACATCTTACTCGACAATATATTAGCCAAAATATAAGTTCTATATGAATTGTAAGCTTTTTAAGGTGTATAACCAAACCTTTCTATCTTAAACTATTTTTGATAAGAAAAATATAAACTAATTCATTTTGGAAGTCTAGTGTTATCGTAAATATATTTGTAAAATAACAAAATAAAAAACGCCGTTCATTTCATTGAATAAGATGAAGAATGAAGGCAAATTATCGAATAATTATAAGTCTTGTTAATTGGTTCCTAAGCTCTTCTAATAACCCATAGGTTAGGTCTATACAGCAACTTGAACACGAGAGAATAGGCTCGAAATGTGTCGGAAACACTTTACTTTAAAGGTTCGTTTATGTACAAAAAAATCTAGGATATTTATAGTATTTTAGATGACCTTACGTTCCCCGAAATTTTGAACTGCTATTAAACATAGTAGCAGTATAAGTAATTATTCAATCAGCATCTCAACATAAGACTTTTTACTATCTAGATGTTTCTGGCAAAACTTCTAGTGAACGCTGATTAGATAAGATGCTTTTCAATGTTTTCCAAGCCTTTCTTGGTTGTTTTTTTTATTTCAAGGAGTTTTCTAGATCTCCTCAATAATAAAATTCACTGAATAATTTTTCATTGTATAACACAATTTTGCCTAGTGATTCATTTTAGTAACCAAGTAACCAATATATAAGACTTGTAATTACTTTATTGAAATACAATCCATTTACATTTTATTTACAAATAAAACTTAAAAAGAAAACAACTTTACTCATGTCTTATTGATAAACAATATATACAGTATTAAGTAATACTTCATATCTTAATTACGACGTCATAATGTAACATAGTTAATAACATTATATATCTTCAAGTGTTGATTAAACATAGCAATAATAATAATAACAATACGGTTAACGATGCAAATTATAAATGCAACAAAGAAACTAATTAAGTAATATATATTTATAACGTTCCAAATGAGTAAAAAAAAAGAAATTTAAATTTTCCAATGTTTCGTAACTCAATGTAAGCCACTTCTTCAAAGAATAAATAACTAAATCAAAATGAATTGAAGTTTAAATAGTACAAACGAATCATTTTATATAAGAATTAAAAGCTTTTATAGATCATCTGGGATTTTGTTGTCGTTGTTAATTCATTCACGATATTTTTTAAAATAAATATATGTATTTATGAATGAGTTCTTGTAAAAAATATTCAAGATGAGCGTTGAAATGTTTGAATAGATTACTAGAACAGTTCTGAAGGTTTTACAAAAAGAAAACGATTTTGGGATAAAGTTGTTTTGTAAAAGAAATAAATGTTTGTTCTTTTTATAACTGTACAAATAATAAAAGTAAGAAAAACGTATGTATATATTACTTTACTTAGGCCTGTTACCCCCAAATGCGGCATTGACCAGCATTGTACGGTACTTTCCTATATTGGTAATTTCATCAATACAATACAATACAATATAATACAATGGTAAACAACACTTTTGATTTCTATCCAGTAAATAATTACATAATGGAATTATTGCAATGTCTACTTTTTGAGATGAAATCTCTTTTAGTATTTTTCTATAATCATTTTACTCAATATATATATAGTAACAACTGAGTAGTAACTTTAAAATTTTACGCATCGGACATTGAATCGGTGAGGTGTGTAAATTCAAATCGATTTCATTTTAAAAAAAGGAAAGAAAAAAAGAGGGAAGATGAGCTGAATGCAATAGGTGTATAAATTGGTTCGTGAATGTGTGTGTGTGAGGGGGGGTAGGGTAGAGAAGTGAAATAAAGAGAAAAAATGCCTTTTTTCTTTTCAATAATTGCATTTCTAATTACATAATTTTATGTTTATATTTATCCATATATATAAAGAAAGAGACAATAATTAAATCTAAATGTAATCATTATAATTTTGTTACTATGACATTAAACAAAACTACCTTCAGCATTTAAAGATTTATTTACATTAGTATTTCCTTTATTATTATTATTATCATCATATAAGTTATGCATTTCATTCGTATCATTACTATTATTATTATTATTATTATTATTAATGATTACTGATGAATCTTTTTTTGGTGAAATCAATGTAACCATTTTCGGTTGACGTGTTGTTTTCATTTTTTTCTCCCCTTCCATTAATTTATTGGGTGATTTATTCAAATCATTTGATATATTATGTGTACATTCAATTGTTGTTGGATAATTTGTTAATGAATGATTATTATTTAATAAATTACATTTATTCAATGTAGGCATTAGTTTATTGTTATTATTATTATTATTATTATTATGATTACTGTTACTGAATATGCTATCATTATTATGAATAGACTTTTTATTGGATTTGATTGTTGACATATAAAAATCATCCGATTGACATAAATTCTCACATGATGGTGTTTTGTGATTATCAGTTGATTGTGAATGTGTCAATGGTTGTAATTGGAAAAAATCTGGGAATATACTATGAATGTTACCATTGTTATTATTATTATTATTATTGTTGCTATTACCACCACCACCACCACTATTATTATTGGTTGTAGTAGTATGATTTTGTTTCCCACTATTACTATTATTATTATTATTGTTTGGTTTGGATGATTTCAATTGTGTTTTACAATTTAATTGATCATATGGATTTAGGAATGATTCAATCGGTTGATGTTGATCAGATTTTATCCAACTACAAAATAATGGTGAAGTTTTATTCAATTGTCTATCATCATCACCACGATGAAATGATGTTAATGTTTGATATTCATTTCTAGATGATATTGGTATATTGTGCACAGGATCATTTTCATGTATATCACCTTGTGCTAACTGGAAACGTACTAAACGACTATCTATAAGGTTATTTAAAAAGAATATGTGCAATTTAAACATGGAATAAATATGATGGATATAATTCTAACTTCATATTTAAATTTAATTTTATATAATGAAATTAGGAATTAGCAATCATAACTTTCAGTGAGAATAAGAATTAGCCATTCCGTCCTAGTGTAGGCCTGCTTAGAACCGTACATCCATAACCCTTCATGTGGGAATCGAACTCAAGAGCTCCAGTCTCACACGCAAACCCTAAATATAGTTCGCGACCATATTCTACTGACTATGGTTGTTAACTGTCTCATAATGAACATGGTCTTACTCCACTACTGAGAAGTTCTATACTAGGATAAAATGGTTATCGCTTTAAAAATGTTCCATTTGGAATCGTATAAGGAAGGAATAAGAGAAATATACTTCAAAGAAGTGACTTATGGCCAGAAGAGTTGAAACATGTATAAATAAAACACAATATATGAGTGAAAGTTTTCCATGATTATCATGATAATTGTAGTAATCATCACATTGAACATGCAATTAAAAAGGTTTCATGAAAACAGTCAGGGCAAAGATATGTATACATATTTAATGTTTATATAAAAATTAATTTAACTATGTTATGAACAGTTGATCTTTAATATAGACATTAAGATGACTTGAACACCGAGAGATTACTGGGAATCAACGGTTTGAAAAAATTTGCTTCTTCGTGTTCAGAAACAAGTGTGGGATTTAAAGTGTATCTTATTTGATCTTTCAGCCGTTATATCCAATTTTGTAAAGTAAGATTTTCGAATTAAGAAAATGATTGTCTCTTTGACAATCGGTTTGAAATATGAGCTACAAACCTTATAAGGTTTTCATGTAAAGATGTTGAAATCACTACAAATGTTAATAATTGTGAAAATTATTGGAAAAGATTAGAAACGACGAAATAAATAAAAAAGATCAATTATGGAAGATTAAAAGGATGGTTAAGTCCACAGAAGAATGAGGGACTGAAAATACCATTTTTATACGCAAAGGTTTGGCTTAAACTGGTGGACATCAATAGCTTATGCTACACATAAGTTTTTCATTTACATTCCTATTGAGCTAACCCTTCTGACTATATGCATGATTTTGAAGAAGGCTTCTGGTGAAGCTATAGGAGTGAGCTTTTGACTGACTTCTGTGATCGTTTGGAGAGCCAAACAGGGTGATGTTTGGAGATGGATTGTGAAGGAGCTCGCTTTGTGCAACATATATAATCTGGAGAGCCTTAAATAGGATGAAACGTTTATTCTGAATCCTACTGCTAGCCATATCCCATCTATTCTTTGTAAACATATGTTATTATCGCTACACGGAATGTACATACTCCTGCTAAAAATGACCAAATCTTGATCAAAATATTAGCAGCTGGATAGTCCGAAGCGTTTGCAACTTGGATTAATTAGGTTTCTCGCTATTCCTGGAAGGTTTAGTGATTCTCATGTGGCCCTCAAATGCCGTGGTGTGGCCGAGGATTAGGAAAACCTGCTTTTCATCTCGAAATGCTCTAGTATGGCCTCGCGCCTACAGTAACTGCCAGGGAAGTCATACTCACAGCCTTCGCTCGGTGGTGTTGTTTGCGAAATTGACTGGAGGAAAAGTGAATGTCTGGCGATTTGACTGGTTGATGGACACAGAAAATTCATCTAGGGGAGTCGGAAAATTCTGATTCCAAATCAATGGTGTACATGGGTAACAGGATTGTGAGATAATAAATGGCATATGAACCTACTGTTGGTCACTGACCACTATGGGACTGCATCTCTTAACGTTTCTCCACTGCCTTACGGACCAAACCTTGAGATCAAAGGCTCAGGGCATGGGTGCCTAAGAAAATCACTTGCCTCAGTTTGGGCACCCGGACAGTGTCTCAACTCACAGACAAATCAAATAGTAACTGATACTGGAAAAATAACTCTTACTTCAGATAAACCATATTCACATTCATTTGGTAAAATTCGTTCTAATTTCTTTTGTACTACATCACTCATCTACTCTCTCCTATTCTCACTTTGCGTACCCTCGTTTTTCAAGTTATACAGCAATCCACCTATGGTGGAAACCCTGTTGTATCTAAACGATCTTGAGCCACTGACTGGTCCAAAGTTGAATGCTACCACTAAATACGAATACTGAAACAGTCTTTCTGAAACCACGTATACCATTCAAACCGATTTCCTTCAAATGTTCGCACACTAATGTGAATAGGACAACAGATAGGGTTTGCTATGTCTTTAGAAAGCCTTAATATCGACGTCTATTGTCTATCCGAGACCCATATTCAAGACTCCGGTGATGCACTATAAATTTGCTCTCCATCTTTCGCTTCGAAAAGCTTCTTTTCCATGCATTTATCCGGTCACCCTGTGGGATTGTCTGGTTTTGTCAGCGTTGTTGTCGCACTAAGCGCTAGAGCTGAGGAGGCATTGATAGACGGGATCCCCATCAGTAGTCGGTTATATGCTGTTAGATTAGAAAGCTCGATCAATGTGAGAAGGAATCGGTGTGAGAATCGATGTCTTCCCATCATCTCCGCCTGCGCTCCGACAGATTGTAGCCCGGATGTGATAAAGCATCAGTTTTATCACCAGTTAACTGTTCTTCTACAGCTATTGTAGTACTAGCCGGAGACTTGAATGCTCAGATCGCGCATCTAGGCACAGAAGAGAGTCATTTGGGTGGCCGATGGGGACTTGTTAGTCACAAGTCAGATAACGGTAACCGTTTACTGAAACTTTGCGCAGATTACATAATGTTTCTGGTTAGCACTAACTACCAACACAGTCATTTCAGATGTACAACAACATGTTAGTAATGCAGAGGTTCGGAATCGTGTGTTCTGGCACAGTGACGATAATTCATTTGTTGGTACCACCCTTAAACTTTGACTCTGCAGACTCGGTCATGTCATATGAATGTCGTCTCAGAAAATTCTAAGCCGTGCATTATTTATCGACACATGGACCTGTTGGAAAAAGCGGAGAGATAGTCAATGTACGACATATTATTGTGGTATAAATGAAATCTGTACAGAACTATTTTCTGTTGCTCCTTCGAGATTCCCTGGTTAGAACCCTAGAGACGATGTAACACAGTGGCTAGAGATGTTATCAGTGATATGATGGAAAGAAAAGTCAATTTTCGATTGATTTACTCATTATGAGTTTTGTTCAAGATTACTTCCGTTTTGATTCAATGTAATGATTACTCAATACAGTATTTGTTCTCTTTTCTCGTATGATATTTTATTCTGTATAATATACGATATTCTTGTATTCCATTGAAATGAACTATGCTCAGTATGTGATTTGTTATATACGTGATTTCATACTAATTATTAATCAAAATGAGTGTATGAATCAATATATAAATGAGTGTATTTTCGACTAGGGTCGTCGTCATCATAGTGTTTTGGGTTAGTAAATCATCACTTATACCAGTCTTTGTGTTCTTACTTTCATATCGTGGGAATTGCAGAGGTCCCTCGTTCCGAGTATAAGTGATAATCGTTTCCGACATAACAATCAGTGACGACCAGATACAAAAGTAGCATTAAAAGAGCCAAGACAATAAGCATTCAAACGAAAAATTATAACAATCAGATATGGTTCAAACTAAAAGCCAGTAGTGATTCAGCTGTAATTTTCTTTTAAGTCCTTCATTAAAAAAATGAATGTAACTTCTATAACTCAGAGAATTCTTTCTGGTTATATTGTTACCAACTGAACTGCTTTTCCCATGATTATTATTTCACTGCCATACAATAATTTCTGTTTGTTGTTGTTGGTTATTTTTTAATTATATACACTTTACATTCTCTATCTCCCACAACCTCATTGGTATTGTGTGGCACATATATATTCAGTGCCCCTTTTGTACCGATGTTTATGTTTACTATCAAGTTATTACCGTAGAATTAATTCGATGAATATAATCCATAATTAGAATTACTATGAATAGTTCTTTTCTGTAATATTTGAATTATACATGAAGCTAATTATTGATTCTGTAAAGATACATACAATTGTAAAGTGTTTTCTTCATTGATTTCCATATGATTTTATGACAATGGTATTTGAAGTTTATACACACATGCTGAGATTCGTTTCATCTTTTTATAAAATGATGAAAAAAACAAACAACAGTTGGATAGAAGACCTAGGACAGAGTGGGTTGGAGAATGTTGATTGGCGGCCTATACTCCATTGGGAGTAACAGGCTTAAATAAGTAAGCAATTATTAAATGATGAATAAAACGGAACATTTATTGTAATCATGTTTTTTTTAAAAAAAACATTTTTCCCATGTTTAACCAAAGACATTTGGATTGAATATTTTTCTTTTTATTTATTATGAAAAAAATTGTTTTAATTAAAATACAAAATTTGGGATAAATTTGATTGGTTTCAGTGGCGGTTTCGTTATAGTTCAATAATAAGTGATGCTGATTGAAGTATTTAAAGTAAATTCAAATGGAATATTCAATTTTCTGTCTATTCCAGGATTGTTAAGCTATTCATTTAATAGCTGTTCGTAATCAGTATATTATTTATTTCATAACAAATAATTGATTTTTTCGGCTTTGAACGTATAAGACCTAGTGGTTTATTGGATTCAGTAACTTAGTGGATAAGGAGTTGGTATTCTAAGAGAAAGGTATTGAGTTCAAGACTGAATTTGCACATCACTTATTAGGATACCTGAACATCGAACTAAGTAGTCAGTATAGTTGTGGAGATTATTAGGTTTTTGATTAAGATCATGAACCGATTGATGTTTGACCACCACTGAAATTCTGGAAGCACTAGACGGCCGTTTCGTCCTATTGTGAGACTCCTTAGCAGTGTGCATCCAGTGCAGTTAATCTGTGTCGGGTAGAGACAGGTATTTACCACAGTAGAATCGAAGATGGTCGCGTAATTTAGTGGGTTGGTTGATGTTAGACATTAACACCATTGAATGCCGGCCGGCTCAGTGGTCCAATAAGTTAAGCGTTCGCGTTTGAGACTGA
Organism: Schistosoma mattheei; assembly: GCA_944470405.2. Taxonomy (NCBI): domain Eukaryota; kingdom Metazoa; phylum Platyhelminthes; class Trematoda; order Strigeidida; family Schistosomatidae; genus Schistosoma; species Schistosoma mattheei. The sequence continues at coordinate 39,978,468 of OX103944.1, forward strand.
AGGCCCTGAGTTCGAATCCCGAGAGTGGGATCGTGAGTGAACACTGCTTAGGAGTCTCATAATAAGACGAAACGGCCGTCCTATGCTTCCAGGTTTTCAATCGGTTTTATGATTTCAATCAATAACTAAATAGTCACAAATATGATGAAATAATCATCCTAGGTTTCATTCCTATTCACAATCCATGTATCGTAAACAAATGATTAGGTTTCCATTGTATTAAAACAAGTGTTTGAATTAGTTTTACTCAAAGGATTTTAATCGGCATGGGCATTATTTGACTATTTATATTAGATCAAAATTGATTTTCAAATATTTATAAAGTGAGTGAGACAAGTTGTGGAAAGCAGAAATGTTCTGAAATAGTCTTATGTAAGTCAGTGAAAGTTTACCATCTTTATGTAAAACTTATTAAGCTAAACATTTTCAAATCATGATAATATGTTGAAAACTCATGGGTTGATAAATTGTAAGAAAGCTCACTCATTAAGTTTTATTGGTATATATTAATAATTGTGTATACATGAAACCCGTCCCACCTTGGTGACTAAAAATGAACGTTACAAACCATATCCACTTCGAAACTTTTGAAATTTCTTTCGGATTTCCAAAAAGACATCTGACTGAATTGCACAAAAGAAATAAGAATAACGAGTTCATTATTGCTTATTGTGAAACATTGATGTCACAAGTTGAAATACCACAGTTGATAATAAGCCAAGCGAGCAAGTGTAAGCATGTATTAGCTCCAGTTTCAAGGTTCTTGTTGTTTGCTTCAACTCACGTAATTAAAATGTTTTCAGAATGCCGAATTACTGCTAAGTAAGATTCTGACCAATCGTAAGTAACATTCTTGATGTTAGTTAGATAAACGATAGTTATTTCTTTGGAATTACAGTAAAAATACTAGAATATATGGTAAAATATGCTCCGTTAATAAAAATATCATATCTCAAATAAGTACTTTAATGATTCATTTCGTAGTAGACAATAGTATCCATAAATTAGCAAGCGAAGTCTGAATTCTATGGGAAGTTTTATATATAGTCAAATTATTCTAATTCATTGTGACTTTTCAAAACGCAATCCACTAATATGATTTAGGTTCTAGATTGTTATAAAATAGGCGAAACAGTTCATACACTGAACACGATGACAATGGTTCTATATCTACGCCGTTCTATCGGAAAAACAATTGTTTTATTTAAAATATCCCAGAAAAGACGGGAAATTATTTTACTTATGTGAAGCAGTATCATAAGCAATTATTAAAATAGTCAGTACTACAAATCACTTTCATTGGTCATTAATTGTATTTTTATCATCATCAAAACTCCGCCTGTAGCTCTTCCAGAGTTACTGTCGGTCCCAAGCCCGGGTAAAGGAGGAGGGTTGGGCATGGGGTTAGCGTCCCCATCCCGTAGAAAACTAACTCGCTAAAAAAACGCTTACCAGAAAAAATAATCCAAACCATTTAAACTCTGCCCTGGGAGTTAGAAGGTCTTCAGTTAGAAGAATTATGACGCTTCATGGTGAAAGCCGAGTTCCTTCGGAAGCCACGAGGCCGATGCCCCTTCTAACAACCAGAGCAAAAATTTTTATAGGTACATGGAACGTTCGAACAATGTGGGAAACCGGGAAGACCAGTCAAATAGCAATGGAAATGAGGAGATACAACTTAGCAGTACTGGGAATCAGCGAAACCCACTGGACCCAAGCTGGACAGAAAAGGCTAGCTACGGGAGAGATGCTGCTATACTCCGGTCACGAAGAGGACAATGCTCCACACACTCAGGGAGTCGCTCTTATGCTGTCCAAAGTAGCACGAAATGCACTTGTAGGATGGGAGTCTCACGGATCCAGAATCATCAAAGCATCATTCAAAACAAAGAAGGAGGGGATCTTAATGAATATTATCCAATGTTATGCACCCACCAATGATAGCAACGACGACATTAAAGATCAGTTCTACGAGCGGCTGCAGTCAATCATTGAGAAATGCCCAAGAAAGGACCTAACTATTCTGATGGGAGATCTAAATGCCAAAGTCGGAATAGACAACACTGGATATGAAGATATTATGGGACGACATGGACTGGGACAGAGAAACGAAAATGGAGAAAGATTTGCAAATCTATGTGCATTCAACAAATTGGTCATAGGAGGCACAATATTTCCACACAAGCGTATACACAAGGCTACATGGATCTCACCGGACCACACTACAGAGAACCAAATAGATCATATTTGCATCAACAAAAAATTCCGAAGGACAATGGAAGATGTGAGAACCAGGAGAGGTGCTGACGTAGCTTCAGATCACCACCTAGTTGTAGCCAATTTAAAACTGAAGCTGAAAAAGAACTGGACAAGTGGACAAACAGCACTACAAAGGTTCAATACAGCCTTCCTTCGAGATACTGACAAACTCAATGAATTCAAGATAGCTCTCAACAACAGGTTCCAAGCCTTACAAGATCTACTGAAAGAAGAAGAAACTACTATGGAGGACAACTGGAAAGGCATCAAGGAAGCATTAACTTCAACGTGTCAAGAGGTTCTGGGCCTAAAGAAACACCATCATAAGGAATGGATCTCTATAGAAACACTGGACAAGATCAAAGAAAGGAAGAACAAGAAGGCAGCAATTAACAACAGCCGAACACGAGCAGAGAAAGTCCAAGCACAAGCTGAATACATAGAAGCAAACAAACAAGTGAAGAGGAGCATTAGAGCCGACAAGAAGAAATACGTGGAAGAACTAGCAACGACGGCAGAAAAAGCTGCTAGAGAAGGAAATATGAAACAGCTTCACGATACAACGAAGAAACTAGCAGGGAAATACAGTAAACCAGAGAGGCCGGTCAAAGACAAAGAAGGCAAGCCAATCACCGAAATTCAACAACAGCGTAACAGATGGGTCAAACAATCAGTTGAAAGGAACTCATCACTATACATCAACTTCATTGATTATGAAAAAGCATTCGAGAGTGTAGATAGGAGGACATTATGGAAACTTCTTCGACAATACGGAGTTTCTGAGAAGACTGTCAATATTATCCGGAACTCATACGACGGACTACAGTGCAAAGTAGTGCATGGAGGACAGCTGACAGATGCATTCCAAGTAGGGACCGGAGTCGGACAAGTCTGTTTTCCCTCTCCCTTCCTCTTTCTTCTGTTGGTCGACTGGATTATGAAGACCTCGACATCTGAAGGAAAACACGGAATACAATGGACAGCTTAGAATCAATTAGACGATTTGGACTTCGCAGATGACCTAGCCCTCCTATCACGTTCACACGAACAGATGCAGATGAAGACAGTCAGTGTAGCAGCAGTCTCTGCATCAGTTGGCCTCAGCATACACAAAGGGAAAACCGAAGTCCTCAAATTAAAAGCGGAAAACAGCAATCCAATCACTCTTGATGGCGAAACTCTGGAAGATGTAGACTCCTTCACATACCAAGGAAGCATCATCGATGAACAAAGAGGTTCAGATGCAGACGTAAACGTGAGGATTGGCAAAGCAAGCGTCGCATTCCTACGATTGAAGAACATGTAGAACTCAAAACAGCTTTCAACCAATATCAAAGTGAGAATCTTCAATACGAACGTCAAGGCAGTTCTACTGTATGGAGCTGAAACTTGGAGAACTACAACAACCACCATCAAGAAGGTACAAGTATTTATAAATAGCTGTCTACGCGAGATGCTTAACATCGATTGGCCAAATACCATCAGCAATAGCCTTCTGTGGGAGAGAACAAACCAACTTCCAGCTGAAGAAGAAATTAGGAAAAGACGATGGAAATGGATAAGACATACATTACGCAAATCGTCAAACTGCATCACGAGGCAAGTCCTAACTTGGAATTGTGAAAGGAAGCGGAAAAGAGGAAGGCCAAAGAACACATTGCGTCGGATTATAGAAGCAGATATGAAAAGGATGAATTACAACTGGACGGAGCTGGAAAGGATTGCCCAGGACAGGGTTGGATGGCGAATGCTGGTGAGCGGCCTATGCTCCTTCACGAGGAGTAACAGGCGTAAGTAAGTAAGTATCATCATCAAGTAGAATCTATGTACATATTTTTTTCGGGTTTGAAAGGATAATTTACAAACAGGAAAGTAAAACGAAGCATTGGAGTGTTGAAGATTTGAAGCTCGGGTGGATTTGCGAAAAACACTATATCGAACAAATTTGGGCACCCCCCCCTTTGCTTATACGAACATCAACTAGTGGTCAAACTCCATGACACACCTTCGCTTATATCACTCCATGTAGATAACCATGGACACACATCCGACTGGAAAAATGTTGAAATCTTGAATAGAGTGTATACCAATAACATCAGAGAATGTTTTAGATGCTCGGTATTCAGGTCAATTAGCAATCAACAAACACGTAGAAGTTGGTTCAATTATCAACCATTCCGAAAACTCATGGACAAGTGTAGGACCGATGATCAGATCAAATGGACATATAATCAAAATAGAGAAGTAGACAATGACAGGTTACAGGTAAACAATAATGAAAGAAGATCGATGTGGACAGGACAGGTTGTGAGTCATATGTGGAAAAACTCGAACACTACTTCTCCTTGAAATTTGTGTTGATAATGTTGTTCAGGACAACAGTGTAACCTCCACGACTAAACAATTTAGCCAAGAGAACGGAATTCCCCCAAAAGTATTGCGGCCTTAAGAACTGTATTTTTATATTACAATAAGACAATCACATTCTCCTTTGTTCAAGTTTATTAAGAACAAAGTTTTAAAAAATTTAAAATTACACAAAGTTTCAAATTTTTAAATATAAAACGTCATTGTAACACTTATTGTTTGCTATTAAAGGTTTTATTTATTTATTTAAACACATAAACATCGGTGCAAGGAGGCACCGAATAGATATGCGCCACATAAATAATTCGATTTGTGTGGGGGCTGGGGTACTCTCTGGGTACCCGAACCGAAGCAGCTGATTTTCATAGGGGTCACATCCAGAGCTTTTGACCAGAAGTTTTAATCCACAGAGCAGTGGAGCAACGTAAGGAGATGCAGTCCCATGGTAGCCGGTGACCAATGATTGGTTCATACGCCAATGCTTCCTTCATGATACTAGAGCTCATGTGCACCATTGATTTGGGATCAGGATTTTCCGACTTCACTAGGTGGACTCTCCATGTCCACCCACCCAGTTGAAGCGCCGTACATTCGCTTTTCGTCCTCTCAATTTCGTAAACAACACCCCTGCCACGAGAAGGCAGTGAGTAGGACTTCCCTGGCAGAGTAGAACTCCCCTGACTAACAATAATTTTAATCATCATTATATTCAAAGTTCAATTGAATCTATTCAACAGAAATACTTAACTTATAATTTGATTAAGAAATTAAAAAATAATTCTTTTATAAAACTTACAATTTTTAGAATTTGTTTCATCTTTGTAATCATTAATCTCTTCAAGACTAATAGCTGTTCGTTTCAATGATGAAAATGATCTTATCATATCTGTTTCAGGTAATTTATTTTGACAATGAAGATTATTAGCTAATGATTTTGAAAAGATTTGTTCTGATTTAGGATTTTTCAGATTTTGTCTTTCATCATTAGTTTTAATAGTTTTATTATTTATTTCATTATTTGGTGTTATATCATGAAATATTCCATTACCTTCATCATCATCAACATCATCATCATCATCTCGTAAACTATAATTTTGAAGAATATAACCATTAGGTAGTCCAGAGAATGATGGATTTACACTTGAAACAGGGGAATCAAATTGTCGATTATTTCCAACACCAACACAATTACTAGTAACACCAAATGTTGGTAATATTCTGAACCCATGTGATGGTGATGAATGATACATTGTAGTTGGTGTTTGCATACATTTTCGTTGATTTTCATGATTAGAAATAGGTGATTTACATAAAGTAGTTGTAGGTGACCAACAAGCATTAGGATTTGCTATACAACCTCTTGAACGGTTAACACCTGTATTGTATATAGTGGGATAGTTACATGGAGTTGGGTAAACAACTGGAGATGTTGAACCACCAACCCAAGGAGCTGTAACAACCTTCATTTATGAAGTAGAATAATGTAGGAAGTATTAGTTTATATCTAATAATTATTGAAAATTAAACTCATAGAATACAATAATTGTAAATATATTGTTATGTAAAGAGTTAATCAGCTTTCCCTTTATTCAGTGTTTCCTAGACACACAGTGAAGAAATTTGATTACTATGAGAATACTCCTTGTATCTTATTTACTTACTCACGCCTGTAACCTCTCCTCGAAGAGCATTGGCAGTCCACAAGACTCCTACATCCAACTCTGTCCTAAGCAATCCTCTCCAGTCGTTTACAGCTGTGATTCATCCTTCTAATGTCTGCTTCCAATTCTCAACACAGTGGGTTCTTTGGTTTTCCTCTTTTCGTTTCCCTTCAGGATTACAAGTTAGTGCTTGTTTCGTGATGCAGTTTGGTGATTTCCTCAATGTGTGTCCTATTCATCTCGATCGACTTTTCCTAACTCCCTCTTCAAATTGAAGTTGGTTTTTTCTCTCTCACAGAATGGTGTTGCTGACGGTATCTAGTCAACGAACATTGAGTAACTTGTGTAAACAATTGTTTATAAATATTTGTACTTTTTTGATGATGGTTGTAGTAATTCCCCACCTATAGCTGTTCTAGGGCTAATGACGATCCAAAGGCCAAACAAAGGAGGAGGGTTAGGTGTGAGATCAGCATCCTTATCCCGTAGAAAATAACCTTGCTAAACAAAAACACTAACCCCTTATATCTAATGAATAGTAAATAAGAATTTACACTAATTTGTAACTCTATTTTATTTCTAGTGACTGTAATCCTTTAATTTAACAAACAAGAAGGAAATATCAGTTTTTTTAACCATAATGTTTATTCACTTGAAATATGAATATTTTGGTATTTCAGATGAATTATGTTCTTATTTGTCTAGTCTAAAATGAACCACTCTTATAAGTCAGTGTTTGTACCTGTTTCAATTGTTAATTGATCATTTATTTATAAAAGAAAGTAGTATGGTTAGACAGAAACATTTGAGGGTGTTAACCAGCAGTACTTCATGTACAAATTCATAATGGGGCATAATCTGAATGATCAGAATGTAAGCATTATTCGTTTGTTCAAACATTTTTTAGTTGTACTTCTTTATATTGACTGAAATAGTATTAATAACAAATAATAACAATTTACTGTCGTAGATCAATTTTTGACTATTGATAGCTATACAGCTCGGTAAGATTTATGGTTCTGCTGAAGTGATCATATTTAATATTGATTAATGTGGTTTAGTCACTATAGTAATTACTACGAAGTGCATATTGAATCACTCAATGGAACCATGGTATATTTTATAAGGATTTATTTAAACTTGAATTTCAATGGTTAAGATCATGAGTCAGTTGAAGCTAGACCACCATGGAAAACTGACTTATGATCTTAACCATTGAAATTACTACAATCTCCGCAAAACCCATCTGATATTAAACTTGAATGTTAAATATCTAGTTAAATTTTCAATTGGATCATGAATTAATATGACAGACTAGTACATATTATGGTGTGACCCATTTCTAAGTGTTTCATGTCTGATTATAAATTTATTAGTATAGGGGTTGTGGAGATTATTAAGTTTTTGATTGAGATCATGAACCGATTGACGTAAGTCCACCACTGGAAACCTGGAAGCATAGGACGGCCGTTTCTTCCTAGTACGAGACTCCTCATTAGCGCGCATACACGATCCCGCTCTCGGGATTCGAACTCAGGGCCTTCAGTCTCACGTGAGAACGCTTAACCTACTGGACCACTAAGCCGGTATTCAATAGTGTTACTGTCTAACATCAAACAATCCATGAAATTGCGCGACCATCCTCCATTGTACTGTGGTAGATACCTATCTTCACCCGACACGGATTAGCTCCACTGGTCACGGCTTCTCACTAGAACTCCCAGAATTCCCTCACGAAGCTAGTCACTAGTGAGTACATGTTAATTACCAGTATAGGAGTTGCGGAGATCATTAAGTTTTTGATTGAGATCATGAACCGATTGAAGTCATTTATTATTTATGTTATATGAATGGATGTCTATAACTGTTTATCTACACTATTCTTTGCCTGTTTTCATACATGTTCTCCTATTGATTATTCACTACTAACTTCGAGAATATTTTAGTTGTGCTCACCGAGTGTGTTCTTAACATTTACAGTCTAATTATTTATTTATAATTCCCATACTATTCACTTTGTTTAAAGAATACGTTACCTATTAATAATTAAGGTTTTACAGCTCCTTCTGTCTACATATATTCCCTTTTCATATTCCCTCATTCATTTTGTCCTCTCATCTAAGTTTCTGAAATACATATATATCTAAAATTCAACTCATATGTGACTATTTATTTCTACGTTTTACTAACGTGATTAGTCAACGGAAGTGATACAAAGTTAAATAGTTTACATTATTTCACTATTCTAACAGGCGTAAGTAAGTAATTTCACGATTGTCAACAATTGGCACAGCTTAGTCATTTTTTTAGATTCTATTCTGACTAACTAATGTAATTCATTTGTATTGATTATCTGAATCTTCCCATTGATGTTTAGGATTGCAATCGATCAGTCTCTTTTTGACATGTGTGTATCCCATGAGGACTTTCTCGATATTGTCAATACATCCCAAGCGTTCTAGATAGAAATGGATGATGGCTAGCATCGGAATCCTAGATGAACGTTTCATCCTATTTGAACACATTCAGCTGACGAGTCTCAAGTTAGGATAAAATGCGCGTCCTTATTACCACTGCTAGCCACTCTCCATCTATCCACCAAACTTTTCTGTTATAAACTAATCTAATTGCTTCAAATTATATAAAAGTGATTAATTGAGACTGTCTCTTGTTTTATATTAACTGACTTTATCCTAAGCATTCCATAATTCAAACAAAATTATACAACTGACGCTGAATCACTTGTATTACTATCATTGTCATTATTACCGGGGCAGTGTATTGTTGAATAGTATTTTCAAATGACCTCATTAGTTATATGAAATTCATGGACTTGAATGCTTTTAATTAAGAAATGAAAACATAGATGAACTATTGATTTCTCGAAAAGAAAACATTGTTGACATATATTTCATTTTTATACAAATCGTTAAGCCAGTTCGTTTGAGGCAGGATTTTCATAAATGTAATTAATAGTAGCACAAATATATATATATATATATATATATATATATATATATATATAAATTTCACGTTACAAACTTACCTCAGTGAAGAATCCGTTGAAACCATTCAAATTATTTTGAGTTGGACTCAATGGTTTACCTGTTAACAGGGGAAAAAATAGGAATTCGGGATGAATTATGAACGGATTTAGTTTTATGGTCCTCTTCTTAACTTAAACTTCACTATAATTAGTAAGGTGTTATCTAAGTTTTCTACAATGATGAACTTCTGATTTAAGTATTTCTATAATTTCTCCTTCTCAGAACAGGTTCGCAAACAAACTCACAATTCTCAAGGACTTTTGAGTTATATACTTTGTAACCATCATTACAATGGTTCATTTATTTTAAATAATAAGAAGTAGACCCCCAAACACTCTTAGAATACCGTACTTTTATTCTTTGTACTGCTTGTACAAAGGATAAATTAAGGTTGGAATTTGTTCAGTGGCGATTCACACTTCGCATTCTTGGGAATGACTGTATGCTAAGCGACACCTTTTGTTGTCACTCACTTGAATATATGAATTTATACGTATTTGTGTTAATAATTAGGATTAGGATTACGAAGAATTTTCCTGTTAGATCTTCTGAACACTTTCTAGAAGACTTATGTTTAAAAATGAGTAAAACCTTCACTTTTGCAATCTCCAGGCATGTGAAAAATAGTGAAGTGTAAAAACCCAAAAACCACTAAATAACAACCAATTTCATTTGTACTTCATTTTCACCTCTTACATAATCCTATCGATATGTTTTTAGTTTTGATCATGTAGGGTAGTTATGAAATGATTTATTATTTTCGCTAGGATTAAGTAATTCTAATGTCTCTTCATTATAATTTTTAATAACTATAACTTAACCTATTTTACTCTGCATTATAGAATATTTCTAACATGCAAATACACGTCAGTCTTAATTGTGCTTAGTCAAATATTATAGGTCTTGTTCTTCTTATTACGATTTTTGGTTCTATTTTGAACATCCATCTTAACTTTATTCATAAGATTATGACAAACCTTTGTTTTTTTTAATTATATTACATTGATACCAGAGTAGAAGATATTCGTAAACTACTAGTATTTGACAACAGATGCCTTAGAAATATTGTTCACATCTGCTGGGATCATCGAGTAAGTAATAGTGAGGTTAGACGCAGGGTATTAGGGAATGATTATACGTCAGTTGATGAGATTGTGAATCTTCATCGACTGAGATGGTTGAGCCACATGTTATGTATACATGAACACCGTTTACCATGACGCGCAATGCTGGCTAGTGTTGGGGATGGTTGGAAGAAAGTTAGGGACGGCCAAACCAAAACGTGGCATCAGTGCTTGAAGTAACTAACTTCTAGTCTTAGGCATGTTGGTAGATGCGGACTAATTGGTTGGGGTCCGCGTGACTATCGTAACCAATGGTTGAGGACTCTTGGTGACATGGCTCAAAATCGATCACAATGTCGTGGCTGTATACACTGTCTTCCAGTAAACTATGACATTAAAATTGCTTCATATATTTCTTTCTACGAACTAATTCTTTCTTTCTGTACTATGTCCTTATATGCAATCTTTTATATATTACCACCTCTGAATTAACTACTTCTATGAATCCGGTGTTCATCTTGTTTTGCTAATGAGGTATGGCAACTTGGACCGATTCACATAGGTGCCTGGTCCTACGTTGTAGCTGACTGTCTAACGACTGAATATCAGAAAGGGGTTTTTCGTGGACATTATAGTAATTTAATAGTTGAGATTATGAGTCAATTGAAGCTAGACCACTATGGAAAACCTGGAAGTACTGGACGGCCATTTCGTCCTATTGTATGACATTAATTTGAGGCTATCTATAACTGATAAGAAGCCTAAAAAAATAGACTAATCTCATTTTATTCTCCAAACTTAGGTGTTCTTGATTTGTTACAATTTTTCAAGGGACCAAGTTGTTATCCATCAGTTTTCCACAAACAAAAATACAACCCAACAACAATTACGTTTGGTATTTTATTATAGGACATAAAGAACACACTATAAATAGATCAATTTGAATATATATCCTTGTTTATACAAAGAAACAATTCCCAACTAATTTATTATTGTGGGAATGAAAATAATGATCTGTATACAAATTGTAAAATTGTTTTCTGTCATTTATGATATTTTGTAAACAGTATTGGTAATTATATGTATTTGAATGTACTGGATTTTCCTTTAAAATCTAACCTATATTTCCCATAGATCCTATTTCAAGTAATTAAATATGGATGAGAGGGGGGGGAGAGGAGGAGAAAAATTATATTTTTCTGAATACAAAGTTGATAATTGTCAACGAGATTAGTTATTTGACAATGTTTAAATATAATGTGCATGGTTTTTATGAATCAATAATGAAAATGATGCTTTTAATTGGATCTTTCCCATTATTTGATCAGATTCATAAGTTTTATCACTTTAGAAACGTTTCTAATAAAGCACCATAACAACTATTAACATTGTATCAATAATATTAGTTCTAAAAATGGATTTATTGTCTAGTCATATAAATGGTGAAGAAAACAAGGATAAAGATACCCACCGTCCCTAAGAAGGTACTGTTCATAAAATTACAATTCATAAATGACACCACTGAGAAAATTGTGACTCAGAAACTAAGAAGAGCTGTACAAAAAAAACAGATTAAATGCCATCTTCTACAACCACCCAAAAATAAGGACGGCCAATAAAGACAGACTACCTGAATTCGCTAAATCCATGTGTATCTATCCGTTCGACTGCTCCTGTGGAGCTAGTTATATAGGGCGTACAATTCGGCAAGTTCGTCATCGTATTACAGAACATCATCCGTCATGGTTAAGCAAAGGACAAGTAAAAGTGATTAAAAGTTCTATTCTCTCTCACCTGATTGACACAGGTCATCAAGTTGAATTGAATAAAGCTTTCAAGGTCATCTACAATATCCCATCAAATTTACCGCATGGTTTACGAGTGCGCCTTTTGCACATTGTGGAAGCCATCGCAATTCATGTTCACAAACCTAATCTTTGCATTCAAAAGAGATTTGTACAACCACTTTTGATGCCCTGGCCATCGGTATAAGATTTCCTTCAAAGAACTATTTTTCGTACTTCTTCCACTTTTTTTTGTAATTTTGTTTCTGTTGCCTTTGAACTTTATAACTTCTCAACCTTCATCTCTTGATTCTTACGTAACTACTTTTCTTGTCATTGTTAAAGTTATCTAAACTAAATGATAACTTAACATAACAATGTCATGCCTACACGAGTTATTCTAACTTTTAGACAGACTAGTTAATTTATTCTTCTTGAGCTATTATCCACATAGTTTGGCCTTGTCAATCATTCTCTTATAACCTTGACTGTTTTTTGCCTGAGCGTATATGTGAGTATCAATTACACCATTCATTACATTACTTTAGCTTACTTTCTATCTGACTACAATAATAAGTCACGCTTTGTCATATGGGCTAGGTACACTTGCCTTCTCCGCTTCGCTTTCCCGCTTTTCATCTTAATGTCTGTCCAAGTAAACAAGTGTATGAAATAAGCTCAACCAACCTAATCCATATTAAGCATTTTATTAACACCGTCTAGGTGTAATATATGGGATGAAGTGGAAGGTTCATGTTCATAACTTAGTCATTTCAGTCGTCTAATTGGGAATGAAATCTCGAGCCACTAAATAATCAAATGAAGTTAAAAGTGGATATAACTATTGTTGCTTTAATTGATTTTTACATAAAATTTGGTTACTGGTATATTGATTTGATCATTGATAGTGTGTTGTTTACATCGAGTAGTGGGGACCGGAAAAGTGAAGTAGGTTTGTTACAAATATTAATCACACTAGTAATCGAGTTATTCTATTAAGATTTTAAATTTAAACTATCTACATCTTTCTTTTTAAGTTGATGCTAACCTTAGAATGAGTAAAAATGAGCTATCTCATATTTTTATAATATACACTAACCATCATTTCATTTATGAGTGTTGATATGCTAAACGAAAACGTGTAAATGAGGGGAACACATCCAACTCGGAAATATAATAATGGTCGATAAATAATTTATTACTATTTCTTAGGGTCAAAAGATATAGAATGCAGGTTAGCGATGAAACCGGTTTTGACATTCACACATTGTTTATTTGAAGAGACCTATAAATAACATCAACCGAAAAAGGAGTTAATTATTATACTTATGTTATCAGGAGGTTAGTTTTTGAGTTTATTTAAACTTCTTTAAATAGTATAGAACATTTTGTTATCGTACGCATGTTATCTGTAATAAGGTTCATATCATCAATGTAACATTATCATTAGAATGTGGGTTTACTGCAATCTCCACAAACCCTCATTCTGATAAAAATCATCACGTGCTCACTAGTGACTTGTTTCAAGATGGATTTCCTGGAGTTCTAGTGAGAATCTGTGACCAGTGGAATACAGTCCGTATAGAGTGTGACACAGTTACCCACCTCAGACAGTGAATGAAGGGTTGAGCAAGATCATGGATCGACTGAAGTTATACATCAACACTGTTGGATGCCAGCCAGTTCAGTGGTCTGGAGGTTAAGCGTTCGCTCATGAGACTGAAGGTCCCGGGTTCGTGTCCCATGTGCGAGATTGTAGATGTATACTGCAGAGGATTCCGCCACTAGGATGAAATGGCCGTCCAGTGCTTTCAGGTTTCCCATGGTGGTCTAGATTGAATCATGGGCGAGACTATAATTTATGGAAGAACCAATCAGATATAAGACAAGGAGTTAAGAATTTCGGCTCGAAATTCATCCATATATTTGGCTGAATAGTGTTCTTGCGTTATAGCTGGTGTCAGTTCTTGACGAAGACCTTAAATTCAATTTTCAACCCTGACCTTCAACTGTAAATGAGAATTCTAACTGCTTCATAACTCTCATTTAATCCGAATCTGTAGGTATCCACTCTTAAGTTCACTTCAGCGTCGCTCAAAGGTCGTCCATAAATTATAATCTCACTGAATCATGAATTCAACTATTAAGATATATTATCAGGTAGTAGATAAAATTTCAAATGTTCAGTTAAATGGGTAAACGTACATTTGTTGTTTGAAAGTGCAAAATATAGAAAACAGCATTCACTCGTTTCATTTTAGTGTCAAACATTAACCTCTTACACTTAAGTTTGTTTACATTTAATTTTGTTAAGCCAGTCAATTAACTTATTTAACAGACATTATTGTTCGAACAGTAACAATTCTATACCTTTTTATTATTATCATGTTCAGTATGAACATGTAGGCTTGATCAAACGTGACAACCTAATCATATATCCCTTTTTTCTGTTTAAATGTTAGTTTCTTAAATAGCTTGATGAATCATTCGCTTTCTCATAAATATGTGCTTGAATCTTATTAACTGATTCAAATCTTCATTTGATTCTTTCTTCGACTTTTAATTCGCCTCTGTATTCGGTTGCTTACATTAGCATTTCTGCTCGAATTTAGTTAATGTACTAATGGCCTATTGAGTTGTGCTATTCAGTGACAAACTGTAGTCGGCGCTTTGTGTTGCTCTCTGAAATTTATACATCGTAGGAACAACGATTATCAAGGCGATCGATATATGAAGGCTTAGGAATTATCTTGAAAAATAATCCGTTAAAACCGCTCTGATGATTTAAACTTACAACCCATATTACCACTGTCTTCTGGTAAAAGATCACATAGTCCATTAAAGCTGTCACGTAGTCTTAATTTAAATGACATTGGTTTCATGTCTGAGCTTCAAGATATGGCCCAATCAAACTTCTACCGAATGATTATTATCCACTAGAGCCAAGAGAGATTAGTAACTAAGAAATAGCTTATATGATACTAACTTAGGTAATAATTCAACTATTAGATTTTATTAATATTCTACTGCTCAATATACATTGTTACAGCTTACAATTTCTACAATCCATCAAACTGGGAAATGTTTCTGGTAATTCCAGACTAATGGAAAATTTCAGATGACAAAGAAATAACTATCAGCCTGTTTGTAATCCCTGATAGCTCTACGTAATACTTCTTAATGGTTAAATTATAATTCTATGTAGGGTAAATGTAGGAACAGATCCCAGTGAACTCAAGGAAGCTCCAAGAATCTCTGAACGAGCCGAAGGCATTCTATCCAATCATCGTTTGGAAGAACATTCCCGACTGGACAACCACCTTAAGAAAAAATCGCTTCTTTTAGTTTTCCTTGTCTTTCCTTTCTTTTCTATATCGTTTGTTTGCCTTGTAAATTCACTTACATTTTACAGGCTATTTGAGTTGTTTCATTTTATTTCAGTTTTTTCCCTTTTTTCTTCGTTCAATTCATCATAAAGGTTTGCGATTTGTTCGTTTTTTTTCTTACATAATAATGGCAAATATATTGTGGTTTCTTCTCTTACCTGACACTTTGTGTTAAGAACATGAAATTCAAGTAGTTTTAGCGTCGGTTATTATGTTTAGCCTATATGCCTTGTTGTAGCTTTCGGACAGGCCAATCTATCCATTTTACTTGAGTCACATTTTGATCTCGTTAATTATCAATCTTGACTGTTTTTATATGAGCGCGTAGGTGTGTGTACATTTCTCATCCCATTACTCATCACATGTCTGTAGCTTATTTTTGTGTGACTATAAGTATTGATTAACGCCTAGTTAAAATGGGAGTTGGCTTACCCGGCATCTCCGCTGCGCGTCGTTTCGCTTCGCTCTATTCCATTCACTTCTCCGATATTTTTTCTTGATCAATGATTGTATGAAATATACGTATTCGAAATTCATCCTCGTATTTGACTTATATAATTCCGTTATTGACCAACGCGATTTAAGTCGATAATTATATACGAGGATAGGAGCTATATATATATTTCAATAGCAATCATTAATATGATCTACGTGGAGTCAGATTCCAGGCCACCAAATAGTTTTCTTTTTATTAAGATGGTTTTATTGTTCCTTTTGCACACTTTAAGTGCACCGTGTAATCACTATGCTCATTTCTAATATTTGATTACTTAATAAATTCATACATTTAAACTAGAATATTTCAAAATTTATTTTGAAGGTAGTTTAAATCATGAATTCATATTAGTTAGATCAACATTGAAAATTAAGAAGCATTTAAGACTGTCAGAAGCCGTGACTAATGGAGTTCAACTATATCAAGTATGAGATAGTGGTGGAGTTTTGTTTTCTGAGCTGGATGGTTTGGTCATGGAACTTTCAGATAGAAGTGAAGTTTGTGCTGATGATGTCGTTCAGAAGAACGATGAAAGCTCCACGACCAAACCATCCAGCTCAGAGAACAAAACCCCACCAAAATCATCCACCTGAGCTACAAATCTTCTCCACCATCTCAAGTATGAGATAGTTACCTATCATAGACAATGGAAGATCGATTCACACGATACTAAGAATCGAGACATATACACCGTTAGATGCCGGCTTAGTAGTCTAAAGGTTAAGTGTTTGTGAGCCAGACTGACGACCCCAGGTTCATGTCCAGCTCCAGTTGTGAATGGGGATTTTTGTGGAGGACGAAACAGCTGCTCAATGCTTCATAGTTTTCTATTGTGGTTCAGCTGCTATCATACTATGGTAATTGGATAATCTCCATATACCCCTATATTCTAATTATTTTAGGCAATTAAGAAGTGTATGTTACCCTGTTTATGGTTTCCAATGAAGCGTAATAATGAATTTGTCAACAGTTTTCTATAACGTAAATCATGACTTATTTGCACATTGTCAGTTCAATAAATACACGAAGTAATGTACTAGTGTTGATAATTAGGAAAACAAATAAACAAACGAAATCTATGAAGCACTGAAAACCGTTCATGAAGATAACGCATTGATGAAAATAACTCCTTTTAGAATAAATCAAGCGTTTAATTAAAGGCCATGAAAACATTAAAAATTATGTAATTTCAAGATAACTGTTAACCTTCGGTGCTCACCAAAAGATAGAAGATGTGAATCATCCTATGATTATCATTTGCTGATTCATTTTCGGGTAACTGCTTTGGAAATGAGTTTGAAAAAACACCGATTGTTTATATTATTTCACCAGTATATCTTATTTTGAAAACGACGATGCAGCTGATAGGCCTCACCTCAAGGAGGCTTTCCGTGTTGTTCATAACAATGCAAACGATTGTAAGACAAGTGTATTACTGCAGGTTGGGATTATTTTAAAGAAAAGTCTTGTATACAATATGGTCTTATGATCAATGTTTGTGTGTTTGTTGGGCGAACTAATACTAAAAAGCACCATTTTTGAAAAACCTATTAGAGTCGGATAAATAAACTGGCATCACCCACCTTTTGTCCTTATTGAATTATTTACTTGGCAGACACCTAACATAAAAATTAGTCCTGTGTACTATTGGAGAGTAAAAGTAATGCCTGTTTTCCTGACTGATTTGGATATAAGTGAAAAATGGTACATATAATCAGTTGTAACTGAAAAGACAATGCCTCACATGTTCATGGTGAGTAAAATAATTGTCTTATACATGACTTAGCTTTATATAATTGTTTTCAACTAACATAGGTCCGTAGCTTCCTGAAAACTATATTCAACCACTAAGAGTGATCAAACATGACAGTGGTTGCCACTAAGTGATCAATCAACTATACCGTAATGTGTTTTGGGTCGAGGTCTGACAAATATATCCCTTAGTTATTTAACTATTATGAGCTTAGGAGATCGATATTTCAATATATGTATATATATGATGAAACTTAACTATCTCCACAACACTATACTGACAAAAATAATGGAACGTCATTTTTTTTATGCGATCAACACTCACAAAGTTGCTACATGTTAATTAAGAAAAATTTCATAAATTAATTGAGCTTACCCACAGCAAAACCTTCATTTGCTTTTGAATCAGGACCATCACATGCTAAACTTTGTTCTAATGGAATATTTCGTATTAATAGACGTCTATAGCGTACAAGTAGTAAGAGAACAATTGTTGTAAGCAATAGTAAAACAAATACAGTTGATAAAATAACAACCATTGTTTTATCAGATATTCTTGCATGCCCTGCTGATGTCCATGTTCCAACTTTAACATCGGATTCAGAATCATGCTCATTTGATGGGAATAAATATTGTTGTGTTTCTGTTCTCCCAGTCTGTCGATATTCTTTAGCATTAATTCTATTTGAGTATAATATTCCATTTGAGATATCTCCATTTGATCCTACTTGACGAGCCACACGAATAACTAGAGTTGTGTTTAAACTATCCGGTTTTCCTAAATCATAGGCTAATATACGTAGCATATAAGCTCTAGGACCATCAACATTTAACGGTGGTAGATTCTCGCGAAGATAACAAATGCCTGCAGTTCGATCTACAGCAAACGGATAGTCAACATTCGAAGATTTACTTTCTTGGTTCATTTGTGAATTCGTATCTGTAGTATTTCTATGATTTACTTGACTATTCCTTTGAACAGATTCTGCGAAATTCCATGAACCTAGGTCATCTTCCACCTGAAGTAATTTGTATTCAATCGTACCATTTTCACCTAAATCTGGATCGGTCGCACGTATTGTAAATATCGTATTTCCAGCGATTAGCTGATCTGGGCTTAGCATAAATTCTACATGATTCAATGGACTGAGTATTCTAGGTGGATTATCATTGTGGTCTAACACAGTTATTAGAACTGTTGCCGTTGCTGTGAACTGAATAACTTCATTTGTTGTTTGTCTTTGGTATCCAGCTATTTTTGTCGGTATGGACCTAGGGTTATCCAACGCTAGAACTACAAATTCATAGTGTGCACGTCTTTCACGATCTAGCCTTCCCTTTAAGTGAATAATCCCACTTCTTGGATCAATTTGGAAATGAGTGGTGATCTCAAGTGCTTCATCGTAAAGATTCTGATTGTTGGAGGACTTTGTAACTTGTTCTGCAAAATTTCCATCATTTATTGGTTCTTTAATTCGATTATTAATTCCAACTGCTAGACGATAGGAAATACGAGCAGCTTCTTCTTGATCAGCATCAACAGCCCATACTTGTCCAACTTTAACAAGATCTAATCCCTCTTCAACTTCAAAGTGATAATTGGCTTCTTGAAAAACCGGAGGAGAATCATTCATATCGTCAATAATTATACGAACATTAGCAGTTCCTGTTAATCTTAAAGACTCATCACATTGTCGATCATTAGTTCCATTTGATAATGTACAATCTATTGCATATACCTGAAATACTAATTCATTTATCGTTTCACGATCAAATGGTTGAATAGCATAAAGCATTCCACTAAATTTATCTATCTGTATTGAACCACTTGGATTAGAAACTAATTTATAATTAACACTTCCATGAATTCCTCCATCTTTATCAGTTGCATGTACTATCCCAATAGGATAACGTTCAATTTCAGATGGATGAATACTATGTTCTAATTTTATTTTTGGATAATTTTCTGGTAAATGAAATGTATATTCATTATGATCAAATATAGGTGAATTATCATTTATATCTTCTATTTCAAGTAATATATCCGCTTGTGATGTTAATGAACCACCTGGTAATTCATTATGTTGATTATCAATACAAATAATTGAAAATTTTATAAATGATGGTTGTATATCACTAAATTCTCTATCTAATGAAGAGATTGACATTAATTTATATATTTTTGTTAATGGTTTATTATGATTATTCCATTCAATGGAATGAGATTTTAAATCGATATTATTATTATTATTATTATATAAATTGTTACCAGGCCAATATAATGAAAAATCATTAAATCGATCTAAATGATTATTGATTTCTTCTAATAAAAATCGACTATCATTTGTTTTACATATAATATCGGATTGTGTTAATGTTGAATCTTGATCAATCACAGTGATTTGTGCTATGATTGATCTTTCTAAATTTTCAGTTATTTTACCCCATATATGTCGTCTATCTGTATTATATACATTTAATTGATTCATTGTAGATTGTGTAGGTTTAAGATATGATATAAATATTTCTGGTGGATGATCATTTACATCAATAATATGAATAATTACTGGTACTTTAGTTACTAATGGAGTTATACCATTATCATATGCTTCTATAAAAAAATGTAATTGATCATTATTAGATAGTAAGTCATTATTATTGTTATTGTTTAATTGATGATTTAATGGAAAATTAGATCCTAATTTTGATCCGATTATCATTTGATTATGTCGAGCGATTGAAATAGCTTTCGATGTAGCTTGTTGAATTTTTTCTTTGGATTGACGTTTAATAATAAGTCGACCATAAACAGTACTATTATAGAAATTTTCTTGTATATTTATTAAATCATTTGATTTCTCATATGGATATTCTATAGAAAATAATTCTGCAGCAATTAATTGACTATCGGTTAAACTAATTCTATCTCTTTGACCAGTAATTTCATTTTGATTTGTATTATGATCCATTTGACCAGGGATACGGAATTTTATGATACCATTCTCTTTTGTATTATCTCTATCTCTTGCAGAAAATTCAAATATCATATGACCACCAGGATCATTTTCTGATATTTTTCCGGTATAAAATTCTTGATTAAATTCTGGTGAATGATCATTAATATCTTCAATCATTAATCGAATAGGAAGTTTACCTATTCTTGATGGTGAACCACCATCATAAGCAACTAAAATAAAATGATATTCACTTCGTTGTTCTTTATCTAATTCACCATTATTTATAGTTTCTGTTGTTCCACCACTATTTCTAACTGGTACTAACCATAATCGATTCGATTTATGATCTTGAAATAATCCAACATGTTGAAATTCTTTATGAATTCGATAATTTAAATCATTGTTTATTAAAGGACCTACTTCAAGTCGAAAATGAAAAGCATCTTCACCTTCTAATCTATAACCTTTAATACTATTTACACCTTGATCTGGATCTATAGCTGTTGGTAATAGAATTCTTATTGGTTTATACTCAGTTCTATGTTTCATACTTGATATATCATCTTTTTTATCCATTAACGTTGGTGTTTCTGGTACACTAATGACAAATTCATTTGTTTTACTATCTAAATTAGTTTGAATCTCTTTAAAACTTGGTGCATGATCATTTATATCTTCTAAAATGATTGTAATAAAATCAAATAATGGATTTGCTGATGAACCATGTATAATTGATAATTTTATGATACAATCATTATTATCAATATTATTATTCATATTATTATTATTATTATTACTATTAATTTGTAAATTATAATTGGATCCAAGATTTAAATTATATTCTGGAAATTCAATTCCACCATTTGCAATAGATACAGCTGTTTCTGGTAATTTTTGATTATTTGGACATAATAAATCACGATCTGGTGATATTTTTATATATAAACTATATTTGAGATTATCTATAGCAAACCAATTAGCACCTTGCATTACTGAATTACCAATAGCTAATAAATAATCAATATTTTTCTCTTTTTTTTTATTATTTTTTTGTTCATAATATTCCATTGGTGAATAATTTGGTCCATATAAAAAATCAATTATATTTGGTATAATTACTGTACCAATTGGTGTATTCTCTTTAATACGTATAATACGTGTAGTTTGAGCATTAATATTATACATTAATTGATTTGAATGATGAATTGTAAATAGAATGGTTAAGATAAATAATATATAAATATATTGATAAAAATCAATCCAAATTGATAGTTGCATTATATATAGTTGAAAGTGGATTATTTGAAATAACCTCTCTCTTCCTCTCCCTCTCTCTCTCCTTGTGTGTGTGAGTGTGTGTGGTATTCAGATTACTTAATGGATAAACATTTTTTTAAGACTGAAATAAAATATTAGAAAAATTCGGTTTAGTTACTAAAATTAATTTTAAGTAATATTGAATTACGTAATAATGATATCTATCTATCTATCGCACGACATCTCATTGACACAGGACACGAAGTTGATATGCTGAAGTCCTTCAAGGTGATCAACAAACAATCAAATCCAAACCTTTTGAATTTTGCCGAACCGATAGCAATCAAACGTTTAAAACCATATCTTTGTATACAAAAAGAAACAGTAATAAATCTTTCTTTGCCCTGGTAACATTACCTCTCTTTTTGTTTATTTATTTATTACGTCATTCATTATTCCAAGTCTTTCTGAATTTTTAAAATTACATCATTTATAACTGACCAATTTCAATTCATATCTCTCTTTATGACCATTAATCTATTTTCAGTTATTCCATTACATAATCGTCTAATGTGTTTTAATTCCATGATTTCTAATCACTGTTTCAATGTTCTGGAACCTTCCCTCCCAAACTCTATATATTCGAAACAAAAAATTTTATGAACTCATTAACTCTAACGAGATCTTTGCTACATTATGTTACATATATTCATCCTTCATCGCCCTCTGTTGTATA
This sequence comes from Schistosoma mattheei, assembly GCA_944470405.2. Classification (NCBI taxonomy): domain Eukaryota; kingdom Metazoa; phylum Platyhelminthes; class Trematoda; order Strigeidida; family Schistosomatidae; genus Schistosoma; species Schistosoma mattheei. The sequence continues at coordinate 40,001,234 of OX103944.1, forward strand.
AGTATGTCAATATCTATAATCATGTTGAATTTCAAATATTTTAGGTTGTAAGCAGCTGATGAGAACCTAACGAAATAAAATGAATTCATGTATTATTCTGCACCAATCTTTGTTCTTGCTCTCTTTATATTGATTTTCACAATTCAATAAGTAATATAAATATCAAGGGGAAAACATTATAATCTATTTTGGAAAGTACATCATCCGTCAATAAACACAGTTTTATTATAACAAAGTTCGGGTTGTCTGTTTAGATCATCCTGTTCGATGAATTGAGATGAAGTAGAAAGATAAATAATTTTGTGAAAGATTGCTCCATATTGGCTGTATGTTAATTAAACGGGTTAAAATGGAGTTGTTAATTGTTTTGACTACACCTTTGGTTAACCACACTGAGAAGTGAACACGAGCCTGAATGTACAAATTCCTAGAATATCTGCCAATATAACTTGCTCCACAGAAGTAGTTGAATTGATAGATAAATATTTCAAAAGACAAAATGGATCTTGTATTCTTTTGAACTACAGTAATTTATGACCAAGTTATACATACAATTCCAGTAATAATGCTTGTATTACTTCTTCATATGGATAAGGTCTGTCATGCGACTTTGTATACTCGAATATATGATCGAATTTGTAATTGTACTATTATTTCTCTCACACTATCTGACCCATACTTATTCTGATAGCGAATCTCATAATTTCACATTACATGTGAGTAATTAATCTAATAGACGTTACATTCAAATTGAAACTTTATGAAGTCGAGAATTTAGTTCATAGTGAAAACAATGAGATTTTAACTATACATTTAATTATCATTCATGTACTTAGATTCGTTCCTATTCACGATACAATTTTCTCAATTTGACTTAGAAGTCTAGAATAGCTTGTTCAATGTGATATATAAGTCATCAAGTATGAATCCAAAACTAAATAACTATCCAGTACTCCCTAGTAATAACACACAACTCATCAGTTAATATTTGTTGGTAAAAAAATAGGTTATTTATCGAAAATTTATTGAATACACAAATCCAACTTCGTAAATCTCATATTTACAACCAAACTCACAGACTTTATAAGCAAAGATGGATAGTGACCACCAATGGAATCCAGGAGGATCGTTTCGTCCTATTTGGGACACATTAGGTGGATGTAACTGCATCTCAGAGTTGATATTCGGGTTATCCATTTAGCTTCTGAGTCCTGATAGCCACTACTAGTCATTATTCGTCTTTGCTTATAATACTTGTGAATCGAAGCACTATTGAAGCAATACACACAGAATGCACATATACCAATAAAAGAATGATCAATTACAGTCCTAAACATTAATGGGAAGATTCAAATAAAACAATGCCAAATGAATTTAAACTCACAAACTGATTTTCAATAAACACACTAAAACAAACATTCTTTAATACAATACAATCCCCACAATTCGGTTTATTTTTAACGGTTGCGATCATGAGTCAATTTATGTTAGACCAGCATGAAAAACCTGAAAGCACTGAGAAGCAATGACCAGTGGAATTCAACCGGGTCTGTTGTGAGATATTAACCCACTGAACACAATGGTGGGTGTGTCACTGAATTTCGTAGATTAGTTGAAGTTAGATATTAACACCGTTGGATGCCGATCGGCTCAGTGGTCTAATGATCAAGTGTTCTCGTGCGAGATCAATAGGTTCAGGGTTCGAATCTCGCGATGCGAGATCGTGGATGAGCACTGCTGAGGAGTCTTACTATAGGACAAAGTGGACGTCCAGTGCTTTTGGACTTCCCATGGTGATCTAACTTCAATTGAATCATGTTCTCGACCATTGAAATGACTATAATATCCACAAAAAATGTGTTCTTCATTGATTTACATATAAGTTTATGACAATGGTATATGAAGTTTACACACATATGCTGAATGATTTTTCCATGTTCAACCATGTTTAACTTATGGAGTTAGAATACGCAGATGATAAAGTTTTGTTTGGTAAAGACACTGATAAACTGCAGAGTCTTCTGGTAGGACTGAGCATAAATGCCAAAATATTTAGGATGCGCTTCTCCCTTTCTAAATGATTTTCAATATAGGGTTGTAGAGATTATTAATTTTTTAATTGAAATCATGAACCGATTGATGTTAGACCATCATGAAAGACTTGAAAGCACTGAAGGCCTGTTTCATCCTAGTATGGGACTCCTCACTAATGCGCATCCATGATCTTGCTTCGCAAGACTAGGACCCAGCGACTTGGGTCTCATGCGCAAACTCCTAACCTCTAGAACTTTGGATCGTGAATACGCACTACTGAAGAGTTCCACAGCAGAATGAGTTGGCCGTTCAGTGCTTTTAGGTTTTCCATAATGGTCTAACGTCAGTTGACTCATAATTTCAACTACTAAAATCACTATAATATCCCCAAATCCCTTTCTGAAATTAAGTGTATTCCAACCTGTTAAACCGTTGAATAATATATATATATATATATATATATATATATATATTGATATTTATCTAAAGTACGAATTGTGATTTATGTTGTCAACCCTTTGACTAACTCTTTTATCTTGTTGTTTTAACATATAGACAATTCACTTCTTTTTTTTAAAAAAAACTATTATTTCAAATGTCATACATTTCAAAACAAACAAACAAATAAAACTGAATATTTTTTCACTATAAAATAATCTTTTATCAATAATATTTCTAGTAGTAACTAGGTGATATTCCATAATTTGATTAATTTTACTTTTAATGATATAAAATAAACTTTATTTTATGTCATGGTCATTCCTTCATTTACAATAAATATTCATTTGTATACATTTTCAATATGTTCAATGTCATCATTACTGATTGTCATGAAAAACTACACTATTTTTTTTGTTTTTTTCGATTTTTTTGTTTTTTTGTTTTTTCGTTTTTTTGTTTTTTTTTGTTTTTTTTAGTTCGTATTTTGTAGCGATTGGAAACTTCAATCTTTTTTTCGCATTTCTATTTTTAGTTCTTTAAAATTCTATTCAATATAATTTCGATTTCAGTAGTATATAACTACTTACATATATATAACTATACAAAAATTTCAAGCTACTGTCCATTCAATATAAAAAAAATGTTGACATTTTTAAATTATTTGACATTTTAAAACAAACAAAAAAATTATGACATTCAGTTGTTCTTCTTTTTTTTTCTTCCTAATTTGACATTTAAGTATAAACAATGAATACTGAAGTGGTGTACAATCGAGAAAACTGTTGTTGATTTGTTGGTGTTGTTGTTGTTGTAAAAGACATCAGTTTAAGTACATTTATGTTGTCTAGGATATGTGTAATACCAGAAAAAAAATTAGTTATATTCTTTGAAAGTGTTACAGAACGATGGAGTTCAATACAGAAATTGGTGAGATTATAATTTATGGACGACATTTAAACGAGGTTAGACTGACCTTGAATGTGTTCACATGATAACCAGGATTAAATGAAGGTTATAAATTAGTATGATGAATTTGAATGATGATTTACAATTGATGATTAAGGTTAAGAATTAGATTTAGGGTTTTCATCACGAATTGATATCAACTATAATGCCAAAACTCTATTTATCCAAATAGATGAGTGAATTTCGCGCCAAAATCTTAGACTTGGTATATACTATCTGATTGGTTCGTCCATAAATTATAGTCTCGCCTAATTCTTCGTTTAATAGTATTGTCTTAATTATTCTTTGTCCTATTTTGATTGTTAAAACTGAAGAAAATGACCTTATCAACATCAGTTAGATTATAAATAATGGCTGTAAACATTCAGTGGTACTTCAAAAAAAAAGGAATGAAGTGTGAAGCAGGAATGTTGAGACATATAGATGTAGGATTTTGTCTTATTGTGATTGATTTCTATATTTTAGTTTCATATGAGCTAGTGCTCACTTCATTACATAAAAATGTCTGTACCGTCTATATTAAAAGTGAGAAACCGCTTTTCTATGTGACTGTCCATAAATTCATGTGCTTCAGGAATATGATTAGATGTTACATAGATGAGGGGAAATGTACAAACGCATGAACAATATTCAATTAAATTCACTAATTAATAGCTCATATTTGTAATAAACAACTGACTGCATTCGTTATTCTCTCTATATAGACCACAGTAAACTAATATATATTAGGTTGACTTGGTGTTGTTTCCTTATATCTTCCTATTGTTGTTTAGAACTGTAATCGAACAGTCTCTTGTTGGCATATATATATAACACTATTTCCGTTCAAAAGATTTGAATTTCGATTGTACAGTTAAGTTTAGCATAATGATTGTAAAAGGAAATGACCACTTACATACTGAATCATTAATTACAACTGTAGTATAATGACAAATATATTCAGATTATACATCTAAAGAGAAAGTACAGAATAGGAAATTAAACATGAATCCATAAAACTATTTCCGATGTGAATATTAAGACTTATCTCATACTTCTATAAATTCACTTGATATGTTTACTTGATCTTTCCATTGATGTTTAGAACTGTAATTGATCAGTCTATCATTAGCATATGTCCATTCTGTGCGGATTGCCTCGGTATTACCTTAAGTCACAAGTTTTACAGAAAATTATGAATAGCGCTTAGCAGTGAAATCTAAGACGCTCGTATCATCTTATTTGGGACTCGTCAGCTGGATGTACCTGTATCCCAAAGTTGATGTTCAAATTGGATGTAGCAAATAAGATGAAACGCTCATCCTGGATTCCACCGCTAGCCGCTTTCCATCTTTGTTTATAAACTACTATGTATCGTGATGAAAATCTATTCGGTTAATTATCCTTTAAATAATCTGATTTATTCCAGTATTTTAAGTTGCTTAAGTTAATTTAATTATTATTATTATTTATTAGTTTAGGGGATTTGTGAAGAGTGTAAAATTTTCAGCATAAGCTAGACCACTACTGAAAACCTTAAAGTACTAAACAGCCGTTTCATCCTAGTATGGGATTCGTCAGTATCATAACATATTTTCAGAGAGCCTATATAATAATGGAGGATGATCAATTCATCTATAAATTTAATAAAGGGATTACGTCAATTCGTAATTTAAAAAAATGTTCATATTATTTATAATGCAAAGTGAAATTAACAAAGGCAACAAAGTACAGAGTTTAAAAGCAAATCAATTGTGTATTTAAAGTAATTAAAGTATGATGTAACCACATGCTATAAGTTATCTACTTTGAAAGCAACGATTGTGTCTCATTCGTCATCAAAATGATCTGTTTTTAAACTTATACTTTTAAAACGTAGAGTCGGCAGAGAAGACTTTAGCTCAGGTGGATGGAGAAAACTTCTGTCTGAAGTTTGTGCTGATGATGTCGTTCAGAAGAACGATGAAAGCTCCACGACCAAACCATCCAGCTGAGAGAACAAAACTCCATCAAAAACATAAAGTCCTTGAGAGATTTTCCCAGTGATTCATCAGCAAAAAAAGGCAGGTGTTTGTTGACTGTTTTGACAATAGTGAAATTGATTTTAACCGTTGGTATTATTCTGAACAGTTTCAATAGAGAACTTACTGTAAGCTACCAAAGTAATGAACATCTTATATATTTATCAATATAATTTTCTTATGACAATATTTCTACTGAAATATAACCATAAAATATATCTGTAACGATACGTTTTACTTCTAACTATTAAGAATTTCATTTTCTTCAATAGTTGAGAACATGAGTGAATTGAAGTTAGATCACCATGGAAAACTTGAATGCATTAGAAGGCTGTTTTGTCTTAGAATGGGATTCCTCAACAATGCGCATTCACGATCCCGCCTAGTGGGGGATTTTTGTTTGAAACTAAAGATTATCCTCATGATGGTATGATTTTACAATAATAATTATAAAGTATTAGACTTCAAATGATATTCAATAGAATGATAAAGCTGTATAAAGATGAATATTTTAAATAAGTAAATCAATAAAATGTCTCATTTAGAAACCATCAGTAAAACTAATTTATTCAACATACCCTGATATTTCCCATATATATTACCATATTCCCATTTTCATGTATTAAATGGTTTACTATAATCTAGTTGTTATATAAAGTGAGACTATACAGGAAATAATGGTTGGCAGATACATATATGTACGATTGAGGATTTAGTTCACTTATTTATATTACATTTTAGTTAGTCTAAGATAGAAATTTCAACTCATTTATTATTGTTATTACTATGTTACTTTATGGCCCCTTTCCTTATATTTCCGATTAACGGTAAGTTATATTTAGTTTTGAGATCGAGAATTATTAGAATTGTAAATTATTATCGATTTCAATGATAATTTCAATGATTAATTTTTCTTGTAAATACATTTATGGAAACTACGAAAGTGTTGGGGACGATAGATCCCCAAAACTCATATTTTGTAATTTCATCTTATCGATTAATTTATCGATTAAATGTTTAAATATTTGTATCGGGGTCAATTGATGAACTATCGATTAAATGTGCAAATAGGTCAATTGGTGAACTATCGATTAATGTTAAATAACAGTCAATTAATGAACTCATTGATTAATGTTTAAAAATTCTCCATGACAATATCGATTGTAAATATTTGTATAAATACGCTTGATTTGTGTGTTTGATTTGACTTGTTATCTGCTGTTTGTCTGTAAATTACACTTTCTACACCTTGCCAGACTTCTTGATCGAGTTAGCAAAGCCGGGACAACGAACCAGAATAGCTATCGAGTCGCTGAATCATTGATCCTTCGTTCCGTTCGAGTAAGACGAATCAGTAATCGCATTCAAGCAATAACGAACCATAACAGAAAGCCATCATCCAGAAGATACAAGTCTTTATCAACAGCTGTCTACACAAAATAATTCGGTTCTGTTGGCCAAACACTATCAAGAACAACCTACTGTGGGAGAGAACAAACCAGAATCCAGTGGAGGAAGAAATCAGGAAGAAGCGCTAGAAGTGGATAGGATACACAGTGAGGAAAGCACTCAACTGCGTCACAACGTAAGCCCTTACATAGAATCCTCAATCCCAAAGGAGAAGAGAACAACCAAAAAACACATTACGCTGAGAAATGGAGACAGACAAGAAAAGAATGAACAAAATTGGATAGAACTGTAAAGAAAGGCCGAAGACAGAGTGTGTTGGAGAATACTGGTCATTGGCCATTGAGGTTAACAGGCATAAGTAAATAAGTATGGTTCATTTTGATAAGTTTTACTGTTTTCATTTATTACATTGTCATTATCGTTCTACTCAATGAGGCCATTCAAAGTAAAACTATGTAATATTGTAACAAATTCTTGTTCAATAACCATCCAACTTATTGTTTTTATTTCATTGAAATATATGGAAAAATGTTTCTTAGTATTGATCAACTGTTATAATTTTTCATTTGTAATGATTTTCTTTAACCAGTTCTGGTGTGGAAACGTTTTTTGATTTACAAAATACTCAATGCAAACTGTTACTTGGTTCTTCAAGAACATTCAGAAGAAAGATATACCGATCATCACAATGGTTGTGTTTGTACTTAGGTCTAATCTTCTTTGTGATGGTTTGTAAATTTAAGGGTTAGCATACAAAATTAGTCAGGAAAAATGGGTGAAGAACAGAAGAAAATTATTATAATATGTGAAAAAGTTGGAAAACAGGTATCATTGAGCTTTAGGCAAATCGTTGACAATAAAACAACTTAGGTAAAAAAGAGTAGGAAGAAATAATGTTCTTTACTCATTCCTTGCAAGTGATTGACCACTGAATAATTGTCAAATTCATGTCTGTTTAGTCTTTTTTTAATTCTGATACAATTCTGTCTATCAAGTTACAATATGGCCATTAGTTTAAGTAATTTGACATTTCATTTTCATGACATGTTAAATGGTTGGATCTAATTGAGAAGAAGTCAAGAATCTACGTATCGTGCTAGCAAATAATGATCGACAAGGCATACCTGTACATGAATAGCTTAATTTAAAGGCCTTAGATTGTGAAACTAAGTGATGTGGGCTAGAATCCCCTAGAAAGTATCAATTTTCTCAAGATTACAGGTACCTCAAACTGACAAATAGTAAACAGTCTAGGTTTGGACCCTCGCATAGACTACTTCTCATAACTTAACATTCTCAATTCCTATTCTAGACATAATTCTAGATTTTATTGCTTCTGAAGCCAAGTTATTGTATAAAACATTTTTTTCTTTTAATGGTTAAGATCATGAGTCAGTTGGAGCTAGATCACCATGGAAAACCTGGAAGAACTGGACGGCCGTTTCGTCCTATTGTGAGAGTCCTCAGCAAAGCGCATCCACGACCTCACTCTCCGTGAGATTCGAACCCAGGACCTACTGGTTTCGCGTGCGAGTACTTAACCACTAGACCAGTGAGCCGGCATCCAACGGTGTTAATGTCTAAATTCAACTAATTTTTATTCTTCACAAAAATATGAGACTAAATAATGATCAAATGTCAGTTAATAAATGATTTAAATAAGCTTCGTAGTTTCATTCTTTTTGTAACTTCATAACTATATATATGTGAAAATTTGAATTCCACATGATAATCGACCTCTTCTAGTATTATTGTATGGTTCATATGTTGTTTATAAGAAGCTTTTGAATATTGTTGAATTCTACAACACACATCAATAAGTGACTTTTGTTAGGAAGCCATTGAAAATCAGACAGCACTAGACAACTATTTCTTTCTAATTTACGACTCTTAAGTAGTATACACCTAATAATTCATCAAGGATCAGACTTAGAATCTTTTTGTATAGTGATGAATGTTTAATCTACAGACTACTGACCTGCTATTTTTAGTAGTACCCATATTTCCTTTGAAACTGAACTATATTGTTTTAAGTCCTTTTTAACCGTTTATTACTAGAATTGTAATACTTTTTTCTCCATACAAAACTTAACCTTAATCGACTAGTGTATTTGTTGAAACTTAAAAGAAGAGTAAGCGTAAAGGAAATTCTGGGAGAAAACAAAATTAGTAGTTTGTTGTTTTGTTTTAAATAATTGGACATTAATATATTCTAGAATATAAATTTAATTAACATGAAATTTGATCATTGATGACTAAAACAGAGTAACAAACAGGTTTTCTATATTGGCTATCAGAAAATAAAACTTATAAGAAGTGAACATGAAAGAAAAACAATATATAGAATAATCTAGCTTTATGACTATTGTTAGTAATAATATTAGTCTCAAATGACTTGGTACGGCCGAGACTAAGGAAAGTCAGCTCTCTCTCTCACTCTCTATCGAAATGCTCTCACATGGCCTCGTGCATACAACCACTGTCAAGGAAATCCTACTCAGTGCCTTCCCGTGGCGAGGGTGCTTTTTACGAAATTGAGAGGACGAAAAGCAATTGTCCGGTGCTTTAACCGCCGGGTTAGTGGACACGGAGAGTCCACATAGTGGAGTCGAAAAACCCTGATTACAAATCAATGGTGCACATGAGCTCCAGTATCATGAAGGAACCAATGGCGTTTGAACCAATCGTTGGTCACCGTCTACCATGGGACTGCATCTCCTGACGTCGCTCCACTGCCTTGTGGATTAGACCTTCTGGTCTAAATCTCTGAGTGTGACCCCTATGAAAACCACCTGCTACGGTTTGGGGACCCGGGTAGTATCCCGGCTTTCACACAAGTCGAATGATTTATTTGGCGCATTTCTGTTTTATGCCTCCTTGCACCGTCGTTTATGTGTTTAAATAAATAAATAAGTTATAATAGTTTTTCAACATCTTTGACGTTTTATCTACCTCTTTCCGGTCCTCCTAATTCTCTCACTCACTTTCTCCATCTTACGCACACACACATAAACAAACACACGCAACATAAATATAGATGAATGCTTTCTTTAATAAAGTTTATTTATTATTTCCGAATTCGAACAAAATTATTAACATTAAATACCAAAGACCAAAGAAAACAACAAGAGTAAGGAGTAGCGATATTATATGAAAGAGCAAAACAGAGAGACAATAAAAAGTAGTACTATTTGTAGAATGTAATCAGGTCAAGCTGAAAATAAAAACAACAAAGCCTAATTTATAACACGAAGAGCATATAGAAGAAGCGCATACCAGCCCATACACACATACACACAGACACACTGATAAACAACTTAATACAAAATAAACTTATAACTGTATATGAGTTTATTACTCTTGTAATTTGTGCTTTTCTTCATGCATCCACTCTAATTGTTTATTTCCTTTTACCGGTTGTTGTAATTACTTCTTTTATTTCTTGTAAAATAACAGGTTTTCTTTTTTGTTTCTTATTTATATTCAGATATCTTAGGAGTAAACAAATAAATAAGTTGGTTGACATTCTCTCTCTCTCTCTCTTTACATACATTTAACCCCTAGTGATTTAATTGATGAACTAATAATTGTTAGTGAGTTTAAAAACATAAAAGGAGAAGCAAGTACAGGCGAAATAATGATTGTATCATTTAAGGTTTAACATCAAGTAAGGTAGGATAAACGAAGTATTCAGTGATTTGACTAATTCACTTACACTTATAGTTTTCTTCAGTTTATTACTATTGTGTACGTATATATATATGTTCATATTGTTAGCGTGTAAGTTCTTCAAGTTAAATTGATGTACTGATGTATAGAAATAGATGAAATTTTTTAAAATTATTCACTTACTCTCGATTCCTTCTTCTTTTGTACTCCGTTGATTTCATCTTTCTAATATTTACAGTCTAATTTTTTTCTAGTATCAGAAGAGGTTTTGTGGAGATTGTAGTAATTTTATTAGTTGAGATCATAAGTCATTTGAAACTAGATCACTATGGAATACCTAGAAGCACTGGACGGCCATTTCATCTTTTAAACATTAACAAAGTTTAGTGGTTTAGTAGTTAAGCGATAAGTCCTGAGTTCGAGTCTCGTGAGGCGGAATCATGAATACTCACTGCTGAAGAGTCAAACAATAAGAAGAAACAGCCATCCAGTGCTTACAGGTTTTCTATGGTGGTTTACCTTCAATTGACTCATGATCTCAACTATTTTTTTTTAACATACGTCAAACAATTACCAGAATATTCACTTTGACGATCTTCTTAAATATTGTGATTATGTAAATGTATTTGAATGTCGTTTTACTTCAGATTTCTTTTTGTTCTCTTTCTTCACGATCTTTCAAGATTCATTTTTAATTTAGATATAAAATTTGGATAATAAAATATTGAATTTATCATTTTAGAAAGTAAAAAAGAATTAAAAAAAATAAATTTTTAACCAATTTGTTCACAAAACAGAAAATCTAATTAAACAAAGATGGATAATGACTAGCAATGGGATCTTAGATCGTGTTTCGTCCCATCATAGGACTCATCAACCAGATGTATCTGTACACAACAGAAAACAATATTAAATAGATTTAACAAACTAATTATGATTATATGATAATAGTTAAATAGTTTAATTATTGTTGTCATCTTAAAAAAACAAAAGATTTAATTGATAAGATATAATGAAAAAAGAAAAAAAACAAAGAAAAACTATGACAAGTAATGTTAATTAGAAAGCAACAAAAAGCGGGGAGAGAGGGAGAGGGAGATACATTGTCAATTTTATCGTTTTCAAGTAAATAACCAGAAAAAAAGTGTTTTTCCTAGATTGTTCTCAACATATAGATCTTTGAAAATTTTTTTCTATTTTTAAGATAATTATGTCATGCATATTGTTAAATCATACGAATAAAGATGGATAGAATAAATTTTCTATGAAGTAAAAGTAATTATATGATAAACTAATTTAGGAAATAATGACTGTATAGAAATGAAAAGGTTAGGCTTTCAATGGAATAAGCAGAGTTCTACTGGGAATATTTGACAGGTATGATTTCAGTCTTTCATTTTTCAGAAGTTGTTTAACATATATAATTACGCACTTACACCTGTTAACCTCAATGGAGGATAGGCCACAGAACAGCATACTCCAACACACACTGTCTTCGGTCTTCTTTTCTATTTCTATTCAATTGTTGTTCCTTCTTCTCATATCTGTCTCGATTTCTCAGATTTATGTGTTATTTGTTCTTCCTCTTTTCCTTTGGGGTTGGGAATTCCATGTGAAAGCTTGCGTTGTGACGCAGTTGAGTGCTTTCCCCAATGTGTGTCCTATCCACTTCCAGCCCTTCTTTTGATTTCTTTCTCCAGTGAAATTTGGTTTGTTCTCTCCCATAGTAGATTGTTGTTGATAGTGTTTGACCAACGGAACCGAATTATTTTGTGTAGACAGCTGTTGATAAACACTTGTATCTTCTGTATGATGGCCTTCGTAATTCCCTAAGTTTCAACGCCATACTGTAGAAGTGTCTTGACATTTGTATTGAAAATCCTGACTTTGTTGTTGGTTGACAGTTGTTCTGAGTTCCAGATGTTCTTCAGTTGTATATATGCTGCTCTTGCTTTGCCGATCCATACCTTCACACCTGCATCAGATACACCGTTTTCATTAGTGATGCTGACCAGATATGCAAAGGTTTTTACATCATCCAAATCCTCTCCGTGAAGTGTGATTCGATTGATGCATGTTGTTTTGTATAGGAGTATTTTGCTTTTCCCTTTGTATGTGTTGAGATCTACTGCTGCTGCTACACTGGTTGTCTTCCCCTTCATTTGTTATTGTGTGTGCGATAGAAGAGCCAGATCATCCTATTATACATAAAAAACGAACTCTCAAATCCTGACAAATGTTTTGAAGCCCTTTTATTATCAATTTAATTCACAGTCTGCCGAAATTAACTCATTTCATGTGGTGACATAATGACCATTATGACGTAATCTTCAAAGTGAATCATATCGACTACAAAGAATAGAATATTAAGCAAACTGTTTATCATTAAAGAGGAAGAAAGTAGTTGTAAAATCTCAGTGAAAGAATTTGAAGTAGATCCAACGTTTCGCCTGGCAATCTGGTCTAATCTTTTTCAAGGAAAATATAATCGGTATATTATATTCGCTTATTTTGTTGTGTAATAACCAAGGACATGAATTTAATTGAGAAAATATCAGTATTTTGGATAGACAAAATAAAAAATTACAGGAACGTTCTAGAATTTCGGTCAATTTACTATCAGTATACTTTGAGATACAGACTTAAAAGATCAATCAATGCAAAAACAAAGGTTAATACAACATATAATTCAAGGTCATGCAGACGAGGTACAAAGTAAGCGATCCAAAAAAGAAATTCATCAGAGTAGATTGATTTTGATTTTTTGGAAGAATTAAAAACTCAATTTCACGTAAAGTAGTCACTGATGGTTTTGTCCAGAATGATAATGAAGCTTTCTAACCAAACTATTTAACCCATTGAAAGCAACGTTATAAAATGGAGTTGACTAATGGCATGAACGTGATAGTTTTTCTTTCATATGTAGACGAGTTGATACTGTTTTCTAAACGCCATTCAAGCTTACGACATTAACGGTCATAGCAGCTAATAATAACTGTTCTCAGATTATTTTCATGATGTATTCTTATACTAAACAAATTAGTTTAAATAATCTGCTTTTATTAATCTGTTTGTTATGAATTTAAGTTGCTGTCGATTTTTACCCTGTGCTAATTGTTGTGTCGTTGACTGGAAAATTAGAGGGCAGCGTACTTATCGATCGATTCAATGACACGTAAACACGTACGGACGGCCTAGAGTCTCGATTGGTCTCGCTTCCCTGTCTAGCCCAGTTAGTTGAGTCCAGAACACAAGTCCCAACCTCTGAGATATGAATCATTGTATTTCAGACATGCTCTATTTATATACCAAACAAGCGAACCACATCGTACCATAAAAATAGTAAACAACATTTACACAATATGTAACGAATGAATTAAATAATAGCCAATAGGGAATGTACATTTAAAGTCCAAGGCCACCATAGACTTAACATGACAATGATTGGCATATTATTCTGTATCCACAACACTGTTCCATCATGTTATGTATATAAAAGGAAATAAATACAAGGCTGATAGTGAATATTAAGGTTTGTATAGAAATCTAGTTATGAAAGTCTAAGGATTTATTTATCAAAAGAGTATGTAGTTAGAAATTTGTCTGTGACAGATTAATAAAAATCGGAACTCGGTATCTTGTTATGGATGTATGAAATTGACTTTGAAACACATCTTGGTATTATGAGGAGTTTCAAAAAGAACTAATTGATGAGGGGATTTGATATGGAGCCAATTGATTAGCGATTAAATACTGAGTCATAACATCATAGAGATTCTAAGAAGTTTGGCTTATTTAATCAATAAAGTTCATTATTCTGGGCAACAATCACATAAATTGAGCTATCATGAAATTCTAGACGGTAGTTCTGTCTATATTTTAGATCACCTTCCATAATCACCTAATTTAACCATTTTTTAAAATTTTGGTTTGTTTCTGAGACATAAAACAGTCAAGAATAGGTACCTTTGAAACTCATGTGGAAACAGTAAATCATGGAATAATGGAACAATTCTAAGGTCTCAGTTTGTAGGACTTTTAAAAACGTTTTGGATGATAGAAACGCAAACAGTATAAGTGGATCGCCACAAGTATTGTATACATTGGATGAGTTCAGATTACTGTAAGACGTAAAGTGCAAACTAAGCGCCTTTTTCAACCCCCAATTGGCATATTAGTTAGAAAGATTAAGTAACTATCAGGAATAATGTATATGAATGTCAAATTTTACATGAACTTAGTATCTTCATAACCAAACTGTATCTGCAGTTAGCATGGTTTAAATTGAAACTCAATAACTTTATAAATATTTGTAGAATAATCATTTATGGTTAAACAGTTAACTAAATAAACGTCTATGTACAAGAACGTGATTAATATAAGAGATGTAATAAACTAAAATGATCTTTTGAGACATAATGCTATTCATTTTCTATTTCTAGTATATTATGTTTTTGCCGTATAACCACTAAAAATTTGTAACAGTCGAATTAAAAGCTAGACCACAATGGAAAATCTGGAAGCACTGGACGGTCGTTTCGTCCTAGCATGAGAACGCCTAACCTCTAGAACATTAAGCCGGTACCAAATGGTGTTAATGTCTAACTTTAACCAATCCACGATATTGCGCAACCGTCAACGATTATTTTTAATGAGTAACTGCCTCTACAACAGACACGGTTGAACTTTACTGGTCACTGCTTCTTACTAGAACTCCGGTAAATACCTCATAAAGCTAGTCACTAGTCAGCACATGATGATTATTATCAAAATAGGGTTTTGTGGATATTGTAGTAGTTTTTAATAGTTGAATTCATGAGTCGATTAAAGCTAGACTACCATGGATTACCTGGAAGCACTGGACGAGTCTCGTATGCATGATCGTGAATGCGCACTACTAGAGAGTCCCATTCTAGGACAAAACGGTCGTTTGGTACCTTCACATTTATCTTTAATCAGTTCATGAATTCAACTATTAAGAAAAATTACAACGATATCCACAAAAACTCATTAAAAAAGTTATTTACTGATAATCATTAACTTGAATTACTAACAAGGAATTTCGATCTTTAACAAAAACAAACAAACAAGTTGACAATGGAAAAATATATTTTCTAAACATGCATATTATTAAATAAGAACTGTCGTCTAAATTTGATCGAATAGTTTCATAGTATTTGGGTGTCAAGTTGATATGAGATATTAAAGAGGAAGAATGTTGTATTTGTAAAATCTCAGCGAATGAATTTGAAGTAAATCTAACATTTTGCCTAGCAATCTGATTCAAGCTTTTTCAAAGAAATATCATATTTCAATAGTTGCAACCATGAGTCAATTGAAGCTAGATCACCATGGAAAACCTGTAAGCACTGGACGGCCGTTTCGTCCTAGTATGGGAGTCCTCGACAGTGCGTATACATAATCCCTCTTCAAACCGCGGACCTATCAGTCTCGCGCTCAAGCGCTTAATCGTTAGACCACTGAGCTGGCCGGCATCCGACGGTGTCAGTGTCTTACTTCAACCAATCCACGAAGTTGTGCCACCGTACACAATTGTCTTCAGTGAATTGATATCTCACGACAGACCTGGTTGAACTTCACTGTTAACTGCTTCGCACTAGAACTCCATGAATGTCTCTTGAAGTCAGTCACTAGTGAGCAGATGATTGACTCATGATTTCAACCATTGAAACTACTAAAATCTCCACAAAACCCCTTTTGATGAAAACATCATTATTAATTTTTTTTCTTAATTGGAACTGATAGAATTTCACAAGTCAAATTTATTTATTCTCCTGAGACAAATGTATCTTAATTATAGTTTTAAGATATTTTATTAAGTTCATTCATATAACTAACAATGTTAATTACACTATAGTGGGTTAGAATTTTTATTTATGGTTGGTTATATATTATCGACGGTATATAGATAATAATATCAACTTGATGCTTTACTTACTTAGTTAGTTACTGCGGTTACTCCCAACGGAGTAACCGACCAGCATTCTCAAACCTACTCTGTGCCTTGTATATATATGTATATAATTACTCAATGACTTACATAATAATTTGATGTCAAAGCCTATCCAAAATTCAATTAAAATTTAATAAGAAATATTTTGACAATAGATTATTTCTATATTCATTTGTAATCTGATATTGAATAAGAAGTTCAATTCATTACATTATATGACTTACATGCAAAAGGTATGAGTTCTTATTATTTGTTTGTTTATTTGTATTAAAGCAAAAAAAGAAAGAAATGCATCACTGGAATATGCAAAAAGTAAAAGGAAGGGCCCACTTCAATAGAATACACAAATCCCATCAACATTTACATGATTTCACATTCTAGAGAAATCGAGCTACTCTTCTGACTAGAGAAATAAAAAATGATCTTACTACTGATAATATGAGTAATTGGAAACAATGAATTTTCATACGTTCGTTGACCTCTATTGATATAATTATTGTTTAAATGAAAGAATTGTCTTAAATTTATTTGATATTGTTTACTTGTATCTTCTCTTTGTTATTTAGGATTATAATTGATCGAGTCCCAGAATGAACATCCACACTGAGAAGAAGGTACAACCAGCTGACGAGTCTCAAATAGGATGAAACGTGCGTTCTAGATTCCACTGTTAGCCACTATCCATCTTTTCATATGGTGCTTGTGAACTAAGGTAATAGCGAAACAGTCCTCACAGAATGCACATACGTTAATACGAAACTGATCGATTGCAGTCCTGAGTGTCAATGGAAAGATTCTATTAAACAACACCAAGTGAATTTAAGCTTTACCTCATTGTACATGCAAGTGGCTATCAGGACTCATTAGCTGAGTGGATAACGCGATGGAGTTTGAAGTGTACGGTACTGAGTATGAGTCCAAGAGTGAACATCAACTCTGAGATACAGGTACATCCAGCTGACGAGTCTCGGATGGGACGAAATGTGCCTTCTGTATTCCGCCGCTACCCACCATCCATCTTTCCTTTGAAAGTATTGTCTTTTTGCAAAATTAGCAGATTATTATTTATTCAAATAAAGTTAGAGAATTTATAGAAGTGTCAACTTCAGACGTTTTTTTGAAGTTATAAAATAATAGAATGAGATTAATGAAGATGACGATATTTTAACCATTGACTACACGAGTTGATTTATGATAGATCACCATTTAAAACCTAGAACCATTGGATGGACGTTTGATCCTAATACGGGACTCCTTAGCCGTGCACATACATGATCCCGCACACTCACTAGTGACTAGCTTCAAGATGGATTTCCTGAAGTTCTAGTGAGAATCCGTGAACTGAAGAGTAGGATGTGAGGCAGTTACCCTCCTCAGACAGTGGATGAAGCGTTGAACAAGATCATGGATCGATTGAAGTTATACATTAACACCGTTGGATGCCAGCCAGATCAATGGTCTAGAGATTAGGCGTTCACGAAGCAGACCGAAGGTCCTGGGTTTGAATTAGGCGCAATGGATTGTGGATGCGCATTGTTCAGTAGTCTCATACTCTGACGAAACGGCCATCCAGTACCTCTAGGTTTTAGATGGTGGTCTAATTTAGATCAACTCTTCAATTCAACTGTTATAAAATATCACCAAAACTTAATTGATAAACGGTTATTCCTTTTGGTTGATTTACATAAATCAATAAGAATATGAAATTTATCCTATTGATGTGATGTATTTGGTCAGTTAATTTTTTTCTTCACTGAAGATATAAAAGAAGACGTTGATTATTTATTGTCCATATGTGTAATTTACTGTTTGCTATTATTGTAGCCTTTCAATATGTAACAACATCATAACTAAACCACATTTTCCAGACTTTAAAACATCAACATACCAATGTATATACATGTTGTCTACGACAATGTCCAGTTCTGTATCATAATTCTTACATTACCATTGTATATTATGAACAATCAAGTTGAAAAATATATTGAATAAAAGGATCCTAAAATATGCCCAAGAATCCAAATTAGTTAATTACTATCATCTTTAAAAAAGATGACTTATAAAAATCAATGAATTTCAACTTATTTCAATAATAATCAATTAATTTTTTATTTCCTGTTTATTACCTTCAACTACCATCTTACCTCAACATAGTGCATGCAATGTCAAGTTACCTATACTCATAGCTACATTGCTACATGGATCGATAAGATTCGATCTACACTAAGAAGGACCCGTACATATATCACATTGATCACCACCTAGGGATTAGTTAATACTAAAATGACATTGTTTTTCTTTTTTGTAAAACATTGGTTGCTTACAAGTTGGCTTTAAATCTACATTTATTTACACAGTTATTTTTCACATACAAAAAAACTTCTTAATAGTCGAATGTTTCAATGGATAGAGAATGAAACTATAGATCGATTCACTTAACTACTTATATACATTTTTTTAATGTAAGGAGATGCATATTGTTTGTTCTGTTATATATAAAAGTGATAGAAGAGAGCATACAAAAAAAAATTGAAGAAGAAGTGATTATCTGCTTGATTAAACATTTAGGCTTATTAAACAGATTGAAGTTTTTCTCATTCAGTTCATACTCAACAACTACTTGAACTTCAAAATGAAATCATTGATGAAGAAGACAACAGCGAAAAAAAAGAAGTGAAGGAAGGAAAAAAGAAGAAAAAGATCCTAACGAAGATACAAAAAACAACTCTTTAATATGTCTATACGTATATATGTTGTTGTAAGTATGTGTTTCAGTTACAATAAATTACTTCAGTTAACTGATATTTATGGAATATTTTGAAAAGAATACTAAAAAGTCAAATATAAGTTTGATAGTTATTGTGTTACTGCTTGTTTCCTCGCGCGCGCGCTCTCTCTCTATCTATCTATCGAATTATATTTGATTATTTTTCCCATTTAAGTAATGAAAACTTCTCTATTCTTCATGATCATGTTTAAATAGATTTATATGAATGTATTTGTCTAAATAAAAGATGAGTATATATGGTAAAACGTATTGTAGGAGAACAGGCAAATTGAATGAAAACACCATGATGTTCAATGTATAGTAACTCCTGTTTTTGTTTTTTATAATGATGTAGCTTTATCTGTGCTTCCATGTTTAACAAATATTAGTTCTTTCCTCCTTATTTGGAATGTAAAATCCAACTTACACATCCTCATCATGCCTCCTGGATATTAGAACTTAGTCCAATGAACTAATATGAGCGGTAAACCAGATGGAAGCGATCGAACTAATCACCCACTCATTCAATACCCATAACTGATTATGAGTGTGACAACGAAAACGAAAACACAACTTTCTCCTTCTTCAATACTCTTAAATAATAAAGTAAGCATCTCAAGTGTTTTTTTCAAACTTTCCTTTTTGTTTTCTGTTTCTAATTGCAAAGTTGTATTGTTCAATTGTTTTGTTATTTTGGCAAAACAAAGGAGAAAGCCAAAACAGATAAATGAGGAATTAAGAACTTGTTTAATCTGTTCTGTTCTTTATTATTTATCTTTCATCTTTTTTTAGTGATTGAGAAGTAAAAAAATTAAGTTTCTATGATTAAAATACTTAGAGATTGTTATATTCTTTGAGATACTTAAAGCTGGTAAACAGGGAAATTAAACGAACATTTAAATCTGCTTGGTAACTCGTTGACAACAAAAGGAAAACTGTTTATTTGGTTAGTTTTAGAGGTTTACTTAAATTTTAGATGATTAGTGTGACGACGGACCACCGGTGAACTCGAGGAAGCTGTAAGAGGCTCACCTTTCGGAAGAATGTTCTAGAATTTCAAAGTGTAGCTTCCAGATTGGATAATGCTAATAACCCCTGTATGCGGATTGGAAGACTGTAATGATGATTTCGTTCTCACCAAAAACTATAAATACCTGACAATTTTGTACTATGATGGACACTGTTGGAATAATATTCCTTCGTTAGTCTTCTGTCTTCTTATTGCGACTTGGAAGGGTTTTGGTGTTCTAGTGCTCTGTTATACGCGGTATATCGAGAAAATCAGCTTTTCAAGATATAACAATTAGTATATAAACATATTGGTGAGTAACTTTCAAATAAGTTTGCCAAATTTTTAATAAGAAGTTTTGATGGTAAAGTTCAATCATTTTGATATTGAAATGTACATTATTAGTTTACTGTTTGGAAATAGTCTGTTAAAAGAAAACGTTCATAAAATGAACATTCATCAATTATCTCAGGAGCAGTAGTAGTAGTAGTAGTAAACAAGAATTTTAACTTAAAACCTAAAGTGAATCCAGAGTCAGACAATAACCAGTGGATCAGTTTGTTTCGCAAAGTTGAGAATTAAAAAACAAAAGAATTTCTGGATCCAGATAAATTAGTTTGAAGCTATCTAGTTTATTATTACACACAAATGTTCTGAGTTCTTTCAGATCTTAGAATCATGTTACTTTTTTGTTGAAGAGTTAGAAAGTAGAGTATTCGATTTTTATTTTATGTTGTATATAAAGACATTCTTCCTAAAACATCATAGAAAAGAAGTTTGATTCTTTAAATGATTTTAGCATTGGTTATCAATTGGATATTAATGAATACTCTGAGATTCAAGAAAATAATTAGATCTGATTACAGTAATATAACATGTTTCAATAAGATTTGTGTTACATAATCAATATTACAAATCTTTAAATGTAGATATGTATGTTTTATGACTCAGAATAATTAATTTTGGTTGAGGTTAGACATTAACACCATTGGATGCCGGCTCAGTGGTCAAGTAGGTTAAGCATTCGTGCGCAGACTGAAGACTCTGGGTTCGAGTCCCGCGGGCGGGATCGTGGATGCGCACTGCTGAGGAGTCTCACAACAGGACAAAATGGCCGTCCGGTGCTTCCAGGTCATCAATGGTGGTCTAACATCAATCAGTTCATGACCTCAATCAAAATAAACTAATTTTATCATAAACAATTGAATCGAGACAATTCACATAGAATAAAATTCTACAAAGTTCAAAGACCAAATAGTCTGAGATGATAGAGACTATCCTTTTTAGCTTAAATGGTTGATTTTGATGGAATTTTGTTCTCTGACCTAGATGGTTTAGTTGTGAAACATTCATCACCTTTCTGAACAAATTTCATATAGAATTCTGAATTTTGTTCTGATGAAATGAATCAGAAGAATGATAACAAGTTCCACAATTAAACTGTCCAATTTAGAGAACAATATTCCATCAAAAAAACTAAATAGCCTGTCTATAATGTAACCACTTTTACAGTAATCTATTAAATATTTAACAATATTCCTGTTGAATGAAAACAAGTTTTCTTAAAAGAGGATACTGAATAACAATATACATATATCTATGTATGTATTGTCGTTATTGACCTCAAAGTTTATAATAAATGGTAATAGCTTATTAGTTTATTTCTCTAAAACACCGTTTTTTTTGTTGCTGTTGTTAGAGGGGGGTAACTGGGTTAATAAATTCCTGAAAATAAGTTTAAATAATATTCAAATGCTCATTAACTGTTATGGCCCATTTTTTCTATTTATTTATTAGAATATAATATATAACTTGGCCTAAGGCAATTTTTTAGTCGTTGGCCTATAATATTCTATTTATATAACTTTATCTGATTCAGCTAATAAATGTTACTTCCAATAATAATAATAATAATAATGACTATTATTATAATGAAACATTCTGAGAGTTTCAGAATTTTATAGATTTCTAACTAGTTCTAGATGAGTAGTTTGAAGTTTACTACTCATTATTCAACAGTTTCATGAAAAGAAAACATAATAAGTATTTCATAAGTAAACAAGTGATAAATTGTATATTTCAAACTGTTTGAAATTATATTCATTTAGTATTATTAGTTTGAATCTTTTCATTGATGATTAAGACTACAGTGGATCAATCACTTATTGACATATGTGCATTCTATGCTAATTGCCTCGATATTGCCTTAATTTACAAGCATTATATGCAAATATGTATAGCGGCTAGCGGTGGATTCCAGGACACGTGTTTCGTCTTATCTGGGAAGATTCATATAAATAATACCAAGTGATTTTATAATTTACCCCATTGCACAAGCGAATGGCTATCAGAACTCACTAGCTAAGTAGAATAACGTGATGGAGTTTGAAGAGAGCAGTACTGGATTTGAGTTTCAGAGTGAATATCAACTCTGAAATGCAGGTACATCCATCTGACGAATCCCAAATAGGACAGAACGCACTTCCTGGATTCCACTGCTATCTACTATCCATCTTTGCATGTAATATTTGAAATTATGTTCTTTGAACACTGATATTTAAAGATTCAATTTCATTTAAAATATACTAGTGTGACTACAATTTTAATGATATTTCAATCAAATATAATCCAGTTCACTGAATAATCTTATAAAAAAAGTTTACTGAAATGTATGGTATGAAACTTAGTTACAAATTCGTTACATATCAACAATAGATGTTTAGAACCGATTGATACGATATCATTCTATACGGTACCTTTCAACAAAATATATTTGCAAACTTCATATAAATGATACATACTATAGGATTCTAATTGAAGTCAATTAGTGTCACAGTTCGAGTTAATACAGGTAAATTATTGATAAAATAACTACCTTTTGTGGAATTAAACTTGGTCCATTAAGTTGACAGGGATTCGTATAAAATATCATGGTTATCACCTCATTTACTGATTAAAAATAGTGTAGTTTTCATGGAATCATATAGACTATTCATAATACTTCAATTTAATCAAAAGAATTCTCTCAGCTCTAGTAACTACGCAAAGATTGATTACTCTTCACTATTCGGGTGTGTTCTTTGATTATAAAAATTAATGGATATTTTTATTGTCATCAGATCTATATTTTAAAAAGACCCATCTATCTGGTCCATCGAAAAATTAATCATCGTGTCAATAGTTCAATTCTTTAAACAAATATATAATTTGTATACATGTAGATGCAAATAATAAATGTGAGTATAATAGTTTAATAGATGAATTCACGAGTTAATTAAAACTAGACAACCATAGGAAACCTAGAAGCAATGAACGGCCGTTTCATCCTAGTGTAGAACTCCTCGGCAATATGCATCCACAATTCCATCTCATGAGATTCGGACCCAGGACCTATCGGTTTCGTGTGCGATCATTTAACCTTTAAACCATTAAGTCGGCTAGCATCTAAAGGTATTAATATCTAACCTTAATCAATCCATGATATTGGTCTAGATTTAATCGACTCATGAACTCAACTATTAAATTTTCACAATCTCCACAATCCCCACCCCATCTGATAATAAGTATAACAAATATAAATATTACCTAATCATTTTTGCCAATAATAAAAAATAAACTATTTTTTTGCGAAGATAAACCAAATTTAAGACATGACATTTAATCAATTAGATCTATACACTGAAAAAAACTAGGGATCAAATAAAATTCGATCAGACAGTAGATAGAGTAACTCTTAAGTCTGATATAATCAAATGATCTTCATATGTTCATATTAATAATGAAACATAATCATCAAAGTATAGGTATGTTACATAAAGGGAGATATATATATATATCATACCAAATGATACCTGTCATGTATACATAGCATAAACCCTTGTTTATTGTCAATTTATCATTAGACGAGATGTAATACATGCTATAAGGATGTCACTAAAATGAAGTTTTAAGAAAGGAGTATTATGTAATGTTTCTGTTTTCCAAACTCAACATTTAAATAGGTGAAATGATATTTGCGTGAGTTTATTCAATGTGTAGTTTGGCAAGTAATCAATAAACATAACTCATAAATTCACTTGGTATTTTTTATTTGAATCTTCTTATTGATGTTTAGTACTGAAATTGATCAGTCTCTTATTGGCATATGTGTATACTATGCGTATTGCATTAATATAGCCTTAATTCGAGCCCCAGAGTGAACATCGACTCTGAGATGTAGGTACATCCAGCTGACGACCAACTGAAATATTGAATCAGTTAGAGATAATCTAAGTGTTTATGAGGCATCATATTTTATTCAGGGACAAAACACAAATGTAACTTGTACAAGAAAGATAACAATGCATAAGTATTTATCATAATATCTGTTTACATAATCCCAACGATATAATAAAATGATTTAGTTACGTAGTAAAAACACCGAAATCCAGAAACTAATAATGAAATTAGTATGATCTAAAACAAAGTTGACGCAAAATACTTCGGATCACTTGGACAGAAACGGTCAACAACAACCTACTGTGGAAGAGAACAAACCAGATTCCAGTGGAGGAAGAAATCAGGAAGAATCGCTGAAAGTGGATAGGACACAAATTGAGGAAAGCATACGACTGTGTCACAAGGCAAGCATTAACTGAGAATCCTCAAGACCAAAGGAAAAGAGGAAGAGCAAAGAACACATTACGTCGAGAAATGCAGACAGACGTGAGAAGAATGAACAAAAATTGGATAGGACTGTTAAAGAAGAACCAGGACAGAGTGGGTTAGAGAATGCTTGTTGGTGGCCTATGCTCCATTGAGGTTAACAGGCCTAAGTATGTAAGTAAAAAAAGTGATTGTTAGTCAGTGTTACAATTTAATTAATCACAAAACCAGTAAACCTTTTAATTTACGTATGATTTATAGTTGTGAACAAACGGGAAATATATTTCTATACTCATTGAATTTGTGTACTACAATAAAATCTTTAAAGTTTATTAGATGTATGTTATAAGTTTAAATGAGAAATTCGACGTTACATTTGTGATCTTTCTCATTGACTATGTAAGTTTGAAGACAAAAGGCAGGCTTCCACTCGATAACAACTATATTTTCTCCATGAGTGTCTTCGTCAGCATGTTCTACTAGATCTGATCAAATGGAAACTTTTAGCGAAAAATCTAATTTATTTAGAAATTAATACAAATATATTTTTTTCAATTTTTAATTTATAATTTAACAAACTACTCATAAAGTTACTTATAAAGTTGTTATGAAGGTTGGTAAATATACTGATTGATTTTAATTAAATAACTAATAAAAACTAAAAAAACATTGAATGGATTTGTAGTGACCTACTTTTATCAAGAGAACGCAATTGGTTTAATGGAAACAATTATTATTATAACCAATTGTACCACGGATTGTTTTACCGTACTTGTTTGTTTAACAGTATCAAAGCACGTACATTGTTCCGTTGATGGTGACCTTGCACGAATTCGGTTACGTCCAGTAACTACACTTGTACTCCTTTGGCACGATCTCGGTATTCTTTCGATATCACGAGATCACCAGCGAACGCATCTCGACTACAGCCATCAACTGTCTTCTGATATTTTGTTTACGGGGATCTCATCAGTTAACTGGCACGTAGTCTTCCTGTAGTGGTGATCATAGTCAACCACGACTCGACGTCACACTACAACTGGTGAGCCCGACGTGATATGAACGCTCAACCTTTTGATCCTGGATGCAAACCAATCTGGTATGGTACGCTAACTCGAGCAACAGATACAGCACGTTTCTCCTGATACCGTTCTACGTAAAAGACCTTCGGTGATTCTAGGAATATACTCTTCAGTAGTGTACATTTACATTTCCACATAAGATTCAACTTATAATTTCCAGGTTTTATGACAATTGCTTACACATCAACGTTTTGTTGTTTTCAATGATTGTTTAAAATTAGTCAGTGATTTAAAAAAGCTTTATAGATTTTTTGAATGAATAAATAAACAGATATATTTTTGATTGAGATCTTCCTTAGTGCAATGGAAGATGATCATACATTTTTGTGGATTGGTTAAGGTTCGATATTAACAGCCTTGAATGACGGCCGGCTCAATAGTTTGGAAGTTAAATGTTCGCACGCGAGACTGACAGTTCCTGGATTGGAATACCGCTAGCAAGATCATAGACGGGCTTTGATGAGAAGTCCCACAATCAGATGAAACGATCGTCCTGTGCTTCCAGGTTTTCAAGAATTTTCTAACATCAATCTGTTTATGATCTCAACCAAAAACTTAGAAATCTCGACAACCCCCATAGTGCTTAATAGGTTTGTTTTTTTAATTTCATTAAGTATAGTCAATCCATTATAATAATTAATTTTAATCTATTAATTAAACATGTGATATTTTAATTAGTTTCTATTCAAATTAAATGGTTAGTGTTTAAGCAAATGAAATTAATCTCACTTACTTAACACGCTGATCCAGGTAAAACAGGTTTTTTTTGTTGTAATATATCAAATGAAATCAATTTGTTAAAGGTATCAATGCCAAGTTTCAATTAAATTGAGTATTGGGTAAAAAGTTTATCACAAATATAATTTTTATTGTTATATCCTAATGAGTAGAAAGATTAAATTTTCCAACGTTTCGGAACTCATTGTAAGTCACTTCTTCAGAGAGAAGTTGGTTATGTATTTACTCTGAAGAAGTGACGTATATTAGGTTACGAAACATTAGAAATACAATTTTTCTACTTATTGAGATATAAAGAAATCATATTTATTGTTAGTATTCACCTTGTTTAGTTATCAAATGAAATGGGTGCTTCATGTAATCTTTTTGGTTGTAACTGACCATTTTTCTTATTTTTATGAGTTACTTTAAATTATAGATAATTACTTAAACCTGTTTAGATCAGAAAAACATAAGGAATGTATTGATGACTTACGTTGAAAGTTATAAATAACATGTAATTGTTTCACTTAAACGAATAAATGTGTTTAAGGACTTTGGTTCAATTGGGGAAATATAATTAGTAACGGAATTGATGACGTAAGTTTTGTCCGATCCAGAACTCATCAACTGGGAGTAGCTTTATTTCATTATTTATGTTTATACATGAACTTGAACTCATTACCTTTTACTTCAGTCACTTAATGTATTATCCGTTGACTTAAGAATCCAATAATGTACCTCTTTTATTTATAATGCATAATAATTTCATCTATAAACCTATTATCAGTATGGAGTTGTGTAGATTGTTAAGCTTTTTTTGATATCATAAACCGATCACTGTTAGATCACTATGGGTGAAATAGCCATCCAGTGCTTCCAGGTTTTCATTAATAGTCTAACATTGATCAGTTAATGAACTTAATAAACCTATTTATCTTCATTTTCGGCCCTGTTTTACAATTTCTAAAACGATAACTATTAGCATAATTAAAAGATAGAGAAAGTCGGGATTCTTCTATAAAACACTAAATATTCTAAGGCCTGATCAAGAGATGTTTCATCATGAACTAAATAATTCTTTCAAACAATCAGAACCTAAGAAACAGTCAATTATTGATGAATATTGGTAATGAGTCTTAAATCAAAATAAAATATCACAAGTGGTTTTTGTGGATATTATAGTAATTTAAATAGTTGAGATCATGAATCAATTGAAGTTGGACCACCATGAAAAAACCTGGAAGCATTGGACACCTTTTGATATAAATCAGCATATGCTAACTAGTGACGGTCTCCAAGAGGTATTTCCTGGATTTCTATTGAGAAGCAGTGACCAGTGTTGTTCAACCGAGTCTATTGTGAGTTAGTAACTTAGTGAAGATAATGGTGGATGTGTGGCTCAATTTCATGGATTAGTTGAAGTTGAACATTACCACCGTTGAATGCCAGCCGACTCAGTGATCTACTGGTTCGAATCTCGTGAGATGGGGTCGTGGATGCACACTGCTGAGACGTCCCATATTAGTATAAATCAGCCGTCCAGTGGTTCCAGGTTATTCATGGTGGTCTAACTTCAATTATTTCATGATCTCAACCATTGAAATCAAAATAAAATAGGAATCCACTAGTATCAGATTCTTAACCATTAAACTGTTAGATTCATATTTTCAATGGAAGTTCCTTCGTGATTTTATTCATTAAAGTTTCTCACAACGTTTTTACAAAATAAATGAAATAACTATGGAATTCTTAAACAGATACTCAACTTCCATTGGCTGGATACAATCGGCAACAGCCTACTGTGAGAGAGAACAAAACAACTTTCAAATGAAGAGGAAATTACCAAAAGACGTTGGAAGTTGATAGGACATATATTTCAATAATCATAAAACTGCATCACAAGGCAAGCCCGAACTTGGAATACTGAAAAGAAACGGAAAAGCGGAAGCCCAAAGAACACACCACATTGGGAAATTGAATCAAATATGAAAAGGATGAATGAGAACTAGAAACAACTGGAAAGTATTGCTTGGGAAAGGGTTGATGGAGAGTGCTAGTGGATGGCCCATGCTGCTCCACGAGGAGTAACAGGCGTAAGTAAGTAAGTAAGTCTTAAACAGAAATAATATAATAAATATAATATAATAAGAGATTATTCTAAGTGAAGCATAACTTTTGTCTAGATTAAGATAAATTTATTTTTAAAGCAGTATATATTTTACTGTGAATATGAGATAATTTCAAGGATTCGCATTACTAATTTTAGGGATTTGTGGAGATTGTATCATTTTTCAAAATTGAATTCACGAGTTAATCTATGTTATACCGCACTGAAAATCTGGAAATACTGGACGGCTTTTTTCATCCTAGCATTAGACTATTCAGTCGTGTTCATCTGTGATTTCACACTCGGAATTCGAACCTAAGATTTTCGATCTCATGCGTGAATGCTTAATCTTTAGACAACAAAATTATCGATATGATTGAACAATTCAATACAAACTTTCTGTTTATTCATTACTTCACTATACTGATATAAAATTTGTATCAGTAATAGTAATACTGCCACAAATTTATTACCTACAGTATATAATTATACATAGTCTTTCTTCATATATCCTATATAGATGTAATAAATCGTCAGTATAACAGTACATTTCCCCCTCTATTTTACATATGCTGATGTATTCAAACATCATTCATACATGTATATTCCCATATATACATGCACATATGTGATGTATCATTGCCAAATGTTTTTGTTTTGATTTTTGGTTTTTTTTTGTTGAAAAGAAAACAGAAACCGTTAAGAATGTATAAAGAGGAACAAATAAAGAGAAAAAGATAGAAAAAGTCTATATTCAATTGACATACTTCTTTTTTCTATCA
Source organism: Schistosoma mattheei (assembly GCA_944470405.2). Taxonomy (NCBI): domain Eukaryota; kingdom Metazoa; phylum Platyhelminthes; class Trematoda; order Strigeidida; family Schistosomatidae; genus Schistosoma; species Schistosoma mattheei. Next base: position 40,030,839 of record OX103944.1, read on the forward strand.
TTAATTTATTTCCATCACGCTTTTATAACTTATAGTCAATAATTATTTGCTTTATTGTTGATTTCTTCATGATAAATATTGATTTTTTTTTAACATGGATATAAAACTGATTATGATTATGGGCATAGCAACAAAGATGAGATCTATCTATCTATCTATCTATATACATAGAATATTGATTTGACATTATCATTTTGTTTCTATCACTTATCAAAGATGTTACTATATGCCATTAAATAAATTTATCAGTTACGTAATCAATTTTGTAAAGAGAAGTATTTAAAAGTTAGTAGTAAATAGTATTTCATTGTATACATTGAATCCCCTAGATATTACTGATGTTATCATTAGATGTTATTTTTATTGCTTTAAAATGGATTAGAAAAGAAAGAAAAAAAGAAAATGTAATAATTAATATTCAAAGTTCGTTAGTATCTGTCGAATGAATGTTATAATAAGAATAGAATGACTTATGATCCATGTTGTATTGCGTTGTATTCACTGGATTAGATTTAAAAGTGTTTTATAGACAAAACTAATAATATTTGTGTTTGTTGAGACTATCGTCAGATCTTGATCATTTGTATTGGTTAAAAAAATGGAAATGTTAATTCAATTGATTGTGTTAGTTAAACTTCAGACATTAGTTGTTGTTTTTTTAATAGTAAAATTCATTGTCAGAAGGGGTTTTGTGGAGATTTTAGTAATTTCAGTGGATTGTTTGAAGTTAGACATTAACACCATTGGATGCCGGCCGGCTCAGTGGTCTAATGATTAAGCGCTTGAATGCGAGACTGGTAGGTCCTGGGTTTAAATCTCGCGAGGGACGAGATCGTTGATAAGCATTGCTGAGAAGTCCCATACAAGGACAAAACGGTTGTCCGGTACTTCCAGGTCTAGCTACAATTGACTCATGATTTCAACTATTGAAAATTCATTGTACCATAATATAATGTTAGTACACAAATACGATAGTTATTTAAGATGTTTGCTTTTATTTAGTTAGACGAATGATGAACAAACTTGACCAGTAAAGTCTAATTAATTTTTGTGTATGGTAGTTACTAAATACTAATGCTGGTCAGCTGCTTAGATATATTGATGCCTAAAATGTTAACAAGTCGATTCCAACTTAATAGTTTATTATGATCCTTCTTGGGAAGTAATATAAGTGTTTTATTTAGTTTTTTTACTAGTGAATGTCAGTTTGCAACGAAAGCTGTCTTACATTTCGTATAACAAAGTATGGTATGATTATGTTCATGATTTTGATGCATTCTAGGAAGTCAAGTTGAAATGGGTGTTGAAAGTGGAGTCAAGATTTAAACTTTTTTAAAAACAAACTTAAAACAGTGTATTGTTATTAAAAGTAGTTGAGGGTGATGATTATTTCTATACCCCTTTTTGATTGAGATCATGAACCGATTAATCTTAGAACACCATTGAAAACCTGCCAGCACTAAACAGCCGTTTCGTCTTACTGCGGAACTCCTCAGCGGTGAGCACCTATAATCCCGCTCGCGGGATTCAAACTCAGGGTATTAGGTCTAACGCGTGAACACTTAACCTCTAGAACACTAGAACGGTCGGCATTCAACGTTGTCAATGTCTAACTTCAACTAATCCACAAAATTAAGCTACATGTCCATCATTGTCTTCAGTGAGGTAATATCTCTCAACAGACCCGGTTGACTCATGATCTCAACTACTAAAATTACTATAATATCCACAAAAACCTTTTTCTGATATTAATCAGCATATGCTCACTAGGGAGTGGCTTCAAGTGGTACTTCCTAGAGTTGTAGTGAGAATCAGTGACCAATGGAGTTCAACCGGGTCTGTTGTGCGATAGTAACTCACTGAAGATAATGGTGGATGTGTCGCTCAATTTCGTGAATTAGTTGAAGTTAGACATTAACACCGTTGGTTACCGGTTCAGAAGTTTATTAGTTTACTTTTAAGACTGATTCCTCACTTAAATATTTTTGAGTAAACATTAAGTTTAAATTAAATAATTCAATTTTTTCAAGAATGTAATAAATGTAGTTTAATCCATGGTCATTGTGTGAATAAGCTTTGACATATTACAACTTGCTCAGATACAAAATTTATTTTAAAGCTTAATACCACGTAATTAAGTAGATAGGATTATGTCATAATAAATCGCTTATTTCTTTATTTGTACAATACAAAAATTAAGTTGATACTATGTTTCAAGCTACTGTAGGGAATTAGGGAAGAATTTTTCAATTCCATAGCGGATATCACAAGGTGATCTTAGCTAGATAACTACTGAAAATTAGGAAGTGCTGAACATTTGTTTCGTCCTAGATTAAGCCTCCTAAGAATTGAACATCCACGACTCAATGTACTTAGTGGGTAATAAATGCCTTACATACGACAAGATTGAATTCCACTTGTCATAGATTCTAGCCATAACTCTGAAACTACCTCTTGAAGTTAGTTAATAGCAAGTACGTTGTTCATTGTTAAATAACATGGAAGTATACAATGTTCTGACTTCATTGTTGTTAACATACTATGTTGTATTTCAGAAAACATCTGCTTTCATTCATATATGTGACTTTAGCCTAAAGTAGGTATACGTCTACTGCTAGACAAAGTTTTTAAATTATATTTTGCTAACTAAAAGTACATATATATCAATGAGAAAGGTGAAGTTACTGAGTTAATAAATTTTCATTTATAGATGAAATGAAATGACAAAAGTATAATTTATTAGTTTATATGTATACAGAATTTATTTAGCGTTATCATTTTTTTTACAATGGTAGTTTGTTTGAAAAGATAGATATTGGCTATCATTGTAATCGGTTTATTTGGGACTCGACATATGGATGTACCTGCGTTTTAGAGTTGATGTTCACTCCGGAACTCGAACATAGTACCATTAGCTTCAAATGAGGAGATACAAGCAAAAAACGCCACCATGGAAAACCTGGAAGCATTAGACACCTTTTGATATAAATCAGCATATGCTAACTAGTGACGGTCTCCAAGAGGTATTTCCTGGATTTCTATTGAGAAGCAGTGACCAGTGGTGTTCAACCGAGTCTATTGTGAGTTAGTAACTTAGTGAAGATAATGGTGGATGTGTGGCTCAATTTCATGGATTAGTTGAAATTGAACATTACCACCGTTGAATGCCAGCCGACTCAGTGGTCTAGCGGTTAAGCGTTCGCGCGTGGGATCGATAGTTCCTGGGTTCAAATCTTGTGGGGCGGGATGGATATGCTCTTCTGAGGAGTCCCAGAATAGGATGAAACGGCCATCCACTGCTTTGAGGATTTCCATGATGATCTACATTTAATTGACTCATGATCACAACTATTGAAATTACTATTGTGTCCACGAAATCCCTTTTGCTGATACGAATAGTTTATTTTTTATAACACCAGGAGTAACGCATTGTTGATGTATCAGAGTATAATAGTGGGTGATTTTCATCTTTTGATCATTAAACGTATAGAAAGTAGTAGCCACCAAACATGTTAATTGTAAGCAACGCTTTTCCAACTAGAAATAATGGGATATCATGTAATCAAATATGAAGGAAAATGAGCAAAGTTTTACTGGGTATAATTATAATAAATTTATTTAAACTAATGATGTGTATGTATAAATGTTTTAGCTTTCTTGTTATTGATAGCAAGGACTACTTTTGATCAATCGAATTTGGTATATGTACATACTGTGTCATTTTTTCAATATTTCATTTTAAGTACAAGTTTGGATTTTGGTTAGAACTCTAATCCAGAAAATATGCTTCGCCTCATTCGAGACTCTTCAATTTGATGTTCTTGGGTTGCAGTTTGATGTTTACACTTGAATTTGAACTTCGCATATTTCTCCTCAAACATCTACATATTATTTATTAGGCTAGTCGCTAACGTATTCACTGGGTATGAAGTTATATATCTGTATGGGCATGGGAAAATATGGTTCAATGGTTCTCAAGCCATCAATTTAAGTTTGTAATCATTATATTCCTGTTCAACTATATCTGTAAACTACGAAACTGATGCTTTTAAATATCATCATATTCTGAACTCATTAAAGGATGGTGGACATTTATAAGCTATATCAATTACTTCCATATTTAGTATACTATATCAACAATGCTTGTATAAATCATTATTTTATTATAAATTTCATAAACGTTGATGTAATTTCTATCAATCTTCTATTCAAACATTATTTATTCCAAGTGGACAATTCATATGCATTAAGTGATATCTTAAGCATAGGTTTACCATTTTAAAGCCTATTAAATAATATGGTGATGAAAAAATTGGATACATTTTTGGATTATGAATGAACACACTATCATCAACAACCTACTGTGAGACAGAACAAAACCAGATTTCAGTGAAGGAAGAAATCAAGAAGAATCGGTGAAAGTGGATAGGACACACATTGAGGAATGCACACAATTGTGTCACAACGCAAGAACTCACCTGGGACACTCAAGATAAAATGAAAAGAGGAAGATCAAAGAACACAGTACGTCGACATGAGAAGAATGGACAATAACTGGATATAAGTAGAAGGGAAGGCCGAGGACCGAGTGAGTTAGAGAACGCTGGTCGGTGGCCTATTGTCCTTTGAGGTTAATAGTCGTAATTAAGTAAGTAAAGTACATAATCTTACAATTCATATACTCCTGTCAACTTCGTATGAAAATCCGTGTTCATCTAAACAAACTAAGTTGTTGTTTTTTTTCCTTTTTCTAAATTCAATAAAATTGTTTTATCCTTAGCTTTGAAAAACGGAAACTTTAACAAATTGAATCTGTCCCAGAAAATGTCTTTATGAACTAATGCTTCAATCGTTCATATACATTACGTTACGATAACTTCAGAAATCATTATCATATGCATTTCTATCAAGGGATTTTACTGTAATATTGAATATATTTGACGAGTTTAATGAATTGTGGTAAATCGTTAAAAAAGCAAACTTTAAGTCAATAAAGTGTCGTTATCTCTGCTTATGTTATGTTATTTAATTACTATTATTATTAGTGGCTTTATTCAATATTACATTTTTGGTACAATATAGAAATCTCAGCACAATGTATTTAAACAAGTTTCCGTTTCTTACTTCTTGGTCGATACTGACGATGAATATTAAGTGATCGTCAGTTAGAAGTTGGCAGTTCAGTCAATCAACATCTAAATAATATACATTCTTTTCGCTGCATATTGTCGGCAACCGGAAAATCTCTGATTGAGCTCTTTTGTAACTTGAACAATGAAAGGTTATACACTTTTCAGAAATACACCTGAATTGGTTATGTGATTAATAGACATAATGATTTATTAAAACAACCAAAAATAGATAACTTGTTAAAATATCTAGATAGCAGAAGTAGGTGACTCAGATGTTCAAGCAGGCTGCCGAGTATACTAAAGTCGCGAAACAATAGATGACTTTGACCATCTCCAGTTTCTATCTTTACAGTTAATTTCTTTTACAATGGATCCTTTGTTAAATGTCTGGATGGATTCTGAAAAATCATCAGTCTTGAAATGTAACAAATCAAGAAATATAGTTTTAATTATTTTTTTTAAATTTTACGTTCATAGCATAACTATTGGTAGGCTTAATGTTCCATCATTTTGAAGCAAACAGTGTTGCAGTCCAAAAGCTAATGAATATAATACCTGTGTTAAAGTGAAATAAAATAGTTTTGTAAAGATTATTTCAATTCGAAGGTGATAGCCGTTTAGGATTGATGTCATTTGAATACGATAGGAGACCAGTGAGGATTGAACTCTAGTTTCATTCTAATGTGAGACTCCTTAATAGTTCTCTCCAATACTATTTCAACGAAGGTTAATTCCAGAAGAATACCACTTAGCTATTTATATTTATATATTTAATTGACAACGTCTAAATTTCTAAAATGGTCTACGTTTATAATAACATGAGTATACCAACCAATCTTTAGTAGAAATATAAGAAAGAAAATACTTTCAGTTTTGAACAATGATTGTACACAAAGTTTGAGGAATCAACACTTTCCACAAGTTACTCCTTATATTTATAATAAAAGCAGTTAGTAAATAGACGGAAGTGACCAAATGGGAAATATATTAATTTGGTTATAAAAACACGAAGAAGCAATTTAGTAACATTGTTGTGAACAAATACTCAGGTAAGGAAGTTCAATTTATTGTTTGATACGATGTTACAGAGGTCATTCGTAAAATTTGAAAAAACCATATATTAAATACTTTATTCGTAAATCTTCCATCAATTGTCTTAAACTTTATCTTCCTTCATTGCTATTACAATTACTGTCTGTTTACATTATCGTTCTATTCAATTCAATCTCCTTAAACTTCTGCTGCAAGATATTCCATTTCTGATTTATGTTACATACTACTTATGTCTGTCGATATAAGTAGCATTCACCACAACATGAAAACACTAGATTATAATTGACGTAGTTTGCATTAAACATTTGATTAAACCAACAAAAACTATCTTTCTTTTTAAGTACTGTTACATTTTCTGAGTAGAATCTAGACTGTTTGATGTTAAGATACCATATGTTCGTGTTAAATAATTAGTGGCTATACCTACGATTAACCTGCTGATTATCGGAAATGCCCCATACGCACAGGTAATTATTTGCTGTTAAAATTCATGAATTCTTATTTATAGGATTTAGTCATTTAACAGAAGAATATGATCATAAAACCACTTGTTCAATTACTTAAGTCATCGTATACTTGCCAAGTCCTGCGTACTAGAAATTCCCTTTTATATACGGAAGCTCTAAAGAAATAAATCCTCAATTGGTAAGGCAAAAAAGTTATATGCAGGTTTTTACTATCTCTAATAAAGTTAATCATGTCAGCCAAAATAAAATATTCTCTTCTGTATATATTACTAAACAACATACTGTTTATCTAAGAATTATGATATACAAACAAATGATCATGTCATCTTTGGAACATTTATAAATTGATATCATGTTCGATTATGATTTACCTAGTTAAAAGAATGAAGTGTAGTTCATTGGAGATAATAGTCTAAATAGACAATAGGACTAGTTCATAGAATGGTATTAATTCATTTGTATTATATTGTTCCTTAAATCTATTGTAGTGGATTTTCTTCGTTAATCAATTGGCAATCAGAAACGACAACTACAGTTTATTAGTCGATAGCATGGATCACAAAGTTATACGTACATCAAACTAATTTGAAGCAGAGAATCGAATAAGTATGTATGAGCGATGACATAAGCATATTTATAGTCAAATTGCATAAGGGAGCAACAAGGCAAAGCAAAGACTAATAATAGGATTTGAATACATGAATATATATTGGGAGAAGAGTGAATCATCGAATGATATTTAAGCAATCAACATTTTAGTTAAAGTCTATCATGTGATTTACTGATCATAATAGTACAAAGAAATAGATGTATTGTTACTATTCAAATAACATTATCTGTTAAGCAAGTTATTGTTAAAAGGGCTAAATCAAAACTGTCATCGAAATCGTTTGTAGGATAGTTGCTATACTATTATATATTTACAGATTAGTTTCATTCATATGAATCTGTTAGTTAAACATTCTAAACTCTTATGACTATCTATTTTTAATTTGATTCAAATCAATACTGGATAATTCACTTGATATTGTTTTACTTGAATCTTCCCATTGATGTATTTTTTAGGACTGAAATTGATCAGTCTTTTATTGGCATATGTACATACTGTGCGTATGCCTCGATATTGCCTTAATTTAAATGGCTATCAGGACTCAGTAGCTAAGTGGATAACGCGATGGTGTTTGAAGCGGACGGTACTGAGTTCGAGTCCCAGAGTGAACATGAACTCTGAGATGCAGGTACGTCCAGCTGACGAGTCCCAAATAGGACGAAACGCGCATCCTGGGTTCCACTGCTAGCCACTATCCATCCTTACAATACTGGATAGTTTAATTGTACTTCAATTGTCCTGTTCAAAGAAGACAAGCATCATTAGAATTCTCATTTTGATCTATAAATATTTTCCATGATATAAAAAAAATCATTTTATGTTATGCAGAACATATTGGTTACGTAATTTGATCAATGTTCATTTTTATGTCCCAAACTTTTCTTTTCCACGCATCTTACCAATATTATTATTATTACACTTGCTAACCCTTTTGCGAAATCTATTCAGCATCCACCCCTATCTACTACTTATTGCTTGATTCGTATTATTACGTAATCTTCTATTTGTAATTACGTTATTCTCTCTCTCTCTCACCCCATGTTGACCATATTTATTCTGATTATTATTTATCTTCAGAAGGGGTTCTGTGGAGATTTTAGAAATTTCACTGATTGAAATCATGAGTCAATTGAAGCTAGACCACCATGGAAAACCTGGAAGCACTAGAAGGCCGTTTCGTCCTAGTACAGGAGTCTTCAACAGTGCGCATCCATGATCCCGCACCCCATAAGATTCCAACCCAGGACCTATCAGCCTCACGCCAGGCGCTTAACCAACTGGACCACTGAGCTGGCATCCAACAATGTTAATGTCTAACTTCAACCAGTCCACGAAGTGATGGATGAGCACTGCTGAGGAGTCCCATACTATGACAAGTTGGCCATCCAGTGCTTCCAGGTTTTCCATGGTGGTCTAGCTTCAATTGACTCATGATTTCAATCATTATTTTTCTCACAATTTCATTTCACCCATAAACTGATTCAAGTTAACAATTTTACATTAGTCACTTCCAACATTAACAATCTGGTTTGATTTCATATGACAAACAGTCATCCTTAATTCACATGTTACAAGTTCAAATGTACTCTGTCTTAAATCTGTTCAATTTTATGGATTCTTAAAAAGAATATTCTTCGTTTATATAATTATATTTTGGATATAATAGGGATATGAAAACGATGGAAAATATAATGGTTTAACACAACCTTTATACCCATGTAGTGTGACGTCGAGTCGCGGTTGACTATGATCATCACTACAGGAAGACTACGAGCAAGTTAACCGATAAGATCCCTCGTAAGCCAAACATCAGAAAGCAGTTGATGGCTGTAGTCGAGATGTATTTGTTGGCGATCTCGTGGTATCGAAAGAATACCGAGATCGTGCCAAAGGAGTACAAGTGTAGTTACTGGGCGTAACCGAATTCGTGCGAGGTAACAGTCAACGGAAGAAAAAATGTCTGTAGTACAGTTAACGAAACAAGTACGGTAAAACAATCCGTGGTACAATTGGTTATACTAATAATTGTTTCCATTAAACCAATCGCGTTCTCTTGATAAAAGTAGGTCACTACACTCATCTATTTTTAATTTGATTCAAATCAATACTGGATGGTTGAATTGTAGTTAGATTTTCCAGTTCAAAGAAGATAGCCTCTTTAGAACTCTGATATATTAATATGGTTATGAACATTTTCTTTTTAATTAATTCGTAAATTTATTTTTTTTCAAAAAAAGACATATATTGATGTAAAAAACTTGATGAGTCTGCATACTGTATTATGTATGAGCTTGAAAACAAAATTAAAAACCCTAGTAACATAAGACAGAATACAAAATATAAATGAGTTAGGAATTTATCAAATGGTTTTCAATTTTGTGGATTAATTGAAGTTTAGACATTAAAGCCATTGGATTTCAGCTCATTCGACTGTAGGACTCTTCATTTGTGCGCATTCACGATCTCGTCACGCGAAATTTGAACACAGAACTTATCAGCGGAGTTCAACCGGGTTTGTTGTGTGATAGTAACTCACTGAATACGATGGTGGATATGTCGATCAGTTTCGTGCATTAGTTGAAGTTAGACAATAATACCTTTGGATACAGGCCAGCTCAATGGTCTAACGGTTAAGTGCTCGCGCGCAACACTGATAAGTTCTGAGTTCGAATCTCACGAGGCGGGATCATGAATACGTATTGCTGAGGAGTTCCACAATGGGACGAAACGGTCTTCCAGTACTTCTAGGTTTTCCATGGTGGTCTAACTTCAATTAACCTATGATCTCAACTACTGAAAAATATAAATTTTAACTTAGTGTTTCATAATGTGTTTTTGTTAAATATTATTGTTTTAAATAGAGATTTGTAAAGATTATAATTTGTACAGCATAGATGTCCAATGGTTTACAACTTAAGATGTTATCTCATGTTTAACTTTGGATAATATATTATCATCAGGAAGCGGTATATACAATTTCATAAATTAATTAAAGAAATATCAATTAAAATTTGGTAAGACTATAATATATGGAAGATCTTGAGAATGTTCGCCTACGAACTAGGACTAAATGAGTTCCATAAATCAGTGTCAGTATTCACACTTGATGTTTAGGGTTAGGAACTAGACGTAGAGACTTCATCACGAACTGTCATTAGTTAAAATACCAAAACTCTATTTAGACAAATGAATGAATGAATGAATTTCGTGCTAAAATCCAAAACTCTACTATCCTAAATCTGATTGGTTTATCTATAAATTTTAGTCTTGCCCATAAATCTAGTAAAATAAACTTGGAGATTATGATACCCAACGGTATTATTATTATTGCTATGGTTATTTATAATTTACTCAATTACTGATATGATGTAATTAAATCATAGTATTTGTCTTTTTTTTACGAATATGGAAATTATTATTCTATAAATCATATGAATATCATTAGTAACGCTGAAGGGAAGAATAACATCGCAAAATATTAATAAAGCTTACTATATATATATAGTAGCACAAAAGCCCTGAGATTCCATAATGACATTAAACTGCTCTTCATATCCTAGGATAAAATTAATATTTTGAAATTTGGGATTGATTGTAAAATCATCCAAAATAGACCATTATTCAAAATATGCTAAACACTTATTGATATCAAATTAGTTATATAAGAAAATAACCATCATTATCCATCAAGATTATCCATATACTTAAACGGTTTGAATATTCTTATGGTTAGAGTTTTGTTTAGCGAGTTAGTCTTCTACAGGATGGTGTCGCTAACTCTATGCTTACCCTCCTTCTTTAATGCGGGGCTTGAGATTGCCAGTATCCTCAGTGGGGCTCCATATACGTTGGAGAATACTGGTCGGTGGCCTATATTCCATTAGAAGTAACAGGCGTAAGTCAGTCAGTCAAGAAGTAATCCACATACTTAACAAAAGTTTATTTTTATTTCATCAATTTATTATAATAATATTGATTAAAGTTATATAAAATGTTTTCTTTGACCTGACGAAATACAATTGCTCAATAATGTTTATATATTCATATTAGCGGTATTTACAATACATTTTACTAATCTAACAGTAACAACTGACTATTTGTTGTCTTTCTTTGTTTTCTTTAAATGGGACATATATATATATACGCATTTGGGTTTTAATTTTGCGGTAATGAGGAATGTACTTCTAAATATACAACAGCTGTTATTGTAAATGAAAATTAAGATTATTATTCTTACCATTAATAATAATAATAAGTGTTTACTATATACTTTTATGATAGAGGAGTAGGTAATTAAGAATGAATTCAAAGAGAATAAGGCAATTGATTATGAAAGTTGGTAGTTGGAATAAAGTCAATATACAAATAAGAATAGATAATACATTTTGTTTTACAAATATAATGTCCAGAAACCGAATCATATATACAAAACAAATGACATAACTAAGATATATGTGTATGTGTACGACATACGTAAAGAATTAGTCTCTACAATACGATACTATTACATTTATTGAAACGTTTAACATTGAACGATTTTTTAAATCTGTCCACCATGTGTGTACACAAATGATTGACATTGAATACTTGAATAGTTAGGATACTTTACTTAAATAAAGATAAACTGAAACAATTTAAGGTAAATGAATAATTTTATGTCAGGGAAGTATTTTGTTGTATCATTTAAAGGTAATTAGGTTATTAACAGTTGTCTAAGCAAAATACTTCGGATTCGTTGGCCAGACTCTATCAGTAACAACCTACTGTAGGAGAGAAAAAACCAGATCCCAGCGGAGGAAGAAATTAGGAAGAAGCGCTGTAAATGGATAGGACACACATTGAGGAAAGCACCCAACTGCGTCACAAGACAAGCACTAACTCAAAATCCTTAGTGCCAAAGGAAAAGAGGAAGACCAAAGAACACATTACGCCGGGAAATACACATGAGAAAAATGAACAAGAGTTGGATGGAACTAGAAAAGAAGGCGGAGGACAAAGTGGGTTGGAGAATGCTGGTCGACGGCCTATGATCCATTCGGAGTAACAGATGTAAGTAAGTGAGTAAGATTATTTTATCTAATATGAATGCGTGAAAAATGATAATTTGCTTAAACCAAAGCAAAATTGTAACACTTAAGATTGGGACTAAATCATATTTTCAGGGTTACTACATTTAGTAAAAGTTACACCAAGTTTATTGATTTAAAAGTTAGTAAATTTAAATGTACAATAATCACCATATTAAGTATGTTTGTGTTCATTATATATTCATTTGAGTATATATATAAAGTTTTCTTAATCTTGACAGAGTGGATCTTACAAGTAAGTAATGTGATGTAATAAAAGTGTAATTCATTCAGTTTTAAAATTATGCATTGATTTGTAGTACTATTCATGTTTATCTTTGTATTTGATCCTCAGGTCAGTATTATGCTTGTAAAAAAGCATTTAGTTACTTAGTGATTCATTGTTTTAGTAGTTCTATAACAGATGCTGTTGTGAGCGAGAAAACTAGTGAGGACAACCAAATGTATGTGAATGCAAAATTACAGAATCACTCAGTGAAATCTGAGAATCATACAATAAATAATTCACTTGCAAAATGTCAATCAATCATCTCAGACTTGATTGTTCCTTGATTTCCACACCAATCATTCTCTGTTCGGATTCTGTTTGTTATATTTTCTTAACCTTCTGAAACCAGGTATTTCATTTTCAATTATTGATACATACTACATTATATCTTTCGACATCAGTAGGGTACACCACAATACCAGTTCTTGGTGGGATGAACTTTCAAAATTTATATATTGTCTCAATAATTTGCTGAACGTATCAAGCATAACACTAAAAATGTATGTGAGAAGTAGTGACCATTGGAGTTCAACATGGTCTGTTATGAGATAGTAACTCACTGAAGACAATGGTAGACAGTGGCGCAATTTCGTGGATTAGTTGACATTAGACCTTAACAATGTTGGATGACGGCCAGCTCTAGCGGTTTAATGGTCAAGCGTTCACGAGCGAGACTGATATGTCCTGAGTTCGAATTCCTCAATGCGGGGTTGTGGCTGTGCACTGCTGAGGAATCCCACAATAGGACGTAAAGGCCGTCCAGTGCTTTGAAGATTTCCATGATGATCTAGCTTTAATTGACTCATGAGTTCGACTATTAAATCAATCGAAAGACAAAATGCAGTTACTGAAGAGAATATATACATATACATATTGGTGGTTCCATAGATTTTAAATTTGAATTTCTATCGTAATTTCGAAGTATTTCAAAGGTTCATTAGTCGTTTATGATTGAATTTTATCAGAACTAATTTCAATGTGTATCATTTTATAAATGAAATACACAATAGATCGGAATAAGCAAGTGTTTTACAACAACACTACGTGATCTAAGAAAAAAATGAAGGAAAGCTACTGATGAAATCACGTTCATTCACAAATGTGAAATATTGATCATTTTCTTATATTTTCAGTAAACATTTACTAGTCCTATCAATTGGAACTTGTTTAATGAATTGACCTTTAAATAAGTATCATGATGAAGGTTTGACTTGATAATTTCGAATTATTTGTGTTTTGAGTAGATTGTTATAAATAAGAATAGAAGATTTGTAGATATTCCAATGAGTAGAAACAATAAATTTTCTGATGTTTCATCACTCAGTGTAAGTCACTTCCTCAGAGAATATGTAAAAAAACCAAATCAAAATTAATTCGAGTTGGTTATTTAATCTCTGAAGAAGTGGCTTAAACTGAGTTACGAAACGTCAGAAAATCGAATTTCTCTACTCATTGAAATACCTACAAATATATTAAGTTATTTACAATTTTAAAAATTATTACAGTTGTTTGTAAGTTAACGTTTTACAAGTTCATAGTGAAATAAATTAAACCTCAGACTTTGTGTTTGTATACATGGACAAGATATTCAGAAGATTTCACTACTTTACTGGTGATGCATAATAAGTAGGCTACAAGATTTATTAATTTGCAGTTTTAATAGTTGAGATCATGAGTGAATTGAAACTACACCACTATTTAAACCTGGAAGCACTGGACGGACCTTTCGTCTTATTGTGTGACCCCTCAGAAGTGCACATCCATGATTCCACCCGCGAGATTCGAACCCAGGATCTATCGATCTCACGAGCGAACGCTTAACCGCCAGACCACTGAATCGGCCTGCATCTAATGATGTTAATGTTTAATTTCAATTAATCCACGAAATTGAGAGACACATCCACCATTGTCATCAGTGAGTTACTATCTCACAACAGACACGACTGAACTCCACTGATCACTGCTTCTTAATTACAAAACTATTGTAATTAGTTAAACTTTATATAATTAGTTACATTTATATAATTGAGTTAAAACAATCTAATATCTTTGTGTTTTGTAAAAGAAGCTCAACGTCAAGTAATTTATATCTTGACAATAAGTGAACAGCTAAGTTTTATGTTTTGGCATCAATTGCATTTTATATTGATTATCTATTTTTTAGTATAAACAGTTTCCTTCATTACACGATCTTCGTATTAAGAAGTATGAAGTTGAAATTGATATTGTCGAAGTTATTATTACTACTACAGGAGGAATAGTTACTATATTGTTAGATATATATTGCATTCAATAAGAAACATTAGTTTACAAAGGTTAATCATCTCTTTGAAGGTTAATAATAGTATCATTTGAATAGGGTTTATTTATTAATGGGATATTAGCTAGGGAAAAATTGAAAACCAAAAGATGGTGAACGATCATTTGTCTTGGATAGAATCTTCAAATAATTGCTTGTGTTATACTTTAAAGTAAACCATCTTCAATGTAAATGAGGACCAGGAGAATACTAATTCAAATAATGATTTCAAAATTTTTACTTATATTTTTTGTACTAATATGTAACCGTATGTAACGCGAATAATGACTTTTAATATGAGCTGATTGCAGTCAATGCAAACATTTGTATCTTGATTCACATTCAAGACCAAGTAATTTCCACAACTAACATCTTTAAATCACTAATAAATAAAACAATTGAATGATAATTAATTTTATAATTAAATTCATGACCACCATGAAAATCTGTTAGCACTGGATGGTTATATTGTCCTAGTATGAGAATTCACATCAGTACGCATCTACAATCTCATTCGCAGGATCTAAATTCAGGACTTTCGATCCTATGCGCGAACACTTAACCTTTAAACTACTGAACCAACATTGAATTAGTTTCATTAAAAAATGTTAAATAAATTAAACATTATTAGTTTACCTTGTATAAAGAATCATGAATTCCAATAGATCATTAATCCGTTTGTTTTGTTTATGAATTTAAAAGTTTATTAACATGAAATCCATTCATAGTCCATGAATAATAACAATAGTAACATGTAAGACTATGTTGTATATAATGTAATTTGTATACAATGTACTACTACTACTAATAATAGTTTAGATAGTAAATAAGTCGTTTATTATGTTCCATTCAAAGATTCAATTCATATAAGATTTTATTCCATTCATCTCATAGTGATTAACTCAGAAATCTTGGAATGGTTGATAGCAAATTTGTTGTTTTTGTTGTTGTGTGCATGTGTGTACGTGTGTGTATGTGTGTGTGTGCGCACTAAAATATTACTAATTTAAACAAAACTCATTCAATAAGTTAACCAATTTGATACGGTTTTCATTTTTTTTTTCTAATTTTTGTGTTACTATTCAACTGTCTTGAATTACAGTAACAATATTGAATAGGGGTAAAAATGTAAAATGAATAATAATAATAATAAGAAGAAGAAGATGAAGAACAATATAGAAGAAGATTTCAGACAGGCAGAATTAGGACACAATCTCAATAATAAATTTTAATATTTCTAGATCATTTAGTAGTTTTCAGTTTGGCTTTTGTGTTGTTGTTGTTGTTGTTGTTGGTTCAAACAAGTAAAACTGATAGATTGAAACAGTAATGTCTTTTAGTATAGACTAATGGTAATATTAATTTGTTAAGCAATATATATATTCCTGTAATATTATTTGTCTAATATCTACACCCTACTGTGTTGTTACTGTCTTTTATTCTAAACTATTTACACAAATCATATGAGAAAGAAATATACAATTTAGAAAAATTAACCAATAAGAGATAAGTAATTTGAAAATGGCGTTTATTTGAAATCATAATGATATTTGGTAAATATCATAGAAAAAAAAGTTTATAGGAAGAAATAAAACAAAACAAAGGAATGACATTTTAAGATCAGATGTACATTAGAAACAACATTAAATGACATCAAGAAACAGTAGATAAACGTTATTGTTTTTTCTTACTTGTCTGGTAAATATGACTTGATAGAAATTTCCTTGTATCTTCCTATTGTTGTTTAGAACTGAAATTGATCAGTCTCTTATTGGTATATGTACATCTTATGCGGATTGTCTTGATATTGACTTATGTCACAAGTTTTCTCATGTTTTCAAATTAAACTGTTATTATTTAAAAATATATTTATGTTACTTCTCATGATTTAAGTCAGAATAATATTTTTAATGAGTTGATTAAAGCTAGATCACTATAAAAAACCTGGAATCACTAGATGGCCGTTTCGTCCTAGTATGTGATTCCTACACTCTGCACTTGAACCCAGATCCTTCGGTTTTCGCGGGTGAACTATAAGATTTTTTAAACATTAAGTGATAAAGATAAAAACAGATGATGAAGTCATATTGTAGTGAACAAGACTCAGATGGACTAATTTTATTCGAAGTTCTTTGAAAAACTACGGATTAATTAACTGGATATCAGTCAGTCTTTGGAAATTAAGTAGTTGAACACCATACTTCAGTAATTTAAATATTGACCTTCTGGCTTACTGTGTGAAATAAACAACGTAATGCTTTACATCAAAATCAACCTCTTCAGTCTGGAGCTAATGGATTAAATTCAAATCGCTTTGATCCAGCTCAGTATTATATGCGTCCTGCTTCATCTACAAGAAGTACCTTATTCGATTATACCTAATAGATCGTCGGAATATGTGCATGTAAAAAGCTTTACCTCAGAAGCATTTAGTTGCAAACCTTGCAATTCCATTCAAGCTGAAAACTTAATACTTTATTTAATCAATGTCTCAGGAAATACAGATCCTTCCTTTACAGCCATCTGCTTCACCTCTCATCTTCCCCTTAAATCTGCTACCCCCAACTGTTTTATTTCTGTTTCTACGATCATCCTCATTACATTTAATTTCGATTTCAACATTTTCCTCACAGAATTAGTACTTTTACAAAAACAAAATTTTCTTATGTATACGATTGTACAGCTTGATGATAAATTCGTTGAAAAGAGATCCCTTCGCTGAACTTCGTGTTTTAATTTTAACAAAAGTTTATTATCAGTATTATTATCATTCTGTAAAATAAGTATATATACGTGTGCGATTGTACAGCTTTGAAAATGAATTCGCCGAAAAGGGAACTCTTCACTGAACTAATCTTTCTTATTTAATGTCTTAATGAGTGAATTCCGTTTACTAACAAAAAAACTTTTAACTCTGTATTTGTTTTAACAGATCTCTTCCTTATATGTTTAATGATGAAAACACTACCATATTTGCGACTTACAAATACATCAGCGTTAGAATAACCTTTTCCTATTCTGTACTGCTTTAGAATAAGTAGACATGGGTGAAATATTTTACAGAAATATGAACATTTAATCCAATATCGGTGGCTATCGATCTGTTTCATGATATTTTAGAGAGGACAGATAATAAAATGCTCTTAGCAGCTAATCTAAGACTGACACTTTCTAGTAAAACAGAGACGTTTACACAAATAAAGGAAAAGTAATCTGAGTTTATCTCTTCAGTTTGCATCTATAAATCCGGCGCTTTCTACAGAAATAGATATATTGCGTACACTATTAGGCAATTTAACAGAAGAATAAGGGAAAGTTTAGTAAGTCAGTCAAACGAAAATAATATGCAGCTACATCTTGCTACATCCGGTTGACAATGATCATATGGTAGATAAAATAACGTCATTATGAATGATCTATCATATAGCTTTGTTGTTTCCCAATGGGGTTCAATCCAATCTCTTATATGTGACAGAGGCTATGCGGATTCGAACTCTTAACCTTAGTTTAAATGCGCAGAGGAAATTTATGATACTTTAGTCTCCTACTTGAACCTAATACCACTTAAAGAACGGTTAAACTAACTTTTAACATCCCGTATTTCTTTGTCTTTCATCACCTCATTCTGCTTATATTCCTTACTATTTAATTGTGTGCACAATTTTAATAACGCAATTTCGATATCCTTTTATAATTGTTATTAATTCAAAGCCTTTTTATCCAAGTTTGACCTATTCTTCCTCTAATGAAACGTTAATTAATAATTTCATTATTTCACATTTTGTTATTTTCGTCACTGTTAGTACACCTATCTTCTTGCAATCCATTTGTACTATTTACGTATTTTATGTAGTAATGCTTTATGATAGTCTAATAGAAAACAATCTAATTCGTTTATATATTATGTTTATGATCAGAATGTTAAAGAAGTAGGTATCATCATATTGATTAATAATTTGACTGGAAAGCAGATTTCAATACGCTACAAAAACTTTCAATCTCTTTACTCTTGAATATTTTGTCAATAAGCATTGAAGCTGAAGAGTCTCACAGTAGGACGAAACGGCCATCCAGTGATTCCAGGTTTTCCATGGTGGTCCAGCTTCATTTCACTCATGATCTCAGCCATTAAAAAAAGCTAAATTCCCCTGAATGGTGACACATGAAAAATTATTCACATCAGAAGTAAGATACCTTTACTCCAATGGCAAGTTGTTAATGAAAATACAGATGTTTATTAAGAGAAAAAGTAAAGATGTCACTAGATCTCTTTAGTTATTTAGAGAATAAGTAATAAATTCCTTTTTTCTACAGTGCAAAACTGACCATTGGATCATTGAATATGTTTTTGATTAAATGAATTCAGTAACTCAGTAGATGTACATGTTTGACGATTCGAGTGAAATATGCTGGATTAGGCTCACAAATATAAAAATTGACATACAGCTGAATAGTGAATAATCAGTCAGTCAGTTCGCTATAACGTAGGACCTGGTACATATATGCATTAGTCAAGTTGCCATACCTCGTTAGTGCAACAAGAGAAACACCAAATCCATAAAAATAGGTACTTCAATAGTGGAAATATATAAAACAAAGATTGCATTGTACATAGTACGGGAAGGAAGAAATAGTTCCTAGAATAAAAGATATGAAGCGATTTTAATCTCATAGTTTAAGGGAAGATAGTGAGTGTATATAGCTACGACACTGTGATCGATTCTGAGCCACGTCACTCAAAGTCTCTGGCAATTGGTTACGATATTCACGCGGACCACAACCAAAAAGTTTGCATTTACCAACATGCCTAAGACTAAAATTTGGGGACTTCACGCATGGATGCCACGTTTTGGTTTATCCGCCTCTCACTTTCTTTCAACCGTCCCCAACACTAGTCGGCACTGCGCGTCGTGCTAATCGGTGTTCATGTATACGTAACACGTGGCTCAACCATCTCAGTCGATGAAGATTCACAATCTCATCAATTGATTTACCAACACTTTTACTTATCTGGTGATCCCAAAAGGTACGAGCAATATTTCTAAAGCATCTGTGATCAAATACTAGTATCTTTTAATCTTAATGGCCAAAGTTCGCAACCGTTAAGTAGAACACAGAACAAACTGCCGTGCAATATACTCATCGCTTAATTTCATAGACATATATCTCGCCTTCGCTATAATTAACTTAAGTTGGCAAAAGCCAAACAATCTTTTCGAATCCGTGATGAAATTTCGTCAATCACCAACTCATTAGAACTGATCAAACTTCCAAGATAAGTGAAGTTGAATCTTAGATCCCATTGTTATCCATAATCTATCAGTTATAAATACACTCATTTATGTTTCTAAAAAGAAAAAAAAACAACAACTTTATTTCTTCTACATAACATAATATTTAGTACATTAATAATGATAATAATAGTTTATTTAGTTAACAATTTAATATGAACATTCTTTTTCTCGTTTCAAAACCTTCTCTTTATTTATTTCATTGAATCTATATGGATATGTTCATCAACATTTCACTTTAATTAACTATTTAATAGAAAAATAAATAAATAAACAAGAAGTAATTTAGATATAAATTCACCATGTGAACAAAATGACCACCCCCCTTGTTTTTAAATAGTTGAACATCACGTAGATTCATACTTAGGTCAATTGAATTTATGATTATTAAAATTGGAATGAAAGTAACGATAATAATAATCGAGAAGAAGAAGGGAAGGAGAAGAAGAAGAAGAAGAAGGAGGAGGAGAAGAAGAAGAAGAAGAAGAAGGAGGAGGAGGAGGAGGAGGAGGAGGAGGAGAAGAAGACGAAGAGGAGGAGGAGGAAGTGATCGAAATAGATCGAAAAGAGAAAAAAACTTGTTTTTATGGACTAATTGTTTTGTATTGAATATAAATCTCATTAAGTTAAAGTTTTGTTTAGTGACTATTTGAAGGTCATTGATAATAGAAGTTCGTTGTGTAATTTTGTCATTGCTTATATATAGATTTATTTTATAAACCTAATAGTTAGTTGTTGAATACATTTTTTAAGATTAAAAGTTAAACGTTAACATGATAAGGCGTGCTGAGAGCAATATAAATTGAGAAAGTAATTAGTAGTATATTCATACTATCGTTGATTAAGCCTAACTCTTTATTTAGTCATCTTTTTTTTAGAAATAGGAGTGTCGGTGGCATTGAATCATATTGTCTAATGTTTAAGATTTACCTTTAAGTTTGCAAGTGTGACATTCTTTAAGGAGATTTAGGGGTTATGATCTCGATCCAGTTTGTGATTCATAATGAATACTGGTGATATTAATCGAAGGAAGAATAAGGTATACGCTGAAAAGTCATTGTTTCTTAATGATTTCATCAGATATTGATTAAAACCGTCTTTGATCAATTTATGACAGTATAGTTATTTTGGTGGAGTTTTGTATAGTTAATTTTGAGGTGAGTATTTACATATGAACAAACATACGATTCTAACTGATGAATTTTACTGGAGAAAATGAGATACAAAACGCGTTCTCTACAGTAAAATAACTCAGAGATTTTCATTACTAATAGATGAAGCCTAATCTGCGATTCACCCAATTATGTACGTCTTTATTTACATTTTATAAGATGGAGATCGGTTTGGTTGATTTGTGTTGATTGATCCATAGTAAGTCATAACGTACAGTCACATCATGTAAATATAGAATTATCAATCAAAATTTCTGATACATTAGGAACTCTTTCAATGTAACTTTGAAGGCTTTACCAAATGTACGAAATAGAATTCAAAGTACCAGGTGTTGGAACAACACAGTAATGTATTTCTTCATTAATGTTTATTTTCCAAACTAGATCTTACCATACTGATTTAAGTAAGTAGAAAGTGGTATTGAAAACCAATAACACCTATTAGAATTCACACTCAACTATGTATTGACTAAAGTTAGAAATTTAAGTGATTGAATTCTAACAAAATCACTCTATAATATGTTGTTCAGTGTATTGTGATGTGACCAATGCTTGATTGTGTATATGATCTAATGTTCCATATTAGTTTTCAGCCACTTTACTGCTTATACTGATTCATAGAAAAGATATTTCCAAAAAGTGAATGAATGCATTTTAACAAAGAAAATTTCCTTTTGGATGAGATCATTTCCTTAGACTGTACTATGATAGCTATCAGTAATTTCACATGTGGTTTTCTATATTAAGATTAAAGAGCTTAACAATATCAAACAAAATTATGAAAGCTAACCAAAGCTTTTCTTCAAGTATAATGATTAATTAATTAATAATGATAATTACTATTATTACAATTATTATTCAGTTGAATTTATGAGTCAATGGAAGCTAGGCTACCATAGAAAACTTAAAAGCACTAAACTAGCGTTCCGTCTTATTGTGGGAGTCCTCAGCAGTGCGCATCCACAATCCCGCCTTGGGAGATTCAAACCCAAGACATATCAGTCTCGCACGTGAACGCTTAGACTCTATACCATTGAGCTGACATCCAATGGTGTTAGTGTCTAACTTCTACTAATCCACGAAGTTGCACCACCTTCCACCATTGTCATCAGTGAGTTACCATGTCATAACAGACCATGTTGAACTTCACTGGTCACTGCTTCTCACTAGAACTTCAGAAAATACCTCTTGAAGCCAGTCACTAGTGAGCATATACTGAATAACATCAAAAAGGTTTTTATGGATATTATAGTAATTTTAATAGTTGAATTTATGAGTCAATTGAATGTAAATCACCATGGAATACCTAGTAGCACTGGACAGCTGTTTCATCCTAGCATAAGATTCTTCAACAGTTTGTATCCATGATAAATAATGCATAAAATTAAAGTCTTACATCATTTGACAACATCTTCATTCTTTCTTAATAACTCAATTGATTTTATTTGTTGATTTTAGAAATGAAAAACAGGTTCTACATCATCTATCAGTTTCAATTCCTTTCAACAATCATCTACTTCTATATTAAAATGTTAATCCTTTTAATTGTAATATATATTAAACAATTATATTTCTCTCATCATCATATCATAATCTAAGGGAGTAGACTATGGTAGACTAATGTTCACTATTCACATATTATTGTTTCTATCTTTTATTATTATTTAATAATAGAATTTTATCAGATATTAGCTGATAGCTTATTTCAATCTATAATTGACCTATATTAACTTATCATTATTGAATATTGAAGAATAACCTGATTAATTGAGAGCTTAAATGTTTTTTTTTAAAATAAATAAGACATTTCATTTATGAGTAAATTAATCCTACTCCTCCGCCTCCTACTACTACTACCACCACAACTACCACTACTAATACCAATACTACTACTAATACTACCATACTACTAATAATACTAATACTACTACTAATAATCATATTAGTCACACAAACAATCTCTTGACTACCAAATGTGAATTCAATTAAAATGGTAACATATATACATATATATATTCAAAGAATCTTAAATTATAGGCATGAGATTAGTGACCCAAAAAAAGAATAATGCTTCGACATAAAACCTGAGTATTCAATTAAGTGCGTGACTAAATCTATAAGACAATATTATTATTATTATCATTATTAATAGTATATATAAGTAGTATTAATAAACCAGATGAAAAAAATTTTTTACCCATAATTTTTTGTTTGTTTTATTTTAAAAAGCTACATAGCATGTGATAAAATTGATAATCGTTTTCTTTTTAGGTTTCTTTCTTGATGTTACTCGCCCATTGATTCTTAGACAAGACAATGAAAAAGTGATAAAGATAATTTTTAATAGTTGGAAATATATGTGATGACACCCAATAAGGTTAGTTATTTTATAAATAAGGTGTGTATGAAATATTGGGGGGAATTATGTTAATTATTTTGGTAAACACTCTCTATTTCTCTTATTTTATCTGTGATGTTTGAAAATAGGGTAATTGTTGGTTCTAATTGTTGAAATAGTTGATGCATCTTTGCATAAGTTTGGTGTTTATACTAAACTTGTGGTGAGTGTTCAATTAAGTAAGTATGTTGGGAATTAAAAGTGATTGAAGTACAGCAAAGAAAAACTATGAACTTCATCCCTCCTCGAAGAGCATAGGCCAACCACCAGAACTCTTCATCCAACCTGTCCCAAACAATAGTTTCCAGTTCTTTCCACTTACTATTTATTCTTTTTAATATTTGCTTTCAATTTTCGATACACTGTGTTCTTCGGCCTTCTTCTTTTCTGTTTCCCTTCATAATTCCAAATCAGCGCATGCCTTGTGATGAAGTTTGATGATTTTTGAAATGTGTGTTTTACACACTTCTAATGGCTTTTGTTAATCTTCTCTTCAGTTGGAAGTTGGTTTGTTTTCTCCCAGAGTAGGCTGTTGCAGATGGTGTCCGGTCAATGGACCTTCACTATCTTACGTATACAATTGTTGATAAATACTTGTACCTTCTTCATGATGGTTGTAGTATTTCTCCACGTTTCAGCTCCATACAATAGAACTGTCATGACGTACGTATTTTAGATTCTCAATGTTATAGTGGTTGACAATTATTTTGAGTTCCATGTTTTTCAATTGTAGGAATGCGGTCCTTGCCTTGTCAATCCTTGCCTTTACGTCTGCATCCCATCCTTCTTGTTCATCGATGATGCTTCCCAGGTACATGAAGCTTTCGACATCTTTCAGATTTTCGCCAACATGTTGGTGTTGACGCTTTGATAGGTGTACTGAAAACTATGGAATTCAATAATTATTGTGTACAGTATCAGAATAAGTATACTTAATGTTATTGAAATCGACAAAATGTAATTACTTAGAAGTAAGATTTCATTTCCGTTAAACTAATCAATTAGAGTAGCTTTAATTACTTGAAACTATGATGCTCATAAATTTACGTCTCAAACGTTTTAAACAATCATTTGGTCTTGTTTGTCTGAATATTCCCATTGACGTTTAGGACTCTTATTGACATACGTGCTAACAGTACGTAAAACAGAAGCATTTTATGCAAAGATGGATAGTGACTAGTAATGGAACCTAGAACACGCGTTTCGTCTTATTTGCGACGCGTCAGATGGATGTGCCAGTATCTCAGAGTTGGTGTTCACTCTGGGGCTCGAACTAAGTACCGTTCGCTTCAAACGCCATCACATTATCCAATTAGCTACTGAGACCTGATAGCCACTTCGTTGTGCAATGGGGTGAAAATTAAATTCAATTGGTATTGTTTATTTGTATCTTCTCAAATAGGACGAAACGCGCGTCCCGGATTCCACTTGTAGCCACTTTCCATCTTTGCACATAATGATGTAATGGTGTAAAATCAAGTTGTAAGAAAGGTAGGGGCAGCTAGACCAAAACATAGCACAAATCCACAAAGTCACAGACAAGTGGACTGAACCATCTTGGTAGGTGTAGACTACCTGGTGGGGATCCGTTACACGATAGCAACCGATAGTTAAAGACCTTCAATGACATGACTCAAAGTCGTTTACAATCGCGCAGGTGAATCCACTCTTTGTGTTCTACCAAATTCTAATCTTCTGAATTCTTCATTTCCTTTTTTTTCTCTATCCAAATTTATTTCACTGGTTTATACTCCTTGAATAACATCTTCAAACCATAATCTTTCCGATTACTGCTTATAATTTTACTAATTCTACCATTTAGGGGATTTAAATCAACAATTGTATCTCTGTGTTAATATGTTATAACAACTAGAACTGATGTACGTACGTACGAAGTTCTACGTTGTTGCTGACTGACTGACTGACTGACTAATGATTGTAAGTAATCATTTTACCATATCACTAGTATAATACATATAATTTTACTAGAAATCTTGATATACTAGTTAATATACTACTGATAATTAAAAAAAATAGACTTTGATGAATAACTCTAATCATAATTATTCATGTCAATAGAAATGTAGACGTTATTGAAGTTTATCAATACTTCTGCTATGTAATGTATACATATATTTAAGGAACAATAAATGGATCTATTAAATTGTCTAATTTCCCTACTCTTTCATTTATTTGAAAATGTATTATCCCCATGAAATACCGGAACTTATCAATCTACACAGAATATATTATTGATAAATTATATGTATTAACTAAATGATCTGACTGAAATAAGATAATGGTTAAACTTTATTTTAGTTATTTCTTCTCTTCTTTTTTTTCTTCCTTTCTATTTATTCTCATACAAAAATATTGTCTATAATAAAGAAGGGTTGTTGTGGATATTATAGTAAATTCATGAGTTACCCAGTTTCGAGGATTGGTTGAAGTTAGATATTGACACCAGTGAATGCCGGCATTTGATCTTCCACTACTCAGTTTCTCTTCAGGATTCCAAGTTGAGGCTTGACTCGTGATGCAGTTTGATGATTTTTGAAATATATGTAATATCAAGTTCCAATGTCCTTTGTTGATTTCCTCTTCATTTGGAAGTTCGTTTGTTCTCTCACACAGAAGGCTGTTGATGATGGTATCCGGTCAATGAGTGTCGAGTATCTTGTGTAGACAACTAGTTTTCCAAGTTTCAGCTCTGTACAATAGAATTATTTTTACATTGGTATTGAAGATTGTGATTTTGATATTGGTTGACAGTTGTTTTGAATTCTATATGTTCTTCAATTGTAAGAATGTGGCAGTTCCTTTGCCTATCCTCACCTTTATGTTCACATCCGTAATGTTTCCCTATATACACTGTCGAACGCCTTGTCATAGTCAATGAAGTTGATCTATAGTGACGGATTGCAATCAACTGATTGTTTAACAATGATCCGTAGCGTCGCGATTTGATCTTTGTTCGATCGATCCTTACGAAATCCAACTTTTTGATTTTGCAGTTGGGCGTCTACAGAATTTTTTTTTCATTTGGTTTAGCAACACTCTCATGAAAACTTTTGTTGGTACTAACAGTAATATGATGCCTTTGTAGTCCTCTCTTAGTTAACAGGTAACTTATAAATTTACATCTTATGTTTGGTGTCTGATTAATTTATTGGCTTCTGTCAGATCATGATTATGTACATTTGATATTTTTTAAATTATATGAGAATGTAAAAGCTGTAATAACCTCCTATTGCAACTTTATTTTCTTTTTGAAGCTATGGATTGAAAAATCTGATTACCTCAGGCACTTCTGATGGCGTATTTATTTTTATGATAATATTACCAGTTATTGGTTTGTATATTTTAACCAAATGTAAAATCCATAATATTACACAGTCAACCTCTTCAAAGTGTACAGTATTGTATGTCGAGAATTCTTGGTCCAACTTATAAAGTCCACAATCAAAATACGTTTTCGCCATTTTACAAATGAATTTATCAACCATAATTGACGTTGTGAGACTATCAGTTTATAATCATTATTTGAATTGTTTCAAGGATTTTGTTATAATCTTATGATAAACCAGTGTCATTATAACTGAATAATTAGTATCAATTTATCATCTAAAGTGGTTATCGTTGAATTCATTCGTCAATTCTTCCCATTGTTATTTAGGACTGCAATTGATCAGTCTCTTATTGGCATATGCGCATACTGTGCAGACTACCTCGATATTGCCTGAAATCACAAGCTTTATAACAAAGATAGTTGGTAGCTAGCGGTAGAATGTAGGACGCGCGTGTTGTCCTATATGAGACTCGTCAGCTGGATGTGTATGCATCCCAGGGTTGATGTTCTCTCTAGGACTCGAACTTAGTACCGTTCTCTCCAAACGCCAACACGTTATGCACTCAGTTACTAAGTCCTGATAGGCAATCGCTTGTGCAATGAGGTGAAAATATATTCACTGGTGTTGTTTTACTTTTATCTTCCCATTGTTATTTAGGACCGAAATTTATCAATCTCTTGTATGCATATATGCATCCAGCTGACGAGTCGCAAATAGGACAAAACGCGCGTCGTGGATTCCATCACTAGCCACTATGCAATCTCTGTTCTTATTATTATCATCAGAATAGGGAACTAATGATACAATAAATTATCAATAATAACTGTTCACTAATTAAACGTAGTTATGTAGTGTAATTTTTTCACAATAACTTACAAATTTCTATTCACTTATTTACAAATGTATGAGAAACTATACATTCATCAAACGTAATACTAAAGTGATCGAAAATTAAATAACTAGGGTTATTGGAGTTATTAGAGTTTATTAAAGGTTTCTTATTATGTAATCAACCTAAACTCCGGAAACACTGTCTGATATCAATTAATTCTACTATATAAATAAAAACAAATAGAATGAATAGCATGGTAATTAGCTATAATAAAAAGCAAACCAACAATATAAACGGATATTTAAACAATTAGTATTCTCATATGCCTCATATGTAATAATAATAATAGTAATAATGCTAATAATAATACTAATACTACTACTAATAATAATAAATTGAATTCTGTCATTAATGAATAATGAAACGTGCCAGGATATCAGTTGTTTTTCTTTTTTTATTTTTTATATTAGCGAATTTATGAAACGTACGGAGCTGAAAATTGTAGAACTACAACAACCACAATCAAGAAGGTATAAGTATTTATAAATAGCTGTCTACGCAAGATACTCAACATCCATTGGCTGGATACTATCAGCAACAGTTTACTCTGGGAGAGAACGAACCAGCTTTCAGCTGAAGAAGAAATAAGGAAAAGACGATGGAAATGGATAGGACATACATCATCAAAATGTATCACGAGGTAGCCCCGGTTTGAAATCCTGAAGGGAAGCGGAAAAGAGGAAGGCCAAAGAACACGTTACGTCGAGAAATAGAATCAGATATGAAAAGGATGAATAGCAACAGAAGGAGCTGGAAAGGATTGCTTGAAACAGGGTTGGATGGAGAATGCTGGTGAGCGATCTATGCTCCTTCATGAGGAGTAACAGGGGTAAGTAAGCAAGTAAGTAAAAATTTATGAAACGGACTAGAAATGTAAGTTTTAATTTATTGTGGCAAAAGAACAATAAATGAGTACCTTTAGAAAGTTAGATAAAACATGAAGATATTACTTACTCATTATAATAGCAATCCATAAGCATTCTGATCTTAGAGAGAGGAAAAATAGTTATCGATGTATAACAGTCAGTGTTATTGCAAGGGCCGCATTTCTACAATTGAAGAACATATAGAATTCAAAACAACTGTCAACCGATATCAAAATCACAATCTTCAATACCAATGTGAAAATAGTTCTATTGTACACAGCTGAAACTTGGAGAAATACTACAACCATCATCGAGAAGATAAGAGTATTTAGGAATAGTTGTCTACAAAAGATACTCGACACTCATGACCGGATACCATCATCAACAGCCTTCTGTGTGAGAGAACGAACTTCCAAATGAAGAGGAAATCAACAAAGGACATTGGAACTTGATATTACATATATTTCAAAAATCATCAAACTGCATCACGAGTCAAGCCTCAACTTGGAATCCTGAAGAGAATCTGAGAATAGGAAAGCGAAAGAACACATTATATCGGGAAATAGAATCAGATGTGAAAAGGATAACAACAGGAAAAAGCTGGAAAGTACTGCTTGTGACAGGGTTGGATGGAGAGTGCTGGTAGTTGGCCTGTCCTCTTAGAGGAGGGATAACAAGC
The DNA here is from genome assembly GCA_944470405.2 of Schistosoma mattheei. Taxonomy (NCBI): domain Eukaryota; kingdom Metazoa; phylum Platyhelminthes; class Trematoda; order Strigeidida; family Schistosomatidae; genus Schistosoma; species Schistosoma mattheei. The sequence goes on from OX103944.1 coordinate 40,060,403, forward strand.
GTAAGTAATTAATCCAGCGTTGTTTTTGTTGTTGTTCAGAATGATCAATATAATGGTGTTGTGATTTTAAAATTAGATGAATCGTTTGCTGGACTTTCATTTCGGTTAATATCTTTAACGCCTACATTTTGTAGAAATAGGCTTTCCAGTTATTTCAAAATTGTTATATCAGTTCATTTTGATAGTTTGAAGAAATAAGCAAACTGAAAGACTGAACACTGAAAGGGAATAAATTCAATATTCTCCACGAAATAAACTGAAATAAATGCATGAAACATTACATTGAATGAATGGAACTTAGAAGTGATGTTAATGTATTTCAGCAATGATAAACCATGAAACGTTGATAATCTGGACCAGGAAAAGTTTAAGAATGCCGGTGACTTTCTAGGAACATGATAATCAGATCGATAGAAACTGAATAAACATATGAATTTGTGTCCATTTCACATAACTATACGGAAAAAGAAATCGTTTACAAAACCGGAAACCGACTGCAAAAAACAGTAAACATGGATAGAAGAACAAATATAGACAACAAACTTTATGAAAAAAACCAGTCACAAATACAAATTCTCATTACATACTGACATAACGCTTGTGAAATACTCGAAATGCTCATTTTCACATGAATTAGGTATTGAAAATGTTGTTCAGAGTGATAATAAATGCATTATACTTTGTAGTGGCTTTGCTTCATTATTCAATCACTTCGATAACCGTTGTAATATAGATCTCAACGGTGTTAAAAATCAGAAGACAATTAGAAACGACAACTACAGTTTATTAGTCGATAGCATAGATCACAAAGTTATAAGTAAAACAAACGAATTTAAAGCAGAGAGGTGAATAAGTATTTATGAGCGATGACATAGTCAAATCGCATAACGGCGCAACAAGACAAACCAAAGGCTAATAGTGTTAATGTCTAACCTCAACCAATCCAAGAAATTGCGCGACCATCTTTCATTGTATTGAGGTAGACACCTGATTCTACCTGACACGGATTAGCTCCCCTGGTCACGACTTCTAACCAGAACTCTGAGAATTTTCTCACGAAGCTAGTCAGTAGTGAGCACACGGTAGTTATCAGTATAGTGGTTGTGAAGATTGTTAAGTTTTTGATTGAGATCATGAACCGATTGATTTTAGAACACCATTGAGAACCTAGAAGCACTGGACGGCCGTAGATTAGTTAAGGTTAGACATTAACATCATTGGATGCCGGCCGTGTCAGTGGTTTAGTAGGTTAAGCGTTCGCGCGCGAGACCGAAGGTCCTGGGTTTCAACCCGCGAGGCGGGACCGTGTATACCCACCGCTGAGGAGTCCCACAATAGGACGAAACGGCCGTCCAGTAATTCCAGGTTTTCAGTGGTGTTCTAACATCAATCGGTTCATGATCTCAATGAAAAACTTAACAGTCTTCACAACCACTATACTGACAAAGGCTAATAATAGGATTTGAGTACATATATACATGAGGAGGAGGATGAATGATCGAGTGATATTTAAACTATCAACATTTTAGCCAGAATCTGTCTTGCACTCTAGTGATCTTAAAGGTACAATGAAATATGCAAATTGTTACTGTTTAAATAAGATTATCTGTTAAGTTAATAACAAGGACTTAAACAAAATAAACCATCATCGAAATTAATTGTAGAATAATTACTATAACTTAAATCACCAAACATTATCAAAGACATCTATCCAAATTGTAAATCATCTCAATTATTCCAAAATGGTTTAACTTTATAATAATTGTAAAACTTGATACATATTGAGGTAAGCACCCAACTGTGTCATAAAGCAAGCCTTCATATGGAATCCTCAAGGCCAAAGGAAAAGAGGAAGACCAAAGAACACATTACGTCGAAAAACGAAGACAAACATGAGACAAATGAACGAAAATTGGATAGAACTTGAAAGGAAGACCCAGGATAGAGTGAGTTGGAGAATGATGGTGAGCGGCCTACACTCCATTGGGAGTAAAAGGTGTAAGTAATTAAGTAACGAAGTTTTATTTATTTCTTTTAACACATAGATATTGGTACAAGGAGGCACCATATATATATGCGCCACACAAGTCTCATTTGATATGTGTGAGGCCTGTGACACTGACCGGGTGCCCAAACCGAAACAGATGGTTTTCTTAGGAGGCCAATCCCCGAGCCTTCAATCTGAAGGTCTGATCCACAAGGCAGTGGAGCATCTAGTGAAGATGCAGTCCCAGGGAAGCCAGTGACCAACAAGTGGTTCATACACCATTTTTTCCCACAGGATACTGGAGCCTATGTGCACCATTAGTTTGGAATTCGGTTAGAACGCCGAACATTCGCTTTTCGTCCTTTCATTTTAGTAAACGACATCCTCGTCACGAGAAGCCAGTGAGTAGGACTTCCATGGCAGAGGCTATATACGCGTGACCATTTGAGAGCATTTCGTGAGGGAGAGCGGACTATCCTAACTCTCGGCCGTATCAGGGCATTTGGGGGCAAGTAAGGAAGTAATTAAGTTGGTACAAATTTATTGAAATGAATATTCTTCATTCATCTATATCCCATTATTATTTCTTCTTTTTTTAACAAAAAAAAATGTTAATTTAATCATATTTGGATACAAGATAATTAAAAGTGTTTATATTCATTGAAATTATAAATTTCTTTATTATTTGGATTACAATATTAATAATATAATGACTGTATTAAGCATAATGTATTACTTCCATAGAATATATAAATATATATAATTCAATAAAAAGAAAAGAAATGATACAATGTTATGTGTATAATGTTTTTCTTTCTTTTCTTTTTTTCTTTTTTCTAAAAAAAGTACATCCTTATTTCTTCTTGTTACTTTCATGAATTAATTTTACTTACAAAAAGAAAGGAGAACAACATTCTTCCAAATTGTAACAATCATTTATTCTTTTTAAACATCCAACATTTGTGGACATTTTTATTAGTATCTATGGTTAATTATTATTATTATTATTATTATTATTATTATTATTATTATAATGATAGTGTACTTATCTAAATCATCTTAAATGATATACAAGTAGGTAATCATATTAGGTCATATGTGTGGTGAATCAGAATATTAAAGATTCTATAATCTATTTGATATAGTGAGAAGAGTTGTAGTTTAAGAAACGAATTTTAATGAAGTTTTATTCTTTGAGTTAAATGATTCAATTGTGGAGATTGCACTGGTTCTCTTGAACAATATCATTAGCACAAAGTTTTAAAGATGTGTGAAATGTTTGAGTTTTTCCACATATGACTCATAACTTGTCCTGTTCACATCGATCTTGTTTGATTATTGTTAACCTGTAACCTATCATATGTCTATTTTTCTATTTTGATTGTATCTCCATTTGATCTGATCATTGGTCCATGATTTTTCGGAATGATTGATTAATTGCATTGATTTCAATGTGTTCGTTGATTGCTGATAGACCAGAGTGCCAAACGTTTAAAAGTTCTCCAATGTTTTCAGAATTTCCTTTATCCAAGATTTCAACATTTTTCCAGTCGATTGTGTGTCCACAGTTGTCTACATGCAGTGATATAAACGAAGATGTATCATGGAGTTTGATCGCTAAGTGATGTCTATGTAGGCAAAGATGAGGAAGGCGTTCACTTTATTTGGTGTAATGTTTCTCGGAGTTGGAACAAGTTATTTTTGTAGATGACATTCAGTTTTTCTTCTTACGTCGTTTCGTTCTTTGGTTTGCATGTGGTTAAGTGAAGTGATTTTGCTGATCTGTGTGGCACATCGATTTCAAACAGCTTTAATAATCTTGTAGTAATTCCAGGTGTCCTTTATATATTGCAGAGTGATCCATATGTTGGTTTCTATACTTTATTTTGTTTCTCTTGATGCTTTGGGTTGATATCTTTTAATGAAGCTGATTGGGTAGTCGTTCTTTTGAACAAAAATATCTATAAAGACTATAAGAAATCAACAAACACATTGAAATCGATTCAATCTATCAACCAGTCAGAAAAAATTATGGACAAATGCAGGACCAAGAATAAAATCAGTGAGAGATACAATCAAAATAAAGAAATAAGCAGTGGTAGGTTAAAGGTTAATAGTAACCATTCAAGTTTGAATTAACAGGATTAGCTGTCACATCCAGAGGAATTCGTACACTTCACTTCTACCTGAAGTTTGTGTTGATGATGTTATTCAGTAGAACAATGAAAGCTCCATGATCATACCATCCAACTCAGTGAACAAAACTTCACGTTTAGTCTATTAGAACCTATGCCAAACTTGAACGAAATAGCCATCCAATGCCGCCATAATTTCAGTGGTGGTCTAGCTAAGAGCAGTTCGTAATCAAAGATATGAAAATTCTGCACTCTGAATATTTTCTCCTATACTAGTTATGTGGTTTTTAATTTTGTTTGGAAGTAACCTTTAACAAATGAAATTCATGAGTTTTGCATTATTTTATACATTAAAATATTGATGTATTTTGAAGTTATTAAATTGACTCATGAATTCAACTACTAAATTACTAAAATCTCCACAAACCACCATTCCGATAATAATCATCATGTGCTCATTAGTGACTCGATTTACGAGGTATTTACTGGAGTTCTAGCGAGAAGCTATGACTAGTGAAGTTCAACTGTGTCTGTTGTAGAGGCAGTTACTAGTTCAAGACAATGGTGGACAGTCGTACAAAATCGTGGATTGGTTGAAGTTAGACATTGACACTGCTGAATGTCGGTTCAATAGTACAGAGGTTAAGCATACTTGCGCAAGACCAAAGGTCCTGGGTTTGAGTACCACGTATGGGATCGTGGGTACGCACTGCTCAGAAATCTCATGCTAGGACGAGACGGCCGTCCATTTCTTCTAGGTTTTCCATGATGGTCTAGCTTTAATCGACCCATGGATTCAACTATTAAATTATTCGTGGAAATGAGAACTATTATCTAGGTGGCTTATGGTGCTTATCAAATATTCAAATTATATAATTTGACAATAGATTTCAACAGTTTCATTTCAACTATAAATAAATGTAGATGAACCAGTCAGTCAACCAACACGAAAGTCAGAATTCCCAATACAAATTTAAAGCCACTTTGACATGAATGGGGTGGACGCTTGAAGATCTAGCATACAAATGTTTATTAACAGCTGTCTACGTAAGATATTTTAAATCCGTTGGCCAGATACTATCAGCAACAACCTACTGTGAGAGAAAATAAACCAGATCCCAACGGATGAAGAAATCAGGAAGAAGCGCTGGAAGTGGATAGGACACACATTGAGGAAACCACTCATTTGCGTCAGAAGACAAGTTCTTGGTTGGAATCCCCAAAGTCAAAGGAGAGGGAGAAGACGAAAGAACACATTACGCTGGGAAATGAAGACAGACATAAGAAGAATGAAGAACAAATGAATAGAACTGGAAAAGAAGGAGAATGCTGATCGGTGGCCCATGCTTAATTGAGTTTAAAAAGTGTAAGTAAGTGTTCGGTTTATTCAATATTTAATTATGTCATATTTGAGTTCAATTACTTTTTTCTAAAATCAATAAAACATGAAAAAAAACACATTTTCCTCAAATTTAAAACTACAGTGATCATGATCTCAACTATATATATATATGCATAAAAACATGCGATCACACTTAAATCATTTCCGTTTTAATCATGTTCACAAACAGTTTAGGTCAGTTAGTAATTAGTGATTTCGTTCGTTTTATTTTTTGAACACTTTTTCAAGTTTTCATTTATAATCAGAATAAATAGAATATTCCACAGCTTTTCAATAACTTTTACTATATATGTTATTCCCAACAACAACAAATTCTCAGTTTATTGGTTGTGGAGATTGTTATGTTTTTGATTGAGATCATGAATCGATTGATGTTAGACCACCATTTAAAACCTGGATGCACTGAACGTCCGTTTTGTCCTATTGTGGGACTCCTCAGCATGATCTCAATCAAAAACTTAACAGTCCACACAACCACTAAACTGATAATTACCATGTGCTCACTAGTGACTAGCTTCGTGAGAAAATTCTCAGAGTTCTGGTTAGAAGTCGTGACCATTGGAGCTAATCGGTGTCGGGTAGAAACAGGTGTCTACCTCAATACAATGAAAGATGGTCGCGCAACTTCGTGGAGTGGTCGAGGTTAGACATTAACACTATTAGATGCCAGCTCAGTGGTCTAGTAGGTTAAGCGTTCGCGCGCGAGACTCAAGGCCCTGAATTCGAATCCCGAGAGCGTGATCGTGTGTACGTACTGCTGAGGAATCCCACAATAGGACGAAACGGCTGTCCAGTGCTTCCAGGTTTTCAATGGTGGCCTAACATCAATCGGTTCATGATCTTAATCAAAAACAAAAATTCATTTCTTAATTCACATTTAAATTCAATTTTTGAAATGAATTTTCGATTAAGATCATGATCCAATTGATGTTAGACCACCAATGAAAACCTAGAAGCATTGGACGGCCGTTTTGAAATAACTGTTTGTCAATTTTTTTAGGTTTGTTGGATTGTTGTCACCGTTTTAAATGAATAGTTCGGTAAAGATTCATTGTCATTTATTAAGTAATATTCAAGTCACAGTATTTTTGTTTATGAATAGCTCTTGATTGTGTCTTCTAGAACTAGATCCTTAATTTTGAAACTTTCTGATTATTATCGCTATTACTATTAATACGACTCCATTGTTATTTAATTCAATTGATTTTATTTTGTCAACCTGATGTGTTAATGCAAGCTTTGGATAGCAGAAAATATTTTAACGCTTTACATTAGATAAGATTAATAGACTAGCTGATTTAATTTATAGAATTTTATTACCAGTAAAGAAAACACATATTTGAGATTGGTCACTGTCCAGTAATCATCAGTGTCTGTACATGGTTATCTTTCAATCAACCATTTTATCATTTAGTTATAAACAACTCAGTACAAGGAAAAAACATGTATTAGCTCCAGTTTTGAATTATCATATCAGTTCAATAAAATAATTTCTGACGAAAGGTGAATAATATTAGCATTGTTCCTAGCAGAAAATGAATTATAAAAATCACAGATGTATCTCTGGGTCTATCAATCAAGGGACGAGCATAAAACGTGGCAGTTCGCTCTGTTCTACTTTACGGCTGCAAAATTTGGCGATTAAGAGTTGAAGATAATCGTAAGCTACTGGTGTTTGACCACAGATGCCCTACAAATATTACTTACATATTCTGGGATCAACGGGTAAGTAATAGTGAGGTTAGATGCAGTGTACTAGAAAATGATGGTAAATCAGTTGATGAAATTGTCAATCTTCACTGACTGAGATGGTTGAGCCACATGTTACGTATACATGAACACCGATTACCACGACGCACAGTGCTGACTAGTGTTGGGGATGGTTGGAAGAAAGTGAGGGCAGCTAAACCAAAACGTGGCATCAATGCATGTAGTCACTAACTTCTAGTGTTGGCCATGTTGGTAGATGCGGACTACTTGGTTGTGGTCCGCGTGACTATTGTCGTTAATGGTTGGAGACTCTTTGTGACATGGTTCAGAATCGATCTCAATGTCGTAGCTGTATACACTCTCTGTCTTCCCTTAAACTAAGAGATCTAAATCGTTTCATATCTTTCATTCTACGAACTAATTCTTTCTACCTGTACTATGTCCTTACATAAAATCTTTCCTTAATATATTACACCATTGAGTTAACTGCTTCTATGAATCCGGTGTTCGTCTTGCTGTGCTAATGAGGTATGGCAACTTGGACCGATGCATATATTTGCCTGGTCCTACGTTGTAACTGACTGAATGACTGACCTATTGGTACGAGACAAGGGAAATAATATTAAAAATCAATATTTAACGGAAGATGAATAATGGATAGATAGAAATGTAATCAACAGAAATTGGAGTTCATAAAAAGAGTTGACCTCAGCTCTTTAAAAAGTATAAAACAACATGAAATTACATACCGAATATAAATGATAACTTGGAATGCTTTACTCTAAGAAAGAAAACAAATTTACCAAGGTGACCAGTCAGTAGAATGTTAGCAATAAGTATAATGGATAGGCAATCAAAATAAAAAGCTTACATCCATACTCGAAATTGGACGTCAACTGAACAACATGTTTTAAATTATGTATTAATTTAATTATGCATAATTTAATATCGGTAACAACTGATGCTGATTTATCGAAACAAAAATTAACATTCAGTGAAACGTTTAATCAACTCCGCCTGTAACCCCTCTCGAGCTACTGCCGGTACCAAGCCCGGATGCAAGAGGAGGGTTTGGCATGGGATTAGCGACCTCATCCCGTAGAAAACATACTAGCTAAAAATCGCTAACCAGAAAATGCTGATTGGCGGCCTATGCCCCATTCGGAGTAACAGGCGAATGTAAATAAGAAAGATTTAATCTGATCAGTGACAAGTTTCCTAGTAAATTTCAATGTTTAGAACAAATTAGACATTTATTCTGTTACTAGGTTACATTTATTTCATATGTAAACAACTTACAACGTTAGAATATGCTCATAAATACAGTTCAGACTCATTTAAGATCTAAAATATGTCCTGTATACGTTCTAGCTTCATCACATTTTTAGTTGATGCATCGAAAAACTTATTTGCATTTCATGTTAGTTTTTATAGAATAATCACTTACCGTATCTATTATTGAAATGCTTAATTTATAGTTGAGTTAAAAGTAATCAATATACCAAATAAGCCTTTAACATGAGCTAAGAAGTCAATTAACTTTTCTCATCCAATATCAAGACAATATAGAGACAATAACATTTTCATGCAAATGGATTGTTTTTGAATTGTTCAGATACTTTCATATATGAAGATATTTAATCATTCACACCACTTAAAAATATTATCATTAATTCATTTTATATTGTTTGTTTAAATATTCCCATTGATGTTTAAGACTTCAATTGATCAATCTCTTATTGGCATATGTGCATCCTATATGGATTGCCTTGGTATTGCTTTAAGTCATAAGTATTATAAACAAAGATGGACGGTAGCTAGTAATTGGCACTGCGTTCGAGTCTCAAAGTGAACATCAACTCTGGAATCCAGGTACAGCCAGCTGATGTGTCCCAAGTAAGACGAAACTCGCATCTTACATTCTAGTCCTGGCAACTATTCATCTCTGTTTAAATTATCATTAATGTTAGTAAGTTATTAGTCTGATAACAATGAGAATAATAATGATAAAAATGAAAGGTTTCTACGTAGACAATCAGTGATTATTTTGAATAGAAGATGGTCATGTGTTGTATATACATATAAAATGGCCATGATATTGATAAGTATTCAATTTCAATAATGAATAAACTTATATACAAACATTGTAGAATATTTTAAATAGATAAAATACTTGCATAATGGTAAACGGGGAAGAAGAAGAACAACAACAACAACAATAAAAAACAACAATAACAAACTATTTAAAGTAATTAAAAAACTTAATATTCATATCATTTTTCCTAGTTAATCATTTGGCATTGTTTAGTCACGCAAAAATTCACCTGTGGAAAAAGAAACAAAAGCAATTGTATGGGAGAATCATTGGAAGAAATCTGAATGAGTTCGTATAGGTATATATATATATATATATATATATATATATATATATATATATATATATATAAATGCACAATAAGTAGCCGGGTTTCGAATGTAAATCCTAAACAAAACGACAACAGTAAATAACCGTTGAGGAAAAAACGTGAACGAAGAAATTCTCTACTAAAATTGACCCAATTTCTTCTATTTCATTTCTTTCCCTATTATATTGAAAATAAAACATCTTTAAAGGAAAAAAGAAGAAAAAGAAAAGGAAAAAAGAAAAATGAAGCGGTATTTTAAAATAAGGAGAAAAGAAATTGTTTATTGTGTATAAAATGGGATAAACTGAGGAAAGTTTCCCCCCCCCAGTTTTTTCTTTGTCTATAATATACTTTAAATAAAATGTCATTATAAAATGGTTTTCAAAAAGAAAAACACACAAAAAAACGAGGAAACAAATAAACAAATAAAACTATGAATAATGGTAAATATCTTCCATTATACAATGAAGAATAGTTTGTTGAGAATAGGTGGATAATTATTATTCTTTTTCTTAAATTTTGAAAGTATATTTTTTCTCTCTTTTTTTATTTTCTTCAGATGAGCAGTAATCGTCTTTTTCTTTGTTTTTTTTTCTCTTTTTTTGTTTTTAAGAAATAAGAAAGTTTTAGTCCGTATCTTTTGAATATTCTGAAATTTTTAAATTCATTTAACACTATGAATGTTTGAATTTACTTGGTGTTGTTTTACTTGTAACTTCGCATGGTCATCGATGAACGAGAAGGATAGAACGGAAACGTGAAGGTGAGAATTGGTATAGCAAGGACAGTATTCCTACAGTTGAAGAACATCTGGAACTCAAAACAACTGTCAATCAGTATCAAGGTCACAATCTTTAATTCAAACGTCAAGACAGTCCTACTGTACTTAGCTGAAACTTGTCAAACTACTACAAACATCATGAAATCGGTACAAGTATTTATAAACAGTTATCTACGTAAGATACTCAATAACTGTTGAATGGAAACCATTTGCAACAGCATACCATGGTAGAGAACAAATCAGCTTCCAGCTGAGGAGGAAATGGGGAAAAGACGTTGGAGATGAATAAGACACATATGTCAGAAGTCATCAAACTTCATCACGAGACAAGCCGTAACATGGGATCGTGAAGGGAAACGGAAAAGTGGAAGACCAAAGGACTCACTTTTTCGGAAATTGGAAGTAGTCACAAAAAGGACGAATCGGAACTGGAAAGAACTGAAAAGCACTGTCCAGGATAGAGTTGGATGGAGAGTGCTGTTGAACGGCCTATGCTCCTCTAGGAGGGATAACAGGCGTAATTAAGTAAGTATGCAATTTATGACAAGAGCATCCATATAATTCTTTCTAAGTGATTTCCGCCATTTTTGTTGAATAAGTTAATCTCATCCTTAAGTTTATTCTTCGCATATTGATATCATGTACAGGACTCTAAATGTTATTAGTTCGTTTACTCTTTTAATACGCTACTTTGTGATGTTTCCCAAGGATCTTTTTATATTTTAAAAGTGCGCTTGAGTTGTGTACTTGGTTTGTTCGTGATTCTGGGTGCTTGTGGGATATCCTTTCCTCTCGACTGCATCTAGTCTCTCTCTAGTTAGTGGGGCTGGGGAGTATGAAATTAAATTAGCTTGTCCAGTCGGTGTGCGTTCCGTTTGCAGTTTTTTGAAACTTAATAGTCACAAACTCTTTGAATCCTCTCGAAAAATAGTGCAGATGATTAGAAATAAACTTGTACACATATCAGATGGATTTTGTGGATATTACAGTAATTTCAGTGGTTAAGATCATGAGTCATTGAAGCTAGACCACCATGGAAAACCTGGAAGCACTGGACGGCAGTTTCGTTCTATTATGGGACTCCTCAGAAGTGCACATCCAAGACCTCGCCCCCTGCGAGATTCGAACTCAGAACCTACTGGTTTACGCGCGCGAGTACTTAACCACTGGACCACTGAGCCGGCCAGAATCCAATGGTATTAATGTCTAACTTCAACTAATAAACCAAATCGAGTGACACATCCACCATTGTTACATTTTGACCTTGTTAAGTATTCGCTTATCAATCTTGACTGTTTTTATGTGAGCGCGTAGGTGCCTGTACACTTCTTATCCCATTACTCATCACACGTCTATAACTTACTTTTGTGTACCTATAAACATTTATTAACGCTTGATTAAAGGGGAGTTGGCTTACCAGCCATCTCCACTGCTCGTCGTTTTGCTTCGTTCTATTCCATTCACTTTATATACAAAATATATGTATTCAAAAGTCCATTCTCGTTATTTGACTTATGTAATTCCGTTATTAACTAACGTGATTTAAGTCGATGATTATATACGAGGATAGGCGACATATATATTTCAACAACAATCGTCATTACAATCTCCTTGGAGTCAGATCCTCGGGCCACTAAAGTTGAGAGCCCTTCTGACAACATCGTTCGATCTAAATGACCACAAAATAACGGGCCCCACAATGTTCACTTTGGGACTCGAACTTTATGCCGCTTGCTGATAGATTACAGTGATCAATTGTAGTCTTGAACATCAATGAGAAGATTCAAACAACCAATACAAAAAATTAAGTTTCACAATTTCGTACATAACATGTAATTTTAACCGCAGAAATAACACTCATTTGAAAATAAATTATATTAGACACCTATGTGTGATAATAATCACAATTTGGGATACATCGGTTCAAAAATAAAATGGACAGTAGTCATACCTTTTAAAGGGTTTTGCTTCTTTGTGTGTTTGTGACTTTTAAGAAGATACAACACTTTTAATTGTGTGTTTAATAGTTATCATCCCTGTATACCCTTATCCAATAATATTGTTCCTTCTATATGTTATTCGTTGAACTCATAATTTCTATACGTTGCAATTGTAATCAAGAAAAATTCATAATCATCTTTAGTTTAATTTGACTGTAATCCATTTTCAAATGATAAAATGAAAAATAAATTAATCTTAAAACATTAGCTTTAGTAATCAACAAGTGATTACACTAGTAATTTCCATTAATTAAATATCCCTCTTGTTCAACGCATTGATTACGTCAGTGTAAATATTATTATTTCAACACATAAATATCGGTACAAGAGGGCACCAAATATATATGCGCCACACCATATTTGTGTGTGTGTGTGGGCTGTGATACTGCCCGGGTGCCCAGACCGAAGCAGGTGGTTTTCTTAGGGGGCCACTCCCCAAGCCTTTGACCTAAAGGTCTGATCCACGAGGCAGTGGAACATCGTGAGGAGATGCATTCACATGGTAGCCGGTGACCAGCGATTGGTTCATACCGCATTTGTTCCCACAGGATACTGGGGCCCATGTGCACCATTGGTTTGGGATCCGGTTAAAGCGCCGGACATTCGCTTTTCGTCCTCTCAATTTCGTAAACAACACCCCGTCACAAGAAAGCAATGAGTAGGACTTCCCTGGCAGAGGCTGTATACGCGTGGCCGTGCGAGAGCATTTCGAGAGGAAGGGCGAACCCACCCCACTCTCGGCCATACCAGGGCATTTGGGGTACGTCAGTGTAAATACCATTTAACTGGATGATTTGTTTTATTCAGTTCTGTTTGACCGTAGTTTACATTACACACTGATATTACTTATAGAATTGTTGAAAGTTTGAAAGTATTAGATAGTTGTTTTGATCTAGTTTTAATGAATATTCACAGCAATAAAACTATGAATTTCATGTATTGTGGTGATCACAATAACTTCAAGCATTCCAGTCTATCTGAATGGTTCTATATCACGTTCCACTAAATGTAACTTATCATAAAATTCTAATTAGTTCATTTAAGACCTAGTTAGAAGTAAGTACACAATAATAGTTGATAGAAGGTTTTCGGGAAGCTCGTAGAATTCGAAGTTAGTTTGATGTTATCAAATAGTAATGGTTTTGAAAAACATTTTTTTGTCAATCTCTCTTGCAAGATCACTAATACAATAGCAGATGAGCATAGTTTGTACATTCGAAATGGAGTTCTATTTTCCATTTACATATACAGTAATATTAAATTCCTAATTAAAATAGTTTTACTAAACATCATTAATTAGGTTTGATTAGTTACTTTATTAGATAAATATCGTCGAAGCACATGAAATTATACGTCGTAACACATCTTATGCCACATAGATTCACATGAATTTATGAATCGGAGAATATTTGTGCACTGAGAAAGGATATTCGTTTTGTAGTTTACACCATGAACCAACTGTATTAAGAAAACTATTGAAAACTAGGGAGTACTGAGTGGTCTTAATATGGGACTCTACAGAACCGCCTATCTACAATCCCTTCAACATATTGAAATCAATAATTTCAAGCCAGACGATAGGGGTGAAACCTTCAAATCACTGAGTTTTTGTTCAGTAAACTATATTCCTAACTCCATTCAATTCGAGATTTTATACGACACTCATTCAATCTCATTGGTGAGTATTGTCTCACTCCTAATATAATTGAACTACAATGGTAATAGACTCTCAACAGAACTCGGGATATCGATTCTTGAAATTAGTCACTAGAATATCTGTTTTTGGTTTTCAACACTTCAGTTGGTGATACGAACTATAAAACTCAATAATCTTCACAAAAACGGTCTATACAAACAAAATCTCTTTCGTTAGATATTGAAAATGGCCTATTCTGATAAATGAAGCGATTATTTTTTTGTTGATAGGATACCAATTACCAGCTTCTTACTTTAAACTAATCATTGAAGATAAAAAATTCTTGTCACTAAATTACTTACTTACTTACTTACTTACGCCTGTTACTCCCAATGGAGCATAGGCCACCGACCAGCATTCTCCAACCCACTCTGTTCTGGGACTTCTTATTCAAAAAAAAAACTATTCTGTCACTAAATTGCCTTTCTTTAAACAGAATAATTTATTTCACTTTCTATTGTTTACTTGATTCTTCTAATTGATGTTTAGGACTGCAATTAATCAGTTTCTCATTGGCATATATATGCATTCTGTACAGATTGTCTCGATGAAGTCTTAATTCACAAGCATTATAAGCAAAGATGGATAGTAGCTAGAAGTGAAATTATTATCAGATCCAAATATCCATTTACATATGATACATGTCAAATAATTATGTTTAATGAACTCTTAAAAACAAAAATATAGATGATATTCAATGAAATGCAGGTTAAATAGCAGTTCATTTAAATAAACAAACTATTAAAAGATAATACTTATTATTGTTTCTTTTACTTATTCATTTTAGGAATGAAGTAGTATTTCTAAAGAGCAGTATGTTTACAACTGAAGAACATTTGGAACTCAAAGCAACTGTCAACCAACACTAAGGTCAGATTTTCAATAAAAATGTCAAGACAGTTCTACTGTATGGGGCGGAAACCTGGAGAACTACGAAAGCCATCATGCAGAGGATACAAGTGTTTATTAACAGTTGTCTACGTAAAATACTTCAGATCAGTTGGCCGGACACTATTAGCAACAACCAACTGTGAGAAAGAACAAACCAGATCCCAGCGGAGGAAGAAATTAGGAAGAAGGGCTGGAAGTGAATAGGACACACATTGCGGAAAGCACCGAACTGCGTCACAAGACAAGACCTCACATAGAATCCTCATTGTCAAAGGAAAAAAGGAAGACTGAAGAACCCATTACAGTAAGAATTGAAGACAGACATGAAAAAAAGAAAAATAATTGGATGGAATTAGAAAAGAAGGCGGAGGACAGAGTGGGTTGGAGAATGCTGGTCTTCGGCCTATGCTCCATTAGGAGTAACAGACGTAAGTAAGTATGTATTTCTAAAAACTGATCAATTTAGATTACAAAAGAATATCATGAATTCACTTTAATTTCGTAGGTTCTCGTCAGCTACTTACAATCTGCAAGTTTTAAAATCTTTATTACATAATGGGTTTAAATTACTTACATAAAAGAGTTTGGTTGGAAGTTATACTGAAGACATATTCATACAGTATAACAAGGGTTTAAATAAAATCAATTGGCGAAATCCCACTTACACGTCCGCGTCGCACCTCCTTGATAGTGGGACGAATGACTTGTGAACTAACGTGGGCGATAACCCATGTGGTGGAGATCGGGTTAATCACCCACTCTTACCGATACCCCAATCTGATTATGAAATCCACGGAGAAACACAGCACAATTACATTTGGATTAGAAAACGACAAAAAATTACAAAAGTGGTGCATGTAACATACGGAGTTGCTCTTCAGAGAGCAAACTCCAACCGATTGCCAAAACAGCTATTCTAGCCCCGGTAGTTGTGCCATGCTTCGATGTGTCCTGTTTCTCCCAGAAAGGCCTACTAGGCTTCACCAACTTATTTGGCTGGAAGGGGTAATAGAGTGAATATTGGAAATATATACTTTATGTGAAAGAACATTCTACAAGATTGATTGTGACAGTTCAAACGGCCAGAAACAAGTGATTAAATAATGAATAATATAGTAAGTAGAGCTCATGAAAAGGGTGCTTGTCAACCTTTGATTGAGTTACTGAACATGTTGTTTTATACAGAATTAAAAGTTTAGCCACCAGATAAGTTCTGGCCAGCTCAGTGTTTAGTCTCCTATTGACTATGTGTGCGAAATCATCACCTTTGAAGTTAAGATTTATAGATATTGGCTTTTTATTGACCGTAATTATTTCCGTCTTGTTTCCTTTGAGCTTTTTATATTTGTCAATAAACTTCTATGGGTAAACGTTATCTCTTAGGCATTTTTCCACGTTCATTAACTCTTCTTCCATTTTGTCGGTGGTACATATCCTTTCTACTCTATAAAATAGTGGTTTAACCGATGCTTTCTTGTAACCGATTAGACAAAAAACTGTTGAAATTCAGGTAAAAAGCATTCCAAGTACTTTTTACGATAAATTGAACGTTGAACTGTCTCGCCTCCCCTACGTTTGCTTATCGAAAACAAGTTTCATCCTAGCCACTATCTATATTTGTTTATAAAGCTTATGACTTCAAGCACTATCGAGACAGTCCGCACAAGATGCACATTTGCCGATAAGAGAGTAATCAGTTACAGTCATAAATAACAATGGGGAAACACAAGTAAACAACACAAAATGAATACAAGTTTCATTCTGTTTACGAACAATGATATGAGTCTGACTGACTTTTAAAATTTATTGGATTGTGTCAGATTGATTTATAATAGTAGTAATAAACATTGTGCTTGATGAATATGTTGTCTATTCTTAAAACAGACACCAAAAGTAAAATGTACTTTATATACTATATGTCTTTTAGTGCAATTAACGAAGACTTGTTGGGGATGTAAGACTATCGAGTATTTTACTTAATGATGAAAACCATCCATTACATATTTCATATGCATACCTTCCATCAATTATCCTTCACATCCTTTGTGATTATTTCAATTCTCAATTCTTTTCTGCTCTCCTTTTTTTCTTCCATCAGTTCAATCTTTTCAACCTTATTTCGACAGACATTCCATTTCTAGTTGCTGTTACATACTACTTATATCTGTCAATATAAGTAACATATAGTATTATTGTACTGGTTAGTATTCAATTCTGCATATCTATTTAACTGATCATGTTCTAAGGTTTAATTTATTTATATTCTTTAATTAGTGATTACTAGATAAGACTTTATATAGAGATTTCGAAGGAAAATATTGATAATATCAATAATTGTAACGAAATAATTAGTGGACAATGAAAAATGATGTTAACCAACCAGGTCCGGAAGTATTTGTGATTACAAAAAAACTGTGTTTTTATTTGTTTGCATAGAATAGAGTAATTATTGAGGAAGTTACGGCTTAATTCACAAAATGCATCAATTTTGTTGTTGGTAGAATTAGAACGATAACGAATTTATACATTAAAGTTTGTTTTTTATAATTCTATGTTTTTCGCATATTTCAATTGTGTAAAAGGTTCTATCTAATGTTAATTCTATAAAGCGGATTAAACAAATGGATTGCATATACAAAATCGTTAAATAGATTTTTTTGATTGAGATCATGAATCGATTGATGTGAGAACACCATTAAAAGCCTGGAAGCATTGGACGACCGTTTCGTCTGATTGTGAGACTCCTCAGCGTTGCGCATCCACGATCCTGTCTCGCGAGAGAGTCGAACTCAGGACTTTCAGTCTCGCGTGCGAACGCTAGACCATTGAGCCCGCCGTCATCCAACGGTGTTAATGTCTAACTTCAACCAATCCACCAAATGGCGTGACCATCTTTCATTGTACTGAGGAAGATACCTGTCTCTACTTGACGCAGATTAGCTACACTGGTCACGACATCTCACTAGAACTTCGAGAATTTCCTTACAAAGAAAGTGAGTAGTGAGCACATGGTAATTATCAGCATGGGGTTGTAGAGACTATTACGTTTTTGACTGACATATTAGACCACCACTGAGAATCTGGAAGCACTGGAAGGCTGTTTCGTTCTATTGTGGGATACCTCAGTATTGCTGAACTTTTGAGAGACACTATTTGAAGTGTTATATAGATACCTCACCGTTACTATCAGAAGAACTAAACCTCATATAAATTGTAGTTGATCCTCATCATCAAAAACTCCAGAAGACATATCAGTGGCGACGGGGTGAAAAAAGAGCCAAGATAATCACATACAGAATTGTCTTGGTGTTCTTGAACGACATTGGGTGTTAATTTGTCATGCTATCATTTTTATTACCGTGCTGATTCATACAGAAACAGAAAATGGCTCTCCCTTCCAATCAATTAAGTTTGCTATTTCAGCGACAACAGTAGCATTTTGAAAAAAATCAGCTGGAATTTACAGAGAAATTGCACACACGGCTTCTAAATTGTCCATGCTTTGAAAATGTGACGAGAGAAATGAACTAATATCTAAATTGCGAACAGAGCTTGAAAATGATTGCAGAACGTATGAATGTGTCTATAATAGCCTCTATGAATCCTTGACAAGCACTAATGTAAACGAAGCAGTAGCAGCCATTCATGATCCACTCAGTGGTCCAGAAATGTCCATTTCAGAGACATGCGCTGTAGCGGGTTCGAATCACCTTGTCCCCGAAACTCCATGTACAAACACTGACCTGTCGAGCTCACAGAAGGACGATGTCTTGTTAAATGCACATGAATTTATTGCAGTACCCGCCGACGATGAAACTGAAAGTGAATCAAACAGTATAATGAAGACAGTTGCATCAGATGGAGCTCATCATTCTATGGTAAAAGTTTCTGATGAATCTACCTATCGGAGTTCTCTAGTTGTTTTACCAGACATGAGTTATCTTAATGACTCACATGTTCTTGATCAAATTTTTTACAAAAATGAGAAAAATACGTCGAATGTATCAAATGATGATCAAAAACTTAGTGAAATTTCAATAAATGCTGATTATTCTAGTGATTCACTATCTACTAATGAGATTTTTAAGAAATTTGATGAACATGTTTTAGAAGAGTTAAACTTTAATGACCTCATATCAAGTGCCGTTGATCCTCACCATCTAGTCAATTCTAGTGAACTCTCTATTCAATGAGGGAAATTTGCTTTAAATAGTCACATTAACTGTAATTTGGGAATATGAGAACCCAACATCATTACGTAGGGGAGGATAAAGTCAGGATCTAGACTGTGAGTCTTCAAAAGAAGGGGAAGTGATAAGATGGAAAAAGTCAAAATTCTACTGATTTACTCATTATGAGTTTAGTTCAAGATTACTTCTGTTTTGATTCAATGTAATGATTGCTCAATGTAGTATTTGTTTTATTCTCTCGTATGATATTTTATTCTGTATAATATACAATATTCTTGTATTCCATTGACATGAACTATGCTCAGTATGTGATTTGTTATAACTCTAAGTATTTTTCATATATCTGATTTCAATCTAATTATGAATCAAAACGGGTGTACATTCAATATATAAATGAGTGTATTTTCTACTAGAGTTGTCGTCGTCGTCACTTACACCAATCTTTGTGTTCTTACTTTCGCGTCGTGATAATTTTAGAGGTCCCTCATTTCGAGTATAAGTAATAAGTGTGTCCGACACAACGATCAGCGACGACCGGACATAACAAGTAGCATTCAAACAACAAGACATATCACTAGTCATTATTATCAGAATTGGTTGATGCACTTTTTGTCGTCATGGAATTGAGAATGGATAGATAATTTGTTTTTAAAGAATGATAGGTATCATCACAGATTATCTTATGCAATTTATCAAACACTTTGACTTCAGAAATCTGGTCTAAAAATTGGTATTTTTAGCTGAAATACTCAAAATTAATGAAATATATTGAGCATCTATCTATTAGGAATATTTTGTCATACTTAAAATTTCACTGATTGAAATCATGAGTCAATTAAAGCTAGACCACTATGGAAAACCTGGGAGCACTGGAAGGCTGATTCGTCCTAGTATGGGACTTCTCAGCAGTGCGTATCCATGACCTCGCACCCCGCGAGATTCAAACCCAGGACCTATCAGTCTTGCGCCGGGTGCCTAATCAACTAAGCCACTGAGCTGGCATCCAACAGTGTTAATATCCAACTTCAACTTTAATATTTTTAAATTCAATAAACCAGAATTTATGCTGTTACTGTTTACATAAATTCATACCTAGTACCCAACTCTTTAAATACAAATTAATATCTCTTAAACTGTTACGTCGTACAGCAAATATGATACTACACACTAACTAGAAATAATCGCATCCATTCTTGAATAACAATAGAAGCCTACTAGTCCTTACAAATGACAAAGTATTGTATTATGATATTTTTATAACACACTTGAACACTTCAAATTTTTCTTGAATACATTTTCCTTAATGACTGGAATAAGAACACATAAGCAAATTAAGTAATATAGGTAATTGGTTGAGTTTTAATGTTTAATTTTCTCCTTCATTTCTAAAATATTCAGTGATAAATTCAATTTTCAAGCCAACTGTATGTATCTAATTAACTTTCTAGCTGATTCTAATCCACTACTAACAATATGGAGCATCACGAACGGTTGAAATTCAATTTTCATTGTAAAATACAAAATGAATTAAAACTTCACCCAATTGCACAAGCAAATGGTTATCAGAACTCAGTAGGTATGTAGATAACGTGATGGTGTTTGAAGCAAACGGTACTGAGTTCGAGTCCCGGTGTGAACCATCAACTCTGGAATTCATGTATATCTATCTGACAACTCCTAAATATAACGAAATGCACGTCCTGTACTCGATGGCTAACCATCATCACTGTTTGCTGATAATAACTGTATTAGATTTTCACAGAATGGTAAAGAAGATTTGTAGCTCAGGTGGATGATTTTGATGGAGTTTCGTTCTTTGAGCTGGATGGTTCGGTCGTGGAGCCTTTTCATCGTTCTTCTAAACGACATCATCAGGAAAAACTTCTACCTGGAAGATGCACAATCAAACTATCCAGGTTAGAAAGCAAAACTTCATTTAAATTTTCACAGAATACATGGGTGTAAGAACACTGAATAAAAAGATAAATATCTTCTGGAATAATTTCTAAAAAAGAAATCATTTGTATGTCAACATCACAGCTAATTTATATAAGGAATATTGTCAGAATTTACCGCCAAAAGGAAATAATCGCATAACACTTTTTATTAAAAGTAAACGGAAATGAATAAAAGTTCCAATTACAATATATATATATATATATATATATATATATATAGAACACTCATCCTTAACAAAACAAACCCAATGGTTCGCTATTCAAATGACAAAAAGAACTAGATATTATTGAAATTTACACTTCATCAAAGTTTTCTAGTTCTGTTGTGGAAAGTGGATTTTGATTACATTATCTGCTTGCCCGTATCAATAATTTTGATTGTATAATAATCCTAGATTTGTAACGTAACAATTGAACTTTATTCAAGAAATTGTGTTTTAATAGAGCGTTGTTAATTACTTGGTTTGTCAGTCTTCCAGTTATATTGTGTCTCTTGTGTCTTTTATTACTTCGTAAATGTCTTCTTGTATTTGTGAGGGAGTAACATTAGGATAACTACTCAAGGTGCTCTATAAAGTTGATTTATATTTTCGTATATTACGAAGCATCGATCTGTAAGAGTCGCTGAACATAGACCAATGAATGTGACAGTGAATGAATCCTAATTCTCTAGCAGTGTTGGACATTCAATGGATACAGGTCATGTTATAGTTCCCAGTAGAGGTTTTTTAATGATAAATAAATAAGAGAATAACAATTTTCTACATTCGGTAACAGTAACATCTATTCGTTATTTCATGGATGTATACAAAAGAAGTTTGTGTTTTAGCCGATGATACGGGATAATCGATTTATGATTATCTTTTATCTGTTTTTGTTTAACGAAATTTATAAGACCTTAAATTTTAGATTTGTTTATTTGAATGATAATTTTTACAAATATTCTTCATCTCTTGTATTACCTTGCTGGCGAGCGGCCTATGCTCCTTCACGAGGAGTAACAGGCGCAAGTAATTAAGTAAGTCTTCTATTACCTTAGTTTTAAATACAGTGTCATTTCAATTGTTCACTTTGGTCAAAATTTCACCCTTATTTATGATCATGATTACAGCTGACCTTCTTATTGTTAAGATTATTCAATAAGAACTTTTGTTCCTATCAATTTACTCGTTTAATTATTTATATATTCCCTACCATCTCTAACAATTACCATTATTAATGAGGATTTTTCTGAAGTTTCTTACAATTTGTAATCGCTGTTTATTGCTCATTGATTTCAAATGTGGTCGAACTCAGGACCTTCAAGAATAGCTGTGATTGCCGAGCTACTAAAACAATGAGTTAACATCAATGATACAGACTTTCATTACAGTAATACTCCAATCGACTACCGTCTGTATATTACTTATTTTTGATTCATAACATCACCGTTTTTATGATTATCTTACTACTGAAGTTTTGGGTAATTAACATCATTGTTACCAGTTTTCCTTATCATATTAATAACAATTTATGCGAATTGCCTTCGTTCGATTAAGTCGTACACACACACAAACACACACACTCTCCCACTTACTTTATTCGTCTACAAATCGAACTTGAATGAATGAAGAAAGTAATACAGGGTATCATTGACTAGCAAACTGAATGACTTCATTTGTATTATACATGAAATTAAATGAATTCATTCCGATAATGTTTAGTTATTATTGGTTATCAAGGAAAATAACTGTATAAAATAGAGGGATAATTTTTGACAGCTGAAGATTTTCCACAATGTCAGTTTATAATTATTTAAACTATTATTATTTTTAATGAAGTCCTTCAATAAGGATTTAGGTACTTCAAGCGATTAAGCATTATGTAAGATTTTTATATTGCCTATACTAAAACTAGTGATATTATTCGATTGTGTAAACGTAAGTAGGCAAAGTTGTGTCATAAGCCTGTAACTTACGATGATAGATGAAGGTAATCAACAAGAAACCCTGGACCTAGATTTTGTGCTACTTGGCACAAGTTATCAAGGTGTACTTGTAACCTTGATGGAACTAATGCTCGCTGATGGATTCAATCCTGTGTCACCCAGCCTCACATTCAAAGACGTTACTACTGAGCTGCGAATGACCTATGCCTGTAACTTAACAGTTGATAGCCAATATGTTATATCCAGTATTTTGGTAGATATATGAATGAATGAATTATATTTCAAACGGGACAAGTAGAATTCTAGTAAATTCTTTAACTTTTCATTAATGAATAAATATTTATCTTTAATATGTTTATTATATAATTAATTATATACATTATATTCATCAGATAAACAATAAACAATTGAAATTCATTTTAGCCTAAAGCTAAACTACTTCATAAACTGTTTATTATTATTGTACAATCATTAATTCATCTTCAAAAGATTACAAATCTTACTTCAACTAAAATCTTTTAATATCAGAAGGGGTTTTGTGAATATTATAGTAATTTTAATAATTGAATTCATGAACCAATTAAAGCTATAACACCATGGAAAACTTGAAACCACTAGACGACCGTTTCGTCTTATTGTCAGACTCCTTAACAGTGTGCGTTCATGATGCTGCCTCAAGAGGTCCCAACCCAGGACCTATCAGTCTCGCGCGAGAGCACTTAACCACTAAACCACTGAGCCGGCCGGAATCGAACGGTGTTATTGTCTAACTTCAACCAATCCACGAAATTGAGTGACACATCCACCATTGTCTTCAGTGAGTTACTATCTCACTACAGACCATGTTGAACTCCAGTGATCACTGTTTCTCACCAAAAGTTCAGGAAATACCTCTTGAAACTAGTCACTAATGAACATACGTTGAATCATATAAGAAGGGGTTTTATGGATATTGTAGTAATTTCATTGGTTGAGACCATGAGTTAGTTAAAGCTAGAGCGCTGTGGAAAACCTGTTTTGTGACTCCTCAGCAGTACAGATTTACAACATATGAATCCCTTTTCTTTATATTTATATATTATTAAACCTAATGGTTTATCATGGGCATACAATAATTTATCTCAATTAAACCCACGATCCCGCCTCACGAGATTCGAACCGCAAATCGACCATCCAATACTTCCAGGTTTCCCATAATAGTCTTCCTTCAATTGATTCATGATATCAACTATTAAAATCATTTACCCTGAACCTTCTTTTTCTAGAAAAAAAATATTTAATCAATATACAAAACTCTTCAACCTGAATTTTGTTTTCTTTAAAAAAACAAAACAATAATACTACTTAATTAAAATGATAAAATAAAATTTCAACTATTTCAATTGTCAATAAAAATATAGAACAAAATTGAACATTGATAGGAAACATATGCTGTTGCTACAGCTGCTACTGCTGCTGCTGCTACTGATGATGATGATGATAATTGTTTTGTTTTTTTCTTTTCGAGTAAAAAGAATAGAGGCCAATTTTTTAATTATTCAATTGAACCAGAAAATTCAATCACTAATCCAGTTCAAAAAAAAAATAATTAATTTAATTTAATTGGGAAAAAAAAGAACAAAAACATGTATTGATTTATGATGAGATTTGATTGAATAAAACGATAGGGAAAGAGAATTTTCGTGTTGTTTTAGTTATTGATGATAATATTAATGAAGACGAAGAAGAAGAAAAAGAAAAAGAAGAAAAAGAAAAAGAAAAAAAGGAAGAAGAAACCAAGTGGGTAAAGGAAGGAGGCAATGGACGAAAAAGAAGAAGAAAAAGAGGAACAAACCAGTGGATAAAGGAAAGAGGCGATGGACGAAAAAGAAGAAGAATAGGAAGAAAAAAGAAATGTAAAAACAAACCATACTTCTTTATTAAAAATGTATTAAAAAGGATTCTCTGAAAATTTCAAATCATTTTGTGTTTAACTAAGAAAGGAAACTAAATCTTTCGGAGGACAACTGTAATCAATCGTTCATGTAATATATTAAATCACAATTAATGATATCATATTGTTTGATTAAATTATATTGATAATAAGATAGTCAATGAGAGATATCACAATGATATTAGGCAATATAATGATAGTCAATGAAGAACGAAGTGATGGAAATCTCAATATATCAATCAGCTGATTTGTTGAATATTATTTTTATAGTGATTTATGTTGTACATTCAGTTTTGATTTGAAATTAGATAAACAAAAAAAATTTATAATTGAATTTATAAATTAATTGAAGCTAGTGTGTATACACGATCCCGTTATATGAGATTCGAACCAAGGACTTATCAATCTTGCATGCGAACGATTAACTTCTAGACCACTAAGCCGACCAGCATCCAATAGTGTTCAACTGATTCACGAAATTGAGTGACACATCCACCATTGTCATCAGTGAGTTACTATCTCACAACAGACCATGTTGAAGTCCAGTGGTCACTGTTTTTCACTAGGATTCCAGGATATACCTCTTGAGATAGCACCTCACTGAAGACAATAGTGGATGTTTCACTCAATTTCGTGGATTGGTTGAAGTTAGACATTAACACCGTTGGATTCCGGCCAGCTCAGTGTTCTAGTGTTTAAGTGCTCGCACACGAAACCATTAGGTCCTGGGTTGGAATCCCGTAGGGGGGGAGGTCGTGGATGCGCACTGTTGAGGAGTCCTACAATAGAATGAAACTGCCGTCCAGTGCTTCCAGGTTTTCCATGGTGGTCTAGCCTCAATGACTCATGATCTTACCATTTAAATTACTAATAATATCCATAAAATTCATTTTCAGAAGGGGTTTTGTGGAAATTTTAGTAATTTCAATGGATTGGTTAAAGTTAGACATTAACAACGTTGGATGCCAGCTCAGTGGTCTAATAATTAAGCGCTTGAGCGCAAGACCGATAGGTTCTTGGTTCGAATCTCGTGATACAGGATTGTGGGTTACTCACTGCTGAGGAGTCCCATACTAGGACAAATCAGCCATCCAGTGCTTCCAAGGTTTCCATAGTTGTCTAGCTTCAATTGACTCATTATTTCAACTATTGAAATTACTAAAATCTCCACAAAATCCCTTCTGATGATAATACACACTTGGAAATGTTAAACTGGTAAAACTGGATTATTTCAATCTGTCACAGTCATATTTATTGATTATAAAAGAAACGATTCAGTTACACATGTAATTAAGTAACTTCTGTTAACTGATTTACTTTTTTTTTCCTTAAAGGAAACATTTTGTAATCTATTTATTTAATTTAATATACATTTTTGTCTATCTAACTAATGAACATGGTTATATATTGTTTTTGTATAATTGACAAAATTACACAACTGTTCCATGTTATATATAAATTGAATAATAACAGTATATAAATGCTTATACATTCATAGAGATACATACAAGCATAAGCATAGATACAATACACATAATGTATATCAGTGGTTATCTATAGTATTAAAGTGTAAATGTTAATTTCTTATTTTAACAACAACAATAATGATAATAATACTGATTTCTTTCAGTTGTTATGCAATTAGTAGTATAAGCATAAGAACAAACTAAAGAAAAGTCAACTAAAGATGTGTATTACATAAAAACAAAAACTCTTTTGGTTGTAAAGAAAAAAAAGTTTTTTTCTTCTACTTTTTTTATACTAAACAGAATTATTCATTAGAATAGTTTCATTCACTTTCATGTGTAAAGAATTTTCGTTCTAGGTGGTGGTTGGAGCTAGTTGACAAGAGGCCATGACGATCCGGGTTTCATGCTACTTGGCACTCGACAGCAAGTTGTACGTGTAATCTTGAGGGAACTGGTGCTCCCTCTTGGATTCCATCACGCGTCATCCAGCTTCACAGTCAGATACGTTACCACTGAGCTATCCGGGCCGTGACCAACGTGCTGTAGGACTGAGATGTAATCACGATTGATTGATCACTCGAATCCGTCAGGGAGCACCAGTTTCCTCAAGGTTGCAGGTACACCTTGCTGACGAGTGCCAAGTGGCACGAATTCCGGGTCGTCAGGGTTTCTTTTAGACTATCTTATCTCAA
The DNA here is from genome assembly GCA_944470405.2 of Schistosoma mattheei. Lineage (NCBI taxonomy): Eukaryota > Metazoa > Platyhelminthes > Trematoda > Strigeidida > Schistosomatidae > Schistosoma > Schistosoma mattheei. The sequence continues at coordinate 40,087,579 of OX103944.1, forward strand.
ATAGTGCACGCAATGTTGAGTAACCTAGACTGGTGGTCACATTGCAACTTGCTTGATAACATTCGACCTGCACTGAAATAAGGACTTGATATACATGATATTGATCACCACCCAGTGATCAATCAATTGTGAAGTTTCATTCTATTTGAGACTCGTCAGCTAGATATACCTCTATCTCAAAATTGACATTCACTCTGGTACTCGAACTCAACACCGTTCGCTTTAAACATCATCACGTTATCCACTTAGTTACTGAGTTCTGACAATCAATCACTTATGCAATGGTGTTTTACTTTTTTTTTCTTTTATACTAAGCGAAATTATTCATTAGAAAAGTTTTGTTTACTTTCATATGTAAAGAAGTTAAAATGTAACAACTAGTTACCAACTGCTGTTAATTGAAAGAAGATAGACGAATGACCTTGATGACTGATTTCATTTCATGTTGATATAAAGTCTAATAATAAATGTAAGGTAATACTGGATAGAAACTAATATTATTCACATGCCAAATACTTTTTTGCAATAGTGTATGAATAGTTTGTATGAAAGTGTAATAATTTAGATAAAATATACTGGTATAGAAATAGACAATATAATGTTAAGTCTGTAAAATGAAGTCAAATCGATTCAAGTATCAACTTGTGTGGGTTTTAATGATAAGTTCAACTGGAAGATAGTATTCGGTCACAGATTTATAACTGCTGTAGAAAAGGAGGGACTAGAAGACTATATCAACTTGTTTTATGATTTATTTAGCAGTATGTTGTCATAGTTCCATATACGAGACCTGATTCAAGACTGTGTCGTTTAGATATACCTTATGAAACCTTTCTTCAGACGGAAGTAATTGTAAAAGAACCAGTGAACTAGTGATTAGCTTGGAAATAGATTGCCTAACTTTCAAAGAGTAGTGGTGACTAGTAGATTTTATCACATTTGGAATAGGAGCATTTACTCATCATATAGTTTGAGATTGCTACAATGAAAGTGTTTTTAGAAATTGTATTGATTGGGTGACCCGATGCTTAATTTGTTATTACTAGTATGAATGAGTAATGGTTACTCCCAAAAGACAGAGTAACTGGTCTGTAACAATCAAAAGTTATATACACTACATGCTTATATTCAAAATATGTTACATACAAAAATAATCATGATTAGACTTTATTTTAAAAGCACATGTATGTTGGGCAATAAATTCGTAGATCTTTTAGGAATCAGTAAAATGTAAATCTGATCATTATACTTACTTGTTGCTTATCCCTATATCAGAAATATATGCCATTGCATTTTGGTAACAATAGTTTCATTGTTATGTTCTGACCATAACACTTGAAATCTGCAGTTCCACTTAGTGTTAACCTAATCTCCTAGAGTACTCCAGTCTTTAATAAAAGCTATTTTAGATGATAATTATTCACATTTTATTCACAATTTAATCATTTACTACTTAGTTTAGTGTCTATTTCTTCTGATTTTAATGAATGATATAACTTAATATAGTTTAACAGGAAAGAATAAAAGCAGGTGATAGTCAAATTAACAGAATCGTTAAATGATTTATTGAATTAGTGTATTTGGAATGTGGCTAGCAGTGGAATAGTGGTAACGTGATCAGTCCTAGTAAACAATTCGCCAGATGGATATACCTACATTCCATTGTTGATCCTCATACTGAAGAAAAACCTGTCCTAGATTTCCTTTTTCAATATGATCAAATACATCTTAACTTTTGATATAATAGTATAGAAAAGCAATCCACTTCATAAGCACATGAGCTAATCAATACTGGTCAAATATAGTTCCTACTCTCGACAACAGGAAATTTCAAACCATTAAATATACTGTGAGATAGTAACACACTGAAGACAATGGTGAATGTTGCATTCAATTTCGTAGATTAATTGAAGTTAGACATTAACACCATTGGATGCCGGAACAGTGGTCTAAGTGTTAAGCATTCGAGTGTGAGACCATTAGGTCCTGGATTCGAATCTCTCAAAGCAGGATCGTGTATGTACACTGCTGACGAGTCCCACAATCGGATGAAACGACCGACCAGTACTCCTAGGTTTTGTCCATAGTGGTCTAGCTTCAAATTACACATGAATTCAACTATAAAAATTCAATAAATATATGCAATTTAATGGAATTGTTCCAAAACATATTTTCTAAAAAGGTCATAAAAACATTCTCTATAAATAATATATGTGAAAAGAAACTGGTTGGACACCAACTGTGAAGCATTATGCATATATATATCCCTTAAGTATAGATAATATGACCTTAGTTTATATCATTCCATTTTGTATTGAGTGTATTAATAATCTCTATTTCGAATAGTTCACAACGAAAACATGTCATTTAAAACATTGAAAATCACAATGAATATTTCATGTAACAACAAATTGTTCTAAGATTATTGACATATACTTCAACATAAGAATATTCATTTAATGTAATTAACATTACTGTCCACTACTTAATAAAACAAGCCTTTAAAAGTACATTTAAAATGTTTAAGAATCTAACAATTTGTAAATAAACTTCATTTAAAATTTACTTATCGTTGTAAAATAAGAACTTTTCATTTCATTGAAATAACTCATTACTTACGTCTGTTACATCTCGTTGAGGAGCATAAGCTGATCATAAGCATTCTCTATCTAACTATATCCCAAGTAATCCTTTTCAGTTCTTTCCAGTTCTTAGTCATCTATTACATGTCTTCTTTCAATTCTCAACTCAATATGTTCTTTGGCCTTCCACTTTTCCGTTTCCCTTCAAGATGCCAGGTTAGGGCTTGCCTCGTGATGAAGTTTGATGACTTCTGACATATGTGTCTTATTCATCTCCAACGTCTTTTCCCTATTTCCTCCTCAGCTGGAAGCTGATTTGTTCTCTACCATGGTATGCTGTTGCAAATGGTTTCCACTCAACAGTTATTCAGTATCATACGTAGATAACTGTTTATAAATACTTGTACCCATTTCATGATGTTTGTAGTAGTTGACAAGTTTCAGTTACGTACAGTAGAACCACCTTGATGTTTGTCTTGAAGATTCTGACTTTCATATTGGTCTGCAGTTGTTTTGTGTTTCATATGTTCTTCAACTTAGGAATGCTGCCCTGTCTTTACCAATCCTCACCTTCACGTTTTCGCTCTATCCTTCTCGTTCATCGATGATACTTCCCAGGTACGTGGAATGTTCCACCTATTTCAGTGTTTCTCCATCAAGTGTGATTGGGTTGGTTGGTGTTTTCCGTATTGAATTTGAGGATGTTGCTGTTTTCTTTGTGTATATTGATGCCTACTGATAAAGAGGTTGCTGCTACACTGTTTGTCTTGACTTTCATTTGTTGATGGGTCAGATCATCTGCAAAATCCAAATCTTCTAACTGATTCCGAGCTGTCCATTTTATTCCAGGCTTTCCCTCAAATGTCAAGGTTTTCATAATCCTGTCGATCACCAGAAGAAACAGAGAGTAGCCAGTCTTTTCTCACTCCAGTCCTCACTGGGAATGAATATGTCGGTTGTCCTACATACATGACTTTTAACTGTAGTCCATCGTATGAATTCGTATGTTGTTGGCGATTTTCTCAGCTACTCACTTTAAAGTGTCGAGAAAGGTTTCATATGGTTCTTCAATACACACTGTCAAACGCCTTCTCATAGTCAATACAGAGCATTTAATCAACTATGGAGACATCTTTCCAAAGGATTTTTCTTTTTAAAAAAATAATCTACACATTCAAACAAGTTGTAATGAAGGGAAATCGAATCAAAACCTTATGCACTCATTGCTGATGCATTGGCAATCCACTAACTCAATCCCGAATTTCGCGTACTAAAACAATGCTTCCAACCACTCATCCTTCCTTGGCTCTAATTACCTTTTGTAGTATATTCCGATGTTGGTGTTTTGTAATTTTAAACTGTAATAAATGATTATTATTGCCCTTAAACAAGTTTAATTGATTATTATTCAGTTTTTATTATCATAACATTTATGTTTGTCGTTTTTCTTCACATTCGCTGAGGATTCACATACTAGGACGAAACGACCGTCTAGTGCTTCCAGGTTTTTCATAGTGGTCTAGCTTCAATTGACTGATGATCTCAACTATTTAAAATTACTATAATATTCACAAAGACCCCTTCTGATATTATCTATATCTATTGAATAATTTTAATTTAAAATGGTACTTGTGGGAAGATTGAGACATTTATTCATTTGAATCATAAATAAGAACATATGTATCATAAAAGAAATCATCGATGATTACAAAACAGTAAAAGTTGGAGTTAGTTGTATGGATTCGAACAGTAAACTGGGAAGATTGAATAATTTTTCAACTACTTAATACTTCAAGATTATTTTAAGATTTTGATGACGAATATTAAAAATTAACTTGGTAAGATCCGTTGATCAACAGAACATTCTATTAGAGAAGAAAAGAGGTATTATTAGCTTATAGTGGCTGATTCTATATCGAGTCCACATAGCTTATTCTAGCTTCTTGACAAGCCAGTTTATCCATTGTTCTCAAGCTACATTTTGACCTTGTTAATTATTTACATATCGAACTTGACTGTTTTTATATGAGCGTGTGTGCATTTCTTATCTCATTGATCACTTATTTTCGTGTGACTAAAAGTATAGACTAACGCCTGATCGAATCGAGTTGGCTCACATGCCACCGTGCCTCCTTTCGTCTCATTTCGTTCTCTATCTTCTTCCCTTCATTTGCTACGATTCTCGATCAACGAGTGTACAGAATATACATATTCGAACATCCATTCTAGTGTTTGACTTATTTAATTCCATTATTCACTAATGAGAGTTAAGTCGATACTTATATACAAGGATTGATAATCTGTATATTTCATTGTACAAAACAGATATCGGTCATAAAATGTTGAAGTTATAATTATTCTAATAGGTTTCTCATAAATGTCTATACATAATTATTAATCAGAAAACTTTTCACTTGCATTTTTTGCATGAAAAAAGTAATAAGACAAAAAACTATTATGCAATACATTCTAACTCGTTATGCCCATCATTATGTAACAATCTATTGTGTTCCTTCTATACAAAACAATATTATCCAGTGTATAACTTGATTAATGTGAAGTTTACTTTTCAACAATATGAATCTCTTCTTTTTTCTTAACCATAAAACTGATTTTATTTAACCGTGAGATATGTACAAGAAACGAATTTAGTAAACGACTAATTTGGCTCTATCTCTGTCTCTCTCTCTCTGTCTCTCTCTCTTTCCCTGTCTTTCGCTCTTCCACACTGAACAAACACAATTCCATACACAATTATCATATAATATGTATTAAATACAAACTATACACATAAATCATGATACCAGACACTACATAGAAACAGTTATGATAGGTCAAATAGACTAAAATAAATGAAATGTCAAATGTATTATATTTCAAGTGTACATTTATTATACAAAATTGAGAACTTTTTATAAAATAGGTTGATTTAAACTGTATATTCACTTCTGAAATAACTAATGTTTTTATACTGTTTTTCTATATTGGTGTTATTTTAGATAATGACAATGGATAACAAAAGTCAGATTATATTCTGTTCTAGCATATTTCATTTGATATATAAAAGAATGTAGTCTTGGGTTGGGTAAACTAATTTATTGTTTTAGACAGAATCATACAATACATTTGTAAAATATGTAAATTTTGGGGACATTAGATCCCCAGTACTCACTTGGGAAAGGACCTAATTTTGTAATTTTATTTAGAAAATTTGAATTTCTTTGTTTTCGCGCCTAAGGCGCTCTTGTCACCTTCTTGTGGTATTTCCCACTGGGAAATATCTTAAACGCTATTGGTTCGTTTCGTCTTTCAGTATGCTATTTGGTAACTCTCCCCATGGAGGGTTTTGTACTGTATATATATGCGTTTTGAGTTGTGTTTGTTGTTATCGCTCGTTTCTGGCTGTTTTGCAGAATATACTTCCCATTCCAAGCTTGGACTTCTCCCTCTAGTTAGCGGGGTTGGGACGCATCAGTAGCTAGCTTACTGGTTTTTGGTCGCCGAGTCTTGTTCTTGTTCGCAGATTAAGTGAACTCGTGATAGCTTCAAACCTAGCAGTAAAACAATACATCGAATATATTCCTTGAATTGTTACTTACAAACTCCATGGTTCTTGTATTTCTGTTGCTACCTTGACCGGTTTAATATTTTCTCTTCATTTTCCTAATCTTTCAGTTATAATCCTAGTTCTAATTCATGATACATACTACTTATATCTGTCCGTATAAGTAACACATACCATTGGTATACCATTCAGTTTTCGTTAAAGTTTCGTTGATGTATTCATCAGAAATACATCCTTAAAATACAATTTTTTATGTTCTTAAGTTCTTGTCTATAACGCTTCCTCAACAATCAGTTTGGTTTAATTTTTTTCCAAAATTTTCAGTAGACTCAGAATTTTCAGATTTAGTTTTTTTAATTTGTACTTCTGTTCTGGATAGGAGACATATTGAGGAAAGCACCCAACTGCATCACAAGGCAACCACTCACCTGGAACACTCAATGCCAAACCAGAAGAGGAAAACTAGTGAACACATTACACTGAGAAATAGATACAGAGATGAGAAGAATAAACAACAATTGGATAAAATTAGAAAGGAAGACCTAGGACAGAGTGGGTTGGAGAATAATGGTCGGCAGCCTATGCTCCACTGGAGTAACAGTCGTAAGTAATAATTCTGTTCTATAGAGAACGGTTTACACTATAATTTCATTAGTTGAAATCACGAGTCAACTGAAGCTAGACCACCATGGAAAACCTGGAAGCACTGGATGGCCGTTTCGTCCTAGTATGGGACTCCTCAGCAGTGCGCATCCTCGACCCCTCACCTCGCGGGATTCGAACCCAGGACCTACTGGTTTCGCGCGCGAGCACTTAACCATTAGATCACTGAGCCGGAATCCAACGGTGTTAATGGACGAAATGGCCGTCCGATGATTCCAGATTTCCCATAGTGGTCTAGCTTCAACTGACTCATGATTTCAACTAGTGAAATTTCTAAAATCTCCTCAAAACCCCTTCTGACTACACTATAATTGCCAAACTAAATATGAACAATATAATCAAATGACATGAATTAGTTATCATTCTTAAAACATTTTATTATGTCATGTATTAAAAATTTTGCAATATTACTTGACCGATTCAATTGTAAGCAGTTCTCAAATGCAACTTGATAACAAAGCTATCATAACCAATTCTCAAGTATTGAAGGTAAAAATAATAGATACTACTTATGTCTGTCAACATCACTAGCATACACCACAATTGAATTAGTCAATTGTATTAGCTATCCAAACAAGAGTTAGTTACACTTAAACCGTAAACACATATGAAGTAACATGAAGGACATGAAATGCTTTTTTTTTCTAGAGCTGAATTTTAGACGAGACCGATTAGAAAACAAATAAGTCCAGTTACCTGCAAACGTTCAGCATGGGCTTGTAGTTTGTTTTTTGGCGACAGATAGTAACTATCAGTGAACTGTAAATATGGATCTGTGTTCATTGGGACCCATCAACTTAAGTCATCAGTAGTTATAAAGAAGTGATTATATGTTGACCTATATTGTAATGAAAGATTTTATCAATAAGTCAGTAATGACTTCAACAACGTCCTGTTGCCTTGCTTCTGCGTTTCCCTATGATTATTGATTGACAATGATTACTTGCAAGTGTGCAGTTGTTGTGGATGTATATGGCTTATTGTATTAAGAAAGTCAGTTATATCCTAAAAAACTTCGTATTTAAAGAAAAAGTTCATTTTACTGACAAGTCTGAAAAATAAAGATAAGAACAAATGTTGAACTAGTTCATACCAATGTGTATCTGTTTCCTGATCATCTAATTAAAATAATGGGAGAAATTTATCTCTTCAATAGCTTTATCGATTGCTTAGAGAACTGGATTGTTTGTACTACTACCAAAATCCATTCTATTGACTGATAATGCCTACTGCTGACGAATTATTCCTGGAAATAATTTATTTTTGAATGTTTCTCCTTATGATAATCTATTTCTAACTAAAAGTTATGTTATCAGAATAAAAATTTGTGGAGATTGTTGGGGTTTTAATAGTTGAATTCATGAGTCAATCTGACCAAAGATCCTGAGTTCAAGTCCCGTGTGTGGGAACGCGAATACTCACTGCTGAAGAGTCCCATACTATAACGAAACAAACCTCCAATACTTCTAGGCTTTCAATGCTGGTCTAGCTTAAATCGACTTATGAATTAGATTATTAAAAGTTATACTTTTAATAGTGAGTTACAAACAACAACATTTCATCATGTAATATTTCGATACAAAAATAAGTGTTCTTCAATCTATATTATTTTCTTTTCTAAAAAATGTATCATAAATAGTTGTATTTGTTACTTAATAAATGAATGTCAAATAACGTTAAAACTCACAAGTCTGTCAGTGGTTTAGATGTTAACCGTTCCAGCCCAAGGCCGAAGGTACTAGGTTCGAATCCTCCAGGGTAGGATCATGGATACGCACTGATAAAGAGTCACGTACTATAACGAAACGGTTATTCCAGTGCTTTTAGGCATTACATAATGGTCTAGCTTCAATTAGCTCATGATCTCAACCACTGAAATTACTACAATATCCAAAATTTCCTTCTGATATTATTCAACATATGCTCATTGGTGACTGACTTTAAGAGGTAGTGAACAATCGAGTTCAACATGGTCTCTTGTGAGATAGTAATTAACTGAAGACAATGGTGGATGCGTCGCTTAATTTGGTTTATTAGTTGAAGTTAGACATTAACACCGTTGAATTCCGGCCGGCTCAGTGATCTAGTTGTCAAACGTTCTTCAACGAGACTGATAAGTCTCGAGTTCGAATCTCGCGAGACGGGATCCTAACTGCGCATTACTGAGGAGTTCCACAATAGAACGAAACAGTCATCCATTGCATTCAGCTTTTCCATTTTAATCTAGGTTCAATTGACTCATGAATTCAACGATCAAATTATCAATGAAAATCTAATTGGAATGTCTTTTTCTTTTAAAAAAGTAAGAGGAACTACTATAAAAGTGAATCCTTTATTTAATTCAATGAGTCCATTGTTTTTTTTCTTTTTTCTCTTTTTTTTAATATTTCCAACATACAAAACACAACAATATCGTTCACGTTCAATTTTGTTTTCGGTTTTCTTTCTATTAACTGGTCACATCATTTATAATGTAAACTAACCAGGTATTGTTAACCTCTTTTTGTTTCCGAATTTGTTTCTAGTACAATCATCTTGATAAAACAAAAAAAAATAGGAAGGGGATGAATGAATTACTTCATTATTTTATTTATTGTCATCTATTTATGTTTATTCAATAGGAAAATTATTAAATAATAATTATTGAATATTGAATAAACTCATTGTTGCGTTACAAAATAATATTTCATTTATATTTACTTTTAATTGTTTGTTTGTTTGTTTGTCTCTTTGTTTGTTTGTTTTGTTCGAATAATATTCATTGTTCATTTTATTGTCATTGTCATTTTAGTTATATCGAGTTGTTGTTTCTTCTTTCTTTTTATTCTTTTTTCTTTGAAGGATGTACTCTGAAGTTATTTTAATAACGCTGTGATGGTGATGATGATAGTGGTGATGTTAAAACCAATGATTTTCCGCTTGACTTCAAAGTCATTGATTAGGTCGTAAACACATGCATACATTTATATTGTTTTATTCCATAAAAATTACAATCAACTTGACTAGGTACGTATAGTTGTGCTTGTATTCTATTTGAATAAATCTATTTCCTTTGTTGGTGTAAACACAAATTGGGTGGTTGAATTCCCTAAATGTATAGATAAAAGAAAGTATAAAATAATACTATAAAGTTACAAATTGTTTTTTTCTGTGCATGTATGTGTATGTGTGAACGAAACCACTGATATATATATATATATATATATATATATATATATGGAGATTGTAGTAATTTAATAATTGAATTCATGAGTCAACTGAAGCTAGATCACTATGGAAAACCTAGAAGCACTGAATGGCCGTTTCGTCCTATTGTGGGACACCCCAACAATGCGCATCCATGAGCCCGCCCCCTCCCGCTACATTACAACCTAGGACCTAACAGGCTCGCGCGCAAATGTTTCACCTCTAAACCACTGAGACGGCCGGCATCGAATGGTGTTAATGTTTAACTTCAAACAATCCACCAATTCGAGGCATATGTCTACCACTGTCTTCAGTGAATTACTATCTCACAACAGAACATGTTGGACTCTACTGATCACTGCTTCTCACTAGATCTCCAAATAATACCCCTTGAAGTCAGTCACTAGTGAGCATATGATATTTATTAATATCAGAAAGGGGTTTTGTGGATTTTATAATAATTTAATAGTTGATTTCATGAGTCAGTATATATCTGTTTAACACACACACACACACACACCTCACATGTATCTCCCACACACACCCAAACCCTATTATTTTCACACTAAGCAAACAAACAAAGTCAAACTCATAAAACATGAATTTCGACAGATAATATGCTAGCTGTGATTATACATTTAACTTGATTTTATTCATTTAAATAAAGACACATTAAAATAAGACACCAAAGAAGAGAATGTAACTGAATGTGAATGTGTAACTGAGTAATTGAACGAGAAACTGATAAACAAAAATGAAAGTTTTTAACCAACCGATTATAGAGAAAACAGATTTTTGCCTTTGAAGAAAAATGACTATTTATAATACATAAAGTAGATGCTTAATAATGTGAGAAAACAAAATCATTTTATAGGGGTTTACCAAATACGATCAAATTGAGTTATGCATTAAAACTTACTTATACAATCAATAAAAAAAGTTAATTTCACTAGTTTAAACTCTAAAGTAAGCTCTAAACTGTTAAATATGGAACAATTTCATTTAGTACTCCTTTTTTATCGTAGACGCTCAACTTCGAGACCAACAGGCAGGATCCCGTAAGAATTGCAACACTACGGATCATTGTGGAACAATCAATTGAATGGAATCCATCGCTCTACATCAACTTCATTGATTGCGAGAAAGCATTTGATAGCGTGGACAGAACAGCACTATAGAAGCTTCTTCGATACTAAGGTGTGCCTCAGAGGATAGTCAATATCATACGGAATTCATATGATGGATTCATTTGCAAAATCGTGCATATAGGACAGCTGGCAGACTTGTTCGAAGTTAAGACCGGTGTCGGGCAAGGTTGTTTACTCTCACCTTTCTCTTTATCTTGATGATCGACTGGACAATGAAGACGTCAACATCTGAGAGAAAGCATGGGATACAGAGGACAGCTAAGATGCAGCTAGACGACCTAGACATTGCAGATGATCTGGCTCTTCTATCACACACGCAACAACAACTGTAGAAGTAGACGACCAGTTTAGCAGCAGCCTCAGCAGCAGTAAATCTCAATATACACAAAGGGAGAATCAAGATTCTCCGATACAACGCAGCATGCAACAATCGAATCATAGTTGACAGAGAAGCTTTGGATGATGTAAAAACCTTTACATATCTGGTCAGCATCACTGATGATGTAGATGTGAAGCGCGAATCGATATAGCAAGAGCAATATAGCCACAATTGAAACAAATCAGCAACTCAAAATAACTGTCAACCAACAACAAACTGAGAATATTCAAAACAAATGTCAAGACGCTTCTACTGTGTGGGGCGGAAACTTGGAGAATTACGAAAGCCATCATCCACAAGATACAAGTGTTCGTTGGCCAGATACTATCAGCAACAACCTACTGTGGAAGAGAACTATCCAGATTCCAGTGGAGGAAGAAATCAGGAAGAAACGCTGGAAGTGGATAGGACACACATTGTGGAAAACACCCAACTGTGTCACAAGGCAAGCCCTCACCTGGAATCCTCAAGATCAAAGGAGAAGAGGAAGACCAAAGAACACATTACAGTGAGAATTGAAGACAGATATGAAAAGAATGAACAATAAGTGGATAGAGCCAAAAAAGGAAGGTCGAGGACAGAGTGTATTAGACAATGCTGATCGGTGGCCCATGCTCCCCAGCAGTGTGCATCCTCGATCCCGCACCCCGCGGGATTCGAACACAGGACCTATCAGTCTCGCGCTCAAGCGCTTAACCAACTAGACCACTGAGCTGGCCAGCATCCAATGGTGTTAATGTCTAACTTCAACCAATCCACGAAGTTGCGCCACCGTATATCATTGTCTTCAGTGAGCTGATATCTCACAACAGACCTGGTTGAACTCCACTGGTAACGACTCCTCACTAGAACTTCAGAAGTATCTCTTGAAGTCAGTCACTAGTGAGCAGATAAATAGTATCATTTAACAAAATATCTATGTTCAATGTTCAAGTTCTTGGAGGATATTTTTTTAAAAAAACAAACAACCAAACAAACATTAATTATGTAAAATTATGTTGAAATATTTAACAAAAACTAAGTAATTTAGTTAGAAACAAATTTTTAAAAAAAATTGTTTTATTATTATTGAATTTTTGTTTTAATTTTATTACCGGAAGTTTAATTATTTTCAATCATTCATTTTTATTTTATTTAATTTTTGTTTTAGAGGATGAAAATGTAAAACAAAAAAATTTTCCATTTAATCCTCATTTATATTTTACTTGATTGTCGAATATAAGTACAATGTGTATATGATAAATGCTAATCTCCTATCTCCCCCTTTCTTTCTCGGTCTCTCCGCCCCTCTCTCTCTCTCCATGAATATAAATCTTTTTTTTTTGAAATGTTCATAATTTAGTGATGAGATTGTTATTTTTTTGTTTGTTTTTTTCGAATCCCCCACTTTTTTTGTTGAACAAATCAATAAAATACTTACAATTCTATCATATTCATAATGAAATTACCATATAATGTAAAATTTTAATAAAGTACAATTATTCATTTTCATAATAAAGTAGAAAAAAAAATTTGACAACTTACCTCTATTGTCTCTATTCTCTAAAAAAAAAAATTGTACATTTTCTACATTTGTAAATGTCATCCTATTCCGATGTTGTTTTGTTTGTATGTTTTTTTAAAAAAAAAACAACCAACATTCATAGTCAACAGTCTAAAATGACTACTCACTATAGTAGCAGGTGTATTCTTTCAAATTCACATTCGATAGAAACCAATTTGAGGATTCTCTATGTCATTATGATTATTTGTTGTTGACTTTATATATTTGTTTTATAAAAATCACTAAAATGCATCGTTTTTTTTTCTGTATTCAAAAGAATGTTCACCATTTTTTTTTCTAAAAACAAAAATCAATTTCAATTTGTTGTTGTGCATGAATGTGATAATGAAATGGTGGAGAAGATTTATAGTTCAAGCGAATGATTGTGATGGAGTTTTGTTGTTTAAGTTGGATGTTTTATTCGACTAAATCATTCAGCTCAAAGAACAAAACTCCATCAAAATTAATGTGATGATATATATATAAATGTAAATAGATAAATTCACTTTCATATACAGACTAACAATCGTTCACTATCGTACCAAACTCAGTATTCATATGTGTAATGTAGTATGTTATTATTTAATGTATTTCTGTATATATGTGTGTGCGTGTATATATACATATGTGTGTATGTATGTATGTACGTATGTGTGTGTGTGTGTGTGGCCAAATGTGTAAATTCGAATGAGTTCCCTCAACTACAAATTTAAAAATTCTGAATAAAATTAAATTTCAGACGGAAAATCTGTGAAAACGGAAAAAAGATGAAAAACATTTTTTTATTGTGTCAGATTTAAATAAGAGATTCAAATGAATAATGAACAAATAAACAGAATGTGGACTCATTTTTTTTATTATTTCTAAGCAGGGAAAATATGAATGAACAAGGTGAATAAAAAATAGATTGAAGGGTGGTTTAAGTCTTTGCAATATTAACAAATTAAATAAGTTTTATCATAATATGATAAACAAATTATGGGTATTTCCTGAGGGTAATTATAAAAGATGATTCAGATTAGAATAGTTTTTTTTGCGAATAAGACAATTTAATATTAAAATAGTTTTAAACATTTATTTTATTATCAGAAGGGTTTTGTGGATATTATAGTAATATTAATAGTTGAATTCATGAGTCAATTGAAGTGAGACAACTATGGAAAACATAGAAGCATTGGACAGCTGTTCCATGCTATTTTGGGACTTCTCAGTAGTGCGTATTCATGACCCCACCTTAAGAGATTCGAACCAGGAGCTATCAGTCTCGCGTGCGAGTGCTTAACCACTAGACTACTAAGTCAGTCGGTATCCAACGGTTTTCATGTCTAACTTCAACTAATCCACCAAATTGAGCGATACATCCACCATTTTCTTCAGTGAGTTACTATTTCACAACAGACCCTGTTGGACTCAATTGGTCACTAGAATTTCAGGAAGCACCTCTTGAAGCCAGTCACTAGTGAGCATTTGTTGATTAATATCACAAGGATTTTTTTGGATATTGTAGCTAGATAACCGTGGAAAACCTGTTGCGTGAGGACTCAGCAGTGCTAGTTTATAACATATGAATCCCTTTTGATTATATTATGAAAACTAATGGTTTATTACGGGCATACAATAATTCAACTGAACTAAATCTTTAAAAAGCTTTTAATTAAGACCTAAGGGACAGGTGAAACTTACTGTTCAATATTATTCTTTTATTATTAACCAACAAATAATCTAAATAATTACTGGTTCACTAGAAGTTATCACATTATTTTAATAAATTTTACAAATACTCACAATTAATAAGATGATATTGACAATTTTAACAGTTGAATTCATGAGTCAATTAAAGCTAGACCACTATGGAATACCTGGAGGTACTGGACGTCCTTTTCGTCCTAGTATGAGACTCCTCACTAATTACGTAGGATGGCTGGAGTTGGACACGGTTAGATGTCAGCTCAATGGTTTAGTGGTTAGTCGTTTGCGCGTGAAACCGTTAGATCCTGGATTCAAGTGCCACAAGGCGGGATCGTAAATGCGCACTACAGAGAACTCCCATACTAAGATGAAACGGTTGCCAAGTTCTTCCAGGTATTCCGTAGTGGTCTATCTTCAATTGACTAACGTATCCAACCACTAAAATTACTATAATATCCACAAAATCCCTCTCCCATTATGATATTGATAATTGATCAAGACTCATTCGTTTTGTTTAAATCAATTCAAATATGAACAACAAATTTTTGTGAAAGTATATTCTGTAATATCTGTTATTCTTCACATTTTTACTTAGTTACTCCTGTTACTCCTCGCGAAGGAGCATAGGCCGCTCGCCAGCATTCGCCATCCAACCCTGTCCTGGGCAATCCTTTCCAGCTCATTCCAGTTGTTATTCATCCTTTTCATATCTGCTTCTATTACCCGACGCAACGTGTTCTTTGGTCTTCCTCTTCTCCGTTTCCCTTCGTGATTCCAAGTTAGCACTTGTCTCGTGATGCAGTTTGATGATTTCCGCAATGTATGTCCTATCCATTTCCATCGTCTTTTCTTAATTTCCTTTTTAGCTGGAAGTTGGTTTGTTCTCTCCCATAGTAAGCTGTTGCTGATGATATCCGGCCAATGGATACTGATAACCACAAAAAAAATAATTCACATTTCTGTTTACAGTTTAAACTATATCCAATTCCAGAGATGGTAATAATAATTTCGAATGATTTATAGTAAGAATACTAGTTATGAATAATAAAAGTAATTCAACATAAATGCAAATTGTAAAGCAAAATGAAAAAGAGAGAAAAAAGAGAAACTTTCATCAACAATAAATTTTTGCATGATGCAAATAATTAATTAAACAACTTAATTTTGCTCTCTCTCCCTCTCTCGCTCTCTCCCACTTGCACTTACTCGCTCTCTTGCTCACCCTCAATATTTAACAAAGTTAATAGTGATTGTGTATATTATTGAATCAAAAAGTGAAGAATAGTAAGTATAAGTATACAAGAGTAAGAAGAAAGTAAAATCTAAAAATAATCGATTAAATTTTGTTTTCTTTGAATAGAACTTAATTTATGCATTGACTTTTATTGATTCTTCTTCTTCGATTTCCCTTAAGGGTAAAACGTTATGACTTTTAGTTTCAAGCATTAAACATTTCCGTCAGTATGATTATATTTGATTATATTACTCTTTAGTGTAATTCATGAAAGAAAAGAGAAAAGAAAAGAAGAGAACACAAATAGGAAACTAGAAGAATATGGAGATAATGATAATAACAACAAAAAAACGGACAAACGAACGAATGAGTCAACAAAAACAAAGAATGATTATTAATAAGAGTTCAAGTGAAGTTCTGTTATTTGATTTAGTTATTGTTATAAGATGATGAACGTCTCATCATCATCATCATCATCATCATCATCATCATCATCATCATCATCATCATCATCATCATCATCATCATCATCATCATCATCATCATCATCATCATCATCATCATCATCATCATCATTGTCAATTCTAATTCTCAAGATTGTTTACTTGTGATTAATAGTAAGATTTAAATACAATAGTAATAATGACATTGGGGTACCTAGCCTGTTGTATGCCCTGATAATGTTGTCATAACTTTGGTATTTTGACAATGAATAACAAAGATAAATTAAGCAATCACAATATTAGTATGTGATAAACTAAAAAAGGTGTAAAACATCAACTCCATTATTGAATTGCACCATAGGTTCAAGCAGTTTATCAAAGAAGTAATAAAATCAATAATCAGATCAGACCTGTCAGTCACAATAGGTATATAATATCTGAATCTTAAAGTCATTTATGTTTTGAATGAATCTCAGTCACTTACAGTTCTGTTTATCAACATTAGGAAAGTACATGGTTTTAAAAAAGAAAATTCATAGTTTCATGCACATCTTCACTCAGAAGCCCAGAGGATAAAGCGTTGACGTTTAAAGCGTGTAAATATTAACACTGAGATATAGTTTATATTCAGTTGGCCAGTCGCATCTAGGACGAAATCCATGTCCTAAATTCAGACTTTAGTCACTATCTTACTTTACTAGAAATAATCTATAGTTGCTTTCATGAAATAGATTTTTGAGTGTGATATACTGAATTATTTACTACGGTCAAACTCACGATATCCCTTTAATACTGATAATCTTTAAATCCAAAAAGGACTGGTTTCAGACTTCATAAAGACTGATCAGTTAATTGAATTATTATACAAAAACCATTTCGTTGAAATTATTCTCACATAAAAAGTAGTTGATAAAGAATGAAAATGTAAATCATGGAATAGTCAATCTAGCGATGAATTTATACCTTTCATCTATTAAAAACTACGAATAATCTGTAAGTATCATTCATCATACACTGATCTCCTTTGGCATACCACTAAAAACTAAGTATTTAGTGCTAGTATACGATTTTTCAGTAGATTGCATTCATAACCCAGTTAAGAATCTAAACCATAACCCCTAGGTTTTGTATAGTTGATATGTACTACTCAATATAAACATAAAAGTTCATATAATATGACTTTCATTACAAAACTTGTCAATAAACACTTTGCTACTAGTTGAATTGTAAATGAGCATTATTAAGAACATTCATACTATGATTTAAAAAGTCTACCCGAGTATTCTCATCTCTACTACAAATCAGATCAATATTTGACTAATATTACCTGCTGTTAACTAAATTTCACGAAACTCCATTCTTTTAAACCATGAGAATGATCTTCCATTTTTTTCACTTAATTTTATCACCGCACCTATTCATAATTCAATTAACAAAATTAGGAAGTGGAAATATAAAATATATTTTACAACAAAAAGAAAAAAACGACCACATTTTATACATGACTAACAAATTGGTTGACAATGAGAATATCTATCCATCTATCTATCTATCTATCCACACATCTATCTATCTATCTATCCACACATCTATCTATCTATCTATCTATCTATCTATCTATATATATATAATATTGAAGAAATCACTTATTTAATTGCAAAAGTTTCATGAAAAGTAACCTAACTTATGAATACCAATTTAGTTTCATCACGAAAAGATCATATGACGAAAGTTTTCTTTCTCCTACCGTTTTCTTTTTTTAAAAACAAGAAAAAAGAGAATTGAGTAAATGATTATTTTCCCTTTCACACAATATTGATTTTTAAATTAATAAATTTAATCTTAAGATTGATAGATAATAACTCACTGTTTTTTTAAAATTTATAATTGAAATTTAATATAAATAGTGGCTAGTAGTGGAATTTAGGATGCACGTTTCGTCCTATTTTGAATTCGTCAGATGGATGTACATAAATTTTAGAGTTGGTTTTCCCTATGGAACTCGAAATCAGTGCTGTTTGCTTCAGTAACCACCACATTATCCACTTACATACTAAGTTCTGATAGCCACTTGTTTGTGCAAAGGTGTGAAGTATGTGGGCGTTTGAAACGAACGGTACTGGTTTCGAGTCCCAGAGTAAACATCAACTCTGAGATGCAGGTACATCCAGCTGATGAGTTTCTAATAGGACGAAACGCGCATCCTGGATTCGACTGCTAGTCATTATCCATCTTTGTTTATATAGCTTGTGGCCTAAGGTACTATCGCGGCAGTCCACACTGGATGCACATATGCCAACAAGAGACTGATCAATTGCAGTTCTAAGTAACAATCAGAAGATACAAGTAAAACAACATCAAGTGAATTTAATATTTGATATCTATAACATTTGAACTACTTTACAGAGAGTTTTAGTAACTTGTAAACTTTTTTAATTATATTCATTTAAAATCACATTGAATAATTTTACTAAAATCGATGGTACAACTAATAGATGTCGCATAGAGTAAACTTTCATTGAACTATGATAAACATTGACTAGAAAATAATTAGTTCTTAAATGAATTCGCTTAATTTTTAGAAAGAATTTATGACATCTGAAATCAATTCTTTCGCAAGTGAGGTGATATTTCACTCATGATATTCAGTGAAATTAGAGCTATACAGTAAGTTGAATCAAATAAGTCAAATTCTTAATCCGAATCTGATTTCATTATGAACTTAATCAATTTATGGAATTTATTGAAATTGTCTAGGATGTAATTGTCTTTGATAGTTTTGTCACAAACAAGTATCATTTAAATAACTTTTGTGTAGACAGAAACTGTCAATTGTTGGTTTAATTACAGTGTTTTTGAGATTGCTAATGAAATAGTCAAACAGAAATGAAACGATTGATGACCTCCTCGTTACGCCTTAAGTTTTCTCATAGAACTCATTATTTATTTATGCTTTTATCTATTTATTTGAGCGCATGAATATTGGTACAAAGGCGCACCGAAAACATATGAGCCACACAAGTCACTTGATTTGTGTCTAGTCTGTGATACTGTCCGGGTTCCCAGCCCGAAGCAGGTGGTTTTCTTAGGGAGTCACTCCCTGAGCTTTTGAACTGAAGGTCTAATCCACAAGGCAGAGAAGCAACATCAGGAGATGCAGTCCCGTGGAAGCCGGTGACCAACAATTGGTTTATACGCCATTTGTTCCCCCAGCATCCTGCAACCCATGTGCACCATTAGATTGGAATCAGAGTTTTCCAACTCACCTACCTGGACCCACCGTAATCACCAACCCGATTAAAGCGCCAGACATTCTCTTTTCGTCCTCTCAATTGCGTAAACAACACCCCCCACCGCGAGAATGCAGTGAGTAGGACTTCCGTGGGAGTGGCTCTATTCGCGTGGCCATGTGAGAGCATTTCGAGAGGGATTGTGGACTCTCCACAACCTCGGCCGTACCAGGGCGTTCGGGGGCAGAGTAGCGGATGTGTTATGTCTTTAAAAGAGTGGGCATCAGATGCCCTATCCAACCTTGTGCAGGGGACCATCATTCATCTCTCCTTTTCCGATGCACCCATCATTAAATTTGAACTGGACATTGAATGTGTATTGAAGAGGTCATTCTTTCATATAGTGCGTCAGAATACTAATATTAAGTTTATTGTTTTAAATATAATCACACTGTAAGCAGATAACTTAGTGAGAGGTATTATCTAGTTGTCTTTCCGGTAAGGTTGACACCTGAGACTGAATCAATAAATCTGAAGAAATTAGCAGTGGTGTATCTACTGAGTTGATTTATGACTGGTTATGGAATCTAAGTTAACCATTTAGCGATAAGATGATAAAGTGAGTTATTCAGATCTAGTTTAGGACGTAGAGGAGTATCTTTTCAAAGTACTTTAGAGAGTTCGTATAAATAATCATGGGATAATGGGTCCAGTTAGGCTGAAATTAAATTATCTTCACTAATCGAAATTGAACAAATTAATTTCTGAATTTTTAAAAGTTAAAAAACAAAGCTTTTTGATTAACAGATATTGAATGATAAGCTTAGGAACATTGAATCATATTAACTTGGTGGATTATTCTCCAAAGTTTAAAGTGTCAGTGCAAACAACTACACAGGAAAGCAGATTCTTTCTTCTGACAAGTTCCGAATAAGAGTAAGTCTCTTTCTAGATTCTACTGCTAATTTTTATTCAGAATATAATTTGGCACAATTCTTAGATTTTGCTAGGGTTGAAGCTATCACGAGTTCACTTGATCTGCGTACGAGAAACAAGACTCGGTGACCAAAGACCAGTAAGCTAGCTACTGATGCGTCCAAGCCCCGCTAACTAGAGGGAGAAGTTCAAGTTTGGAATGAGGAAGTATACTCTGCAAAAAGCCAGAAACGATCGATAACAACAAACACAATTCAAAACGTATATATACAGTACAAAACCGTCGTTGGGTAGAGTTACCAAATTCAAATTTTCTAAATAAAATTACAAAATTAGGTCCTTTCCCAAGTGAGTTCTGGGGCTCTAACGTCCACAACAGATTTGCACCCATCTATAAACGAACGAGAATTTAAACAACAAGCTATTCTGCAAAGAAAGGTTTGGTTCATTAGTTAATACAACGACAGAATATGGATTATGAAGCGTTCATAAAGAAAAATATATTGACATTTAATATCTTTTTGACTTTATATTTGTTGTTTATTAAACTAATATAAATATAATTCAAAAGCAGAGAAATACAAAGCAGGACTAAATTCACTTAGTGTTATGGATAACGCCATGGTTTCGAGTCCCCAGAGTGAACATCAACTCTCAGATGTAAGTACATCCAGCTGACGAGTTCCAAATAGGACGAAACATGCGTCTTGGATTCCACTACTAGCCACTATCCATTTTTGCTTAAAAAGCTCACGACTATTAATAATCTTTTGTATTTCTCCATTTTATTCCTCAAATATTTATTTATCTTTCAAAACAAACATTCCCTGCATTGAATATTGAATATCAGTAAACAAGAAGATAAATAAATGATTAGGAGGGAGTGGAAATAACATAAATCTGTGTTCAGTTTCAAGATGAGAACAAGACCTAAACTTACAGCAAGATTTTTTCAGAAAAAATTAAGCAAATATTGAATTCTTGTGTAAAATTAATGCAAAAAGTTTTATCCTAAATCGGTTTCACCTATAAAGTTTGAGGGGAAAATAGCCTAAATATGAAACTATATTTAGTCAATATTTAGAAGAAATGTCAGCGACTAGCCAATCAGAATCGAGAATGATACTTTTAAGTTTTTGAGTAAAATTCAAGCACTTCATATAACAAGTAGAAGTACATGTATGTACTGTTCAAAGTGTTTCATATGATTGTGAGAAACTACCTTCCGATGGCATAGAGTAGAAATGATAGTGCTTAATGTACCAAAGCCTCTCTTGTATTTCCGTAAACTGTACATAAGAAGCAAATCGACAATACCTTTACCTTCTAACCATAAACCATTAATCCCGAAACTAATCTTAACGTAGTGAGACTACATTTTAAACATGAACTAATCAGATAGCTTCTTTTTGATTTTGGGGTGAATTTCATTCAGCCATTCGTTTGCGGAGCTTTAATGAATTGTA
The DNA here is from genome assembly GCA_944470405.2 of Schistosoma mattheei. Classification (NCBI taxonomy): domain Eukaryota; kingdom Metazoa; phylum Platyhelminthes; class Trematoda; order Strigeidida; family Schistosomatidae; genus Schistosoma; species Schistosoma mattheei. The sequence goes on from OX103944.1 coordinate 40,109,643, forward strand.
TCCGATGTCAGTTTGTGATGAAAACTCTAATATCTAACCCCGACGAACACTCTTCCAGATCTATTTGGATCCTGATGGCGATTCGAAATAAGACGTCTATATCGATAAGGATAGTCTTTAATACCGTCGCTTATTTCGATCTACAAGTAAAATAACCTGAAAAAGATATTGACAGACTCCGTAAATATATAAAATCTCTTCACATCCTGTAATATTGTTTACTTTTCTACTAACGATCCGTTGACAAAGGCTGTTTTTCGACTGCATGACAATTGGCTAAAAATTCATTGGGATTGTTTTAAGTTCGTTCCTGTACTATACCTTATTCCATATATCTGGATAATAATCATATTTTTTGAAGAATAAAGTTTCAGCATGAAATTATAACTGACGGAAATTGCCTTAAGTTTTGAGCGACTGTATGGTTATACTTCGATCATAATTGACAAAGAAAAATTCATACATTTGAAACTACTGATAAACTATACAGAATCTTCATTGACAGCGATACTGACGAATTATTAAAGTGATCTTTATGGAAATAATTATTGTCTCTCGTTATGTTCAGTTAAACACAGAATACAGTATCTAGTTCTAAAATGAATTAGATTTCAAGATAACATTCGGAATGTACAACTGTTTGTTTCTCGTAAAATAAACCAAAATGGTAAATGAAATATTTACGAATGCGAAGGTTAGAAAAAAATCAACGTTTATATGTTTCATTGCCTTCCAAATGATCTTTGTTTTTACCTTCTCATACTTTATGTACTCATATATAGTATTGATTTGACGGAATTTTCGATGAGAAAAAGCATTTACAGGTAGAATAAAGTGGTCATCATGTACATCTGTCATTTAGTTTCACTAATGACATAGACGGGAATGTTCTTGAAGTGCCCTTGAAGTGACACAACGTTTAGTAAACTTGAACTTTGAGTAAATGATACTTTTTATAGCCAGTATACAGTCAATATGGATAGTGTTTAACTTGTAATCTATATTATGGATTTACTTTATCGATTCAACAGTGGAAAGTCAAGAATACTGAACAATTGTTCATCCCTAGTATGGGAGTTCTCAGCCCTATGAATTCACTATTCTACAAGCTGTCTGACTGAAAATTCTCTGACCTCAAGGCAAGCACTCTACCAAAAGATCATTCATCTGACATCTAATCATTAGCACTGTTAACCTTAGTTAATTATTTATACTATATAACCATCATTCATTACTACCATTAAAATCAATCTCACCCTCAAAATTGTTGAAAATTACTCATGACGTCCCCGGGTCTTATTAAATTAATCTTGCTACAGGAGAAATCTAAGAATGTTCAGAAATGCTCGAACTTTCCTGTTACCAAATTAGTTCACATTCTTAAGTGTACTTTAAATTTTCCTTTGCTCTCAAGTTGTACACCTTCACCAAAGTAATAAAATTCCGGTCAGTATTCATAATCTATCTGGTAAATATTGACATTTCTTTTAATATTTCACCTTGTAGTTTTAAATAAAAGGATTTTATAAATGGGTTATTGGATTATGAGGCAAACGAATCCAATCCTAATCAATAAGTGATGTGTAATTATACGAAGTGAGCAAACGATAGATGATAATGAAGCAGAATATTTGACTTGAGTTCTCAGTTTGATAGATATCGAAAGGAAAGACGGCTGCCTAATAAAGCAGCACTTATGTGCAAACTACTGAACATAAGGGTAAACATTAGGAATTGTCATCAGACCTCAAAGGAAATGAATTTTTTTGGTCATTCACTGTCCAACAAACAAAAAACTTACCCGATTACATCAGTAGAATAGTTCGATTTACATTTTAAGAGTTGAAATAAGTGTATAAATTTATGTGGACGAGTAATTTTTCAAAATTTTTCAATGATTCCGAGATGTCCCGATGATCTGATTTGATTTTTATCAGATGAGTTTTGTGGATATTATAGTAATTTCAATGGTTAAGATCATGAAGCAATTGAAGCTAGACCACCATGGAAAACTTGAAAGAACTGGATGGCCGTTTCGTCCTCTTGTGGGACTCCTCAGTAGTGCGCATCCACGAACTGAATCTCGTGGATTAGTTGGGGTTAGACATTAACACCGTTGGATACTGTTCGACCCAGTGGTTTAATGGTTAAGTGCTGGCGCGTGAAACCAGTAGGTCCTTGGTTCTAATCTCTTAACGAGAGGTCGTGGATGCACACTGTTGAGGAATCCCACAATAGAACGAAACGGCCGTCCAGTGCTTTCAGGTATTCGATGGTGGTCTAGCTTCAATTGACTCATGATCTTAACCATTGTAATTTGATTTTGTTGATTTTATCATTCGATTATCCATAAAAACAATCTCGTTAAAATTAATATTAGCACTTTAATTCACAGAAAGTTTAAAATAGATTTCATTCTTACACAAGTGAGTTATATCGATTTCATCTCATAATGGATCATTAGTACTTAATAATTAGAAAAATAAAACACATAATTAATTGACATTTATTGAGATTTGTTAAAAGTCTATCAGACGAAACATAATCAAATAAGTCTATAAACAAACAATCCCATTGAATTTACTTTATAACCAGAAAAAAAAACAGTTCATTTGTAATTATAAATGGGAGTTCTAGTGAGAAGCAGTGACCAGTGAAGTTCAACATGGTCTGTTGTGAGATGGTAACTCACTGAAGACAATAGTGGATGTGTCGCTCGATTTGGTGGATTAGTCGAAGTTAGACATTAGCATCGTTGGATACCGGCCGACTCAGTGGTTTAGTAGTTAAGCACTCGTGCACGAGACTGATAGTTCCTGGGTTCGAACCTCTTAGCGCGAGGTCGTGGATGCGCACTACTGAGGAGTCCCACAGTAGGACGAAACAGCCGTCCAGTGCTTTCAGGTATTCGATGATGGTCTAGCTTCAATTGACTCATGATCTTAACTATAAAAATATTTACTTATTTCACAAGAAAAAATTCATTGGACGATTTAACACTATGAAACAAAACTCATTTGCACTAATAATTCGCGTATCGAAAAAATCTGGTTGTTACCATTAAAAGTTCGAATTTTTGTGGGTTGTAGTATACTAGAAAAAAGCTTGACTTGTGACTGAGATGAAATTATATTAAGGAAACCTACTTTTGTACGTATTTCATACAAAGTACAACTGCGATCATTAAGTGACTACGTGGCTGGTTGTGAATAGTCCAACAACATAATCATTTATACAATTCAGTTATTCTGACCAATAAACACCGTTAACCAAATTGTGAAGTAGGAAGATTTCTATCACACTAAGTAATGACATAAAATGTTGATTAATAATACTACTGCGATTGCCACGATATGACCTCAAGTCACGAGCACTGTAAGCAAGGATGGATAATGGTTAGCAGTTGAATACAGGACACGTACTTCGTTGTATTTGAGACTCGTCAGCTGGATGTACTTACATCTCAGAGTTGATGTTCACTCCAGGACTCGAAATCAGTACTTCTCGTTTCAAACATCATCACTTATCCCACATCAATGAGGAGATCAAATCAAACAATACAAAAATGAATTAAAACATCACCCATTGCACAAACAAGTGGCTATCAGAACTTAGTAGCTAAGTCGATAACATGATAGCGTTTGATGCAAACGGTGCTGGGTTCGAGTCCCGGGTGAACATCAACTCTGGAATGCAGGTACATTCATCTGATAAGTCTAAAATAGGACGAAACACGTGTTCTGAATTCCGTTGCTAACCATTACCATTATCAAACATTCGTGTTACTTAAACTTACTCGATAGAATTCAATCAATCCTAAAAAGTAGGCAAACATATTAGTTAGTATCGTACAGGAAATAATTAGAAATTCATTATAGTCAGTTCAATGATTTTATTAATTTTCCAATGAATAGATCAACTGCAAATCATAAGTTAGAACTGGAAGTTTTTCATCACAATATTTGGTTGAAATTATTATCTACTAATGATTTTAACATTTCAACTATATAAAACCATAATTGAACTTAGTGAATGTTATACCTTGTGACTGCCGATTAGGGAGCAGTGAATTATCGATCGGACAATGACGCGTAAAACCCGTACGAGCAGTCTAGAGTACTGATTGGTCCTAGCTCACAAATCTCAACTTCTTTGATATGAATCATTTGACTCAAACATACGGAATTTATATACCAATCAAACAGACCACAACGTACAAATAAAATATGTAACAACACTTGTACAAGTTTTAGCCAAATATAGCTGTGACTGTGGGAACGTAGTGACTAATAGACAGGGAATAATTCAAGAATGGAAAATCGTATAATAACAGTCCATAGGTTAAAATAAAGCTTATGATAAGAGAGACATATATATGAATAGTTTAGTTAATTACCAACTATACGATAGAAATATACGCATAGTATTGGTCCACAAATGGATCCCAAAAATTATCATTCATTATGCTTATCGTCAGAGTGGGTTGGAGAATGCTGGTTGGCGACCTATTCTCCATTAGGAGTAACAGGACGTAAATAAGTAAGTATACTTATCGTGACCTAACAATGACTAATTTGAATCTATTTAAGATCCTATAATGAGACTAATCAAGTTTGCTTATTCTTTATTAATATACGAAATAATTAGTAAAAAGTTTTTCCAGAAAATAAAATAATCCAACATAGAAACAATCCAATAAATGAAATTTTACACAAGTTTCATTGAAAGAAAAACATTATGTAACCACTGATTTTCTTTTCATTTACATACTCATAAATTTTATTTTTAAAAAAACAATCAATATCCTGGTAATGTTTTCTGCTTCCTATATGGTTATGGTATTCATAATTCCATGTTCGAAGTTATATATGTATTGGTTGTATTTCGTTAACCAATCCCCCTCATAACCGTTACCATATAATCCTCAACGGTGTTTGAAATCCGAAGGCAAAGAGAAGCAGCGACTACAGCAGATAACTCAGACCACAAAGCAGTGAGGTGAATGCGTGAGTCAGCAAACCGAGAATGTAGAATGTAAATGTACATGTATATATAGGGAAATGAATGGATCATTGACTCATTTAAGCAGCTAATAATAAAGCTAATAGAATGAATATATGCGTAGGCGGCAAGCAATGTTCAAGTATACATATTTCATACAAGCACAACGGTAAAAAAGGTACAATAAGTTGTTATAGTACGGATGACTTTGTCCGCTAAATAAGTTAACAAAAGGGCTTAACCGAGTTAAATGAGAACAAACTCAATTGCTATATATACATGTCCTAGATTATTATTAAATATCATCTGATATTAATCAGACAGATAATGTGATATGTGCTACTGATGCCTATAGATACAACTAGTATGCATCATCAATCGAAAATGAAATATCTAGAGGTGGGAGGTTAAAATGATCAAAGAAAAGAGAACGAGAACAGAGAATGATTGGTGTGGCAATGAAAGAACAACAAAGTCTGAGACGACTGAATGACATTGCGCAAATTAATTATTAATGGTGTGGTCTTCAGACATTAATTGATTCTGTAATCTTATGTTCGAATACATTCTGTTGTCTCCATTTATGTTCTCGTTCACTATAATAGAGTTTAGAATTATTGTAGAAAGAAATGTTGAGAGGACTTGAATATTAGCTAGTTATCTACATTTAAATGATTTTTTAAAAAATACATTTTGTAATAGCCAAGCCTTATTTAAAGTGTCCAGTATGATCTGAATGACAGACGTTATAGTGAAGACAACGTTGGTAGTATATGAAATGATTCCATAAATACATGCATAATGTCATACATAAAGATTTTCGATTTCCACTTTATTTATATTTGTTATATTTGGAACTTAGATTCTTGATGTGCCGTGTATAACTCGAGCCCTCGAACTCTAGAACCCTCTCAAGTCACAAATGAAAAGACAGAAGGCAAATGAAAGGAATGTTATTCCAAACAGTGCCAAATTATAGAACAAAACTGTCAGGTATTTATAGTTTTTAGTAAAAACGAAATTATCATTATAGTTATTCAATGCGCACATAGGGGGTTAATAGCATTCGTCCAATAGGGAAGCTACATGTAGGAATTCTGGAATATTCTTCCAAATGATGATTAGATGGAATATTTTTGGCTCTTTTTAAGTTTTTTTAGAGCTTTCTCGAGTTCACCCATGGACCGTACTCACAGTATTGAAAGATAAATGTCACTAATATTAGAGAGTATTCAAACGATGAACTGTAAGTATATTCAAATGATGAAAAACACATAAAATTGGTATTGTGTTCTACATTTATATACAGACTGTCTTTCATTTAGGTTGACTTTAATTGCACGGCCATTGTGATTCTCTACCACCCATTGATTAGAAATTATAGGGTGTGATTAAAAAAATATAAAAATTGATGATTGGTGAACTTGTTTTTAGGATATTAAAGATTCCCATTGTGAAAATCGGAACAACACATGTAAGCGAACAATTGTTTTCAGTTAGGTCGTCATCAGGCTTTACTCTAACGTACATGAATATTTATACAAAAATGTTAAGCCAATCAAGGTAATTAGCAGGATATTCTACACAGCCAATCTTGCGTTGACCTTTTCATGTCGACCAGCGATGTCTACTCCAACGAAGAATAAATTACCTGAGTTGGCCTCCTCAATATGCATTTACAAATTCACCTGCTCCTGTGGAGATAGCTATATGGGGCGTACTACCAGGCAACTTAACCAACGAATGAGTGAACATCTACCCGCTTATTTTATAATGGAACAGATAAAAACAATACGCAGGTCTATCTCGACACATCTTATTGATAGCGGTCATACTGTAGATAAATCGGAAGCATTTCGAATGGTCTATCCTATACCTCCAACATTTCCCAACAGAGTTTGTTCCCGTCTCCTACATATAGCTGAAGTCATAGGGATTCGTACATTTAACTCCGATTTATGTGTACAGAAGAAATTCGTAATCCCCCTATCTCTTCCATGGTCAGTTATAAATTAACAAACGATTTTTATTTTATTTTATTTTGTTATCATTAACCTCATTTTCACATCCCGTATTTGTTTGTAATTTTCCGCCTCTTTCCGTTTGTATTCTTCACCACTGACCGAAATCGCCTTCACTGGTTTAACATTTTCGTATAAATATTTATGTATATTGGAATAAAGCCTGATGACGATCTAATTGAAAACAATATTGTTCGGTTACATATATTGTTCGAACTTGATTTTGCAAGTGTATGCTCAAGTGATAATGAACAAACATTTTATCAATAGTTGAAATCATGAGTTAATTGAAACTAGACCACCATGGGAAACCTGGAAGCACTGGACGGCCGTTTCGTCCTAGTATGAGACTTCTCAGCAGTGCACATCCACGATCTAAAAAAACTTTACAAAACCCCTTCAGTTAATAATCTTCTGCTCACTAGTAACTGACTTCAAGAGGTAGTTGCTGCAGTTTTAGTGAGAAGCCGTGACGAGTGGAGTACAAACAGGTCTGTTGTGAGATATCAGCTCACTGAAGAAAATAGTGTACGGTGGCACAACTTCGTGGATTGATTGAAGTTAGATATTAACTTCTTAAGAAAAATACACAAACTCCATTTTATTACCCCGATATACTTCTGTTGTAGTTAACAAGAACACCAGTGAGGACAACCGAATGTATTTAATACAAAATTACAGAACTTGTTAATAAAATCTAACAATCATAAAGTAAATGCTTAATTTGCAAAATATCCATCAATTGTCTCATAATGACTCAGACTTCATTGTTCTTGCATTTTCATACAAATTGCATTCTGTTTCCATTCTTTAATGTTCGATCCACTTGTCTCTCTGCTGCCAAACCTTCTGTCCACGACTAACATCATCTACTACTTATGTCAATATAAGTAGCACACACCACACTATGAGTGAATGTATATCGGGATGACATCTACTCTTGACACGTTATTTGTTTGTTTTAATAAAGATAGAAATAACAAATCTATATACACATTTATACATGTTTTAACATGTTACATTAATTCATTCTATAACTTATACTGTTAACATTAATGATTAAGTATAACAGTATATAAATATCAAATCAGTCTAGACATTAAAATAATAACTCTACTGAACTCTAATAGTTGTTACTAAAGGATCATCATTCATTATCATACATATACATGCAACAATATAGAATATCATTAGCAACCATTTCATTTCATTTATTGATTTTTTTCCAGTTGACTAAAAAGTAATTGAAAGACATCATTTGAAATTACACTTTTTTTCTTCTTGAAAATGTCATGGTGATTATGAAATAGGTACATTTTATAATCGTTACTTACATTTAGTATTACTACTACTACTACTACTAACTAACTAAATAACTAAGTAAGCCTTTAGACAATTTGTAGTTGTTTTTTTCAGAAAAAAAGAAAAAAAACGAAAAAAAAGAAAAGAAGAGAAAGAAAAGAGGAATTTTCTTTTAAAGAAAAAAAGTGATTATGAAGCATTTGATTTTCTTTATCATGAAACTCATTTCTTTTTACAAATGACAATCCAACCGTTTTAGATGATTTTTAAATGTTTATCATTTTTGTGCAAAACATATACATACGTATATACATGTTGGTATTTGTGAAATACAATTTTAAGAGAAGAATAAAGAAAAAAGAAAAAACAAAAGAAGAAAGAAAAAGAAAAAAGATTCATTTTTTAAAAAAATAAAAAAATTTTTTTTGTTGTTGTTGAGATTTTCAGAAATTATTATTAATTATATATAAATGTAGTTTGTCTTTTAATATCTTCATTTTTGACAAAATTCATTCATGTATACAATATAGAATAGTAGTAGTAGCATTTAGTTGACAATGTTCAATGTATGTTAGATGGTTTTACAATTTTTTGTTTCGTTTTTTTTAAAAATTAAAATAGCACAATATTGGATATGAAGGGAAAAAAGATTGTAGGATGCTTAAATTATACCTCATTGTGTGTGTGTGGGGGGGGGGTTTTTTTGAAATGTCACACGATATTATCAGTAGTAGTGTGAATACATTTTTAATGCTGAAAAGAGAGTAATTTTAATTCACTTGGTATTGTTTATTTGAATCTTCCCATTGACGTTTAGAACTGTGATTGATCATCAGTCTCTTATTACTTACTTACTTACTTACTTACTTACTTACTTACTTACTTACTTACTTACTTACGCCTGTTACTCCCAATGGAGCATAGGCCGCTGACCAGCATACTCCAACCCACTCTGTCCTCCGCCTTCTTTTCTAATTCCATCCAATTCTTGTTCATTTTTCTCATGTGTATCTCCATTTCCCGGCGTAATGTGTTCTTTGGTCTTCCTCTTTTCCTTTGATCTTGAAGATTGCATGTAAGGGCTTGTCTTGTGACGCAGTTGGGTGCTTTCCTCAATGTGTATCCTATCCACTTCCAGTGCTTCTTCCTAATTTCTTCCTCCGCTGGGATCTGGTTTGTTCTCTCCCTCAGTTGGTTGTTGCTAATTGTGTCCGGCCAACGAATCCGAAGTATTTTGAGTAGACAACTGTTAATAAACACCTGTGTCTATCAGTCTCTTAATGGCATATGTGAATTCGGTGCGGATTGCCTTGATATTACCTTAATTCACAAGAAATATAAGCAAAGATGGATAGTGGCTAGTAGTGCAATCCAGGACGCGCGTTTCATTCCATTTGGGACTCATCAGCTGGATGTACCTTTATCTCAGAGTTGTTGTTCATTCTGGACTCAAAGCTAACACCGTTTGCTTCAAACGACGTCACATTATCCACATAGCTACTGAGTTCTGATAGCCACATGCTTGTGCAATGGAATAAAGGATATTGAGTGTTTGAAGCGAACGGTACTGGGTTAACGTCCAACAGTGAACATCAACTCTGAAATGCAGGTACATCCTAATGACTAGTCTCAAATAGGACGAAACGTGCATCCTGGATTCCACTGCTAGTCACTATCCATCTTTGTTTATAGGGGCATAATTGTTTTAAAACTCTGTTTAGAAAGTTAAAAAAAGATCTAAAAATTCATAATATTTGTTTATGTTTATTCTGCAAGAAAAAACCCAAAGAAACTGACGAAGATATTTTGAGTTTTTATTTTTAATTATATTAGGATCTTAGAAACTAATCAGATGTAGCTTTGACGCTAGTCTGCATAATAAAAGTGAATTATTCAGATAAAAATCCCATGGTGATTTACTCATTAAGATGTTTTGGAGTACAAAATGAACCATGTTAGTTAGCTATACACCATAGTTTTGCAAAGAACATATCAATAAAGTTTGTAATTATTTATTAAATTTATAGTTAACAATGATACACTTCGATAATTTTAGGCAGATAGAGTAGTTTTGATCGTTAATAGATTACAATTCAGTTCTTAACATATTACATATAAGTCACTGAAATATTTGAAGACTCATGAAATAAAAGACAATAATTTGATTAATTGCAGATCTGCTTGAATATCTAGGCTAGTTGTTCCTATCATCTAGACAATTCATCATGTTATATGTTTTTATTTGTTTTAACACACTATTATGTCTATTAGTTGCAGCATCTATTTAAGAGCGTTTATGCAAAGTTTACGACCGATCGCTGTACAACTTACAAAAGCGTACAATTAGTGACATTATGGTTACTGACAATATGCAACGAAAAGAATATACATTATTTCGACGTCGATTTACTGGGACGCTAGAATTGATTAATCAGTTAGTTACTGAAAATTACACTTTTCTATGAAAAATAAGAACAGAAACTCCTTATGAAGACGAAATGAAAGGAGTTAAGGATTAATGCTATTCTGTTCTGGTTTACAGTATGAAAGTATTCTGTGTTTGTTTTTTCACTCCGTTCATTGGTCATTTGGATTTTAACAATGCCTTCAACTACTATACAGTTTCATGAATTGCCTAAATGTAAACTATTATGTACCTACTTACTTACGCCTGTTACTCCCAATGGAGCATAGGCTGTCGACTAGAATTCTCCAACACACTCTCACCTAGGCCGCTCTTTCTACTTCTTTCCAATTGTTGTTCATTTTTCTTATATCTGCCTTCATTTCTTGGTGTAATGTGTTCTTTGTTCTTTCACTTCTACCTTGATCCTGAGGATTTCAAGTGAGAGCTTGCCTTGTGATACAATTGGGTGCTTTCCTCAATGTGTGTCCTATCCACTTCCAGCGCTTTTTCCTAATTTCTTCCTCCACTGGACTCTGGTTTGACCTCTCCCATAGTAGGTTGTACACTATTATTTAATAATGGACAGTTAGAGTTTAGTTGTTTTACTGATTACTGAAAGCAATCATTTTGTGTATATTATGATGTTTAGAATAGATAAAGAGATTTCCTTCAATGTATTTTCTAGAAACATTCTGACACAATCATGTAACATTTAAACATTTTGAGTGACTATTTTAATTAGTATTAATTCAAAAAGTAACTAAATTTTATTTTACCAGAACGATTCAAAGTATTTCAATACCTAGAATACCTATATCAATCTTACCATTCATAATCATTTATTCCACCTTCAGTGTCAGTTAAATTGGAATTACAATTCTCTACAGATATAAATAATACCTTATTATATATAATAGAGTAGAGAGTTAGTCAATTCTGCTGATTCTAACAAGGTACTGACTACACGATGAACTCTTATTTTTAACTGAGGAATATGATACCTATTTCAGAATGAATATAAATGATTTGGAAATTTCCAATATTCCCATATATAAAATTAGGTAGACATTATGATATTTTTCGTTTTCAAGCTTGTGCTTTTAAAAAACGTATTGTATATTTAGTTCAGATATTATTTTGTCTCATATTATGAAATCTTAATCACTCATTCATTGTGAAGCTAGATGATAAGGGTCCGAATACCACATGGAGCAAGCATTCCCTCAAAGTCACATGTATGCCTTATTGACAGGTGTCAACCAGCTCAAAACCTAGTTTCATGACATCCTGACAACTAGTTTTCTGGTGTGTGCTACTTATATTGACATAAGTAGTAGATGATGTTAGTCGTGGACAGAAGGTTTGGCAGCAGAGAGACAAGTGGATCGAACATTAAAGAATGGAAGCAGAATGCAATTTGTATGAAAATGCAAGAACAATGAAGTCTGAGTCATTATGAGACAATCGATAGACATTTTGCAAATTAGACATTTACTATTTGATTGTTAGATTTTATTAACAAGTCTTGTAATTCTATGTCATGTACATTCGGTTGTCCCCACCAGTGTTCTGTTCACTACAGTTCCAACTGCCTAACGAAATACGGGTCATTTTATCGATTAGCGTTCACATGCTCATTATATATCTTTCAGTAGAGAAATATGGATAAAAATATTGCATCATATTTTTACAGAGTACAGAATTAGATTGAACAACTTCTAGGTCACCAGAGACTTTTTCATAAACAGTGATTTCAATTAAAAATATTCATTTTTGTTTCTATGCTTCTTAAGTAACCAAATTATGTAACTAGGTAGATGCAGACAAGTAATTATTAGCTAAATGTCAACGAAAATTATTAGCTAAATATAAGATAAAATATTGAAACTTTGATCAGAATTAATTTTAGTAACTAAGTATTTTGGTTGTGCAAACTGTTAACTATAAGGATTTTCGGTGGAAACAAACGTGAACTTGTTGAACAAAGTAAGTTTACCTGTGTTTTTTTTTCATAGATAAGGCGAGGAGTGAACAGTAAACTGATGACAACTGAGATCATTTCTACTTAGCATTGCTTAGATTCAGTAGACTCAGCTGAAACAATATCAGGATACAATACATATTACTGAAACATCAAGATGTAAATCATCATGATGGTTACAGGTGCTGTTAGAGGTATGAGGGTAGCTATCACTTACCGGTTGCCCACACCGTGAAACACCTTACTGCTGTCACACCTCTGTACAGTCAGCAGTACGACCTCACCTTCGGACCTTGGGTTTGTTGCTTTTAGTCTTATCGCTCTTCAACCGACCTATCTGACATGGTAGGACCTTGAGGAACGGTTGTTCCAGCCAGTATAGTTCGGTTGCTTCATCATGATAAGCAAGCCAGACCACCACATGAAGGTAGTAACAACGGTCGGCAACAAAATTGTACTCAAGAGTTTAGTAATTGTTCGTAAAATATATGATTCAAAACTATTAATTCATTTAACTATTTCTTTAAAACTAAAAGTGCAAAAATGAACTCATTTAGTATGCCTTAATATCATATGAAATAATGGTTGTGGTTTTGTGGCCCAGTATCTGACTCCGGTTTGATAGTTTAAAAATACTATGAACACGAATTTTCCATTTAACTCTGTATATTACCTAGGCTAACCACGTTTGTGGGATAGCAGTAATAATAAGTCAAATATAGGTTGCGTTGAATGCTTTCAAGCACACGTATATCCAGAGTAAAAAGTGGGAAAGCAAAGCGGTGCATGAATCGATATTTATAGTTAGACAAAAATAAGTTACAGACATGTGATGAGTAGGATAAATAATGCACATACATGCTCACATAAAGACAGGGTTAATAAACGAATAATTAACAGGATCAAAATATGGACCGAAAACAATAAACAAATCGGAAGCTAGAATAACCCATTTGAACTTGACATAGTACCAGACAGTACAATCACGTTGTAGTAAAAACTGACTGAAACTGGAAATATACACAATTGGATTCGACCTGAATAGCTTGAAAATTACTGGATATATTGAAAGATATTAGAATTCTTAATTTGATAAATCTTCAATGCAGTCGTTAGTGTATACTATGAAGAAGTCCTAAACACGAAGAAAATGACTGTCTAATACTTTCTTGTTATAATTGCTAATAATCACTAATTGAAAATAAGATACTTTTAATTTAACGCTAATAGTAACTCACTGAAGACATAGTGGATGTATTGCTCAATTTTGTGGATTCGTTAAACTTAGGCATTAACACTTCTGGATACCAGCCAGATCAATGATCTAGAAGTTAAGCTTTTGCGCGCGAGATCGATTGGTCCCAGGTTTGAATCTCGCGAGATAGGATCATGGATGCGCAATGCTAAGAAGTCTCATACTGGACGAAACGGCCGTCCATTGCTTCCATTGACTTATGATCTCAACCATAATATTCACAATATCCCTTCTGATAATATCAATAATCATAATCGTTAAAATACTCAACATATTGTTGATGACACTAAGTAACATTCAATTGTTTTCATTTCTTTTATTATTATTATTATAAAACATTAACCTAATTTATATATAGTTGATTCTTGTCATTGAATTATTAATTATTCAACTAATTATTCTATAATTATCTAAATAATAAATCAGTTCATTTTCTTAAGTAGTTAATCATTGTAATGCATTAAGTATATTATCATTACAAACTTTCTATTCTCTTATGAATTCAAGATGTAATAGATGATACCATTGGAGATAAAAAAGAAAACGATTTACATAATGATTTCAGCATTAAGCTAATTGATAGGGTGGATGATAGGTGACATTATTTTTAGATTAGACATCTTGATTAGATATCTGCATATAAAGGTATTTTCAAAGGTCATTTTCAAGTTTATATATGTATATGATTTGTTTTAATGAAATAGATGATAATATGTTTGATAGTCTTAGAAACTTAATGTAGAATTATGAACTGAACCTTCTAGTATAAAGAAATTACCACAGAATGTGAGTTATTAACCTCTTGGAAAGAATAGATATTTAGAAGATAATAGAAGAAAACAAGTAAATAAGTCACTTGATTGACATAAAAATGTATCCATTAAGCACTTGAATAAATACATAATATTCAAAAATGAAGAATATTTGAGCGAATATTTGTTTTCAATAACTTCATCATCAGGCTCTAAAGTTATAGGTCCACACAGTCAGTAAAACGACCTTATATCTGAGACTAGACTTTAAAGGGAACATAGTGGGTGATATTTTAACACGCCGCTGAGTTACCTATAATTTTCCCAACTAAACCAGTACTCACACAACTAATCAAGGTTAGGTTGCCAATGATGGGCTCCATTATGTGTGTATATCA
Source organism: Schistosoma mattheei (assembly GCA_944470405.2). Lineage (NCBI taxonomy): Eukaryota > Metazoa > Platyhelminthes > Trematoda > Strigeidida > Schistosomatidae > Schistosoma > Schistosoma mattheei. The sequence goes on from OX103944.1 coordinate 40,124,760, forward strand.
ATTCAACTGCTCCTGTGGAGCTAGTTACATAGGCCGTACTCAGAGAGCTTTATCCTAGCATTTCCTAAACATGTACCAGCATGGTTGGGAAAAGCGGTTAGCAAATCGATTAACAGCACCATTCTTTCTCACTTGGTAGATAGTGAACATCATATCAAAATATAGGAAGCTTTCTCTATTTTATATCAAGTTCCAAAATATCTACCTCAAGGAGCTAGATTACGACTGCTTTACATAGCCGAAGCCATCTGGATCAACTCCAGAAGACCTAATTTATGCGTCCAGAAAAAATATATCCAGCCTCTTTGTTTACCTAGGCCTACGACTGGATCACCAAATACCTAGACTGAATATTATAAACCTCTTACCCCCTTTCTTTATTTTTATTTATTTAATTTTTTTTCCTGATTATCATTATGTTTGATTGCATCTATCTTAATTTTCACATCCATCACTCCCAACACGTTTATAGTAACTACCTTGACAACACCCTCCTTATTACATATTATATTCACACAATCTTATTATTATCATTATCTCAATTGACAGGAATAAAATTCTCCTACTATACACTTTATTCACACAATTTTTTTGCATTTTCAGTTCGGTTAGCTCAGTGGTAACGTCTCTGACTGTGAAGCTGGGTGACACTGGATCGAATCCGTCAGGGAGCACCAGTTCCCTCAACATTACAAGTACACCTTGCTGACGAGTGCCAAGTAGCACGAAACCCGGGTCCAGGGTTTCCTGTCGACTACCTCCAACCACCATCTAATTGCAAACAATGCAGTTTTGAAGTATTTATTTCGTAACAGATGCAAACGTTCACCATTCATAACACATAACATTGTCAAATTCATTATTACTTGCCTTATTTTTGGCCTTTGTAAAATATCATAATGATGGACTTATCACTGTAAAGGCTGATGATGAAGTTACTGAAAACAGTTGTTCGCTCAAATATTCTTCGTTTTTGAATATTCTATGGGGATTCTTCAAGCTGCTCAAATACATGATACATCATTATATGAAATTCTGAATTTCAAAATGACAAAAATGAACAATTCACTTTAAAGTTTTTATTTACACTAATTCATGCATCTATAATGTGAATATACGGAAAAAGAAGTTGTTTACTAAGTAAATGTTCATAATAACTATGGATTGACATTTATCTTGAATAGATCAATATTAGACCACCATTGAAAACTTAGAAGTACTGAACAGACGTTCCGTTTTAGTATGGAACTCCTCAACAGTATGCATCCATGATCATACATGTCGGACTCGAACCCAGAACTATTCATGATATTAATCTAAACTTAACAATCTCTACAACCTTATACCGATATTTTTATTTTTATGAAGAAATATAGATAAATATGATGTCATTCATGAATATAAATTGATAATTGTGAGACGATATAATGCTTAATCCTACTGAATCTTCCTATTGGTGTATAGGACTGTAACTGATCAGTCTCTTATTGGCATATGAACATCTTGCCTTCAGTCACAATCATTATAAGCAGAAACTAATTGAATTTTACATCAGATTTTGAATTTTTAACAAAATATGAATGACTTTTATTTTCCTTTGTTTTGACGAACAATACGCTACTAAATAATAGATACTAGTAGCATCGATGTACCATAATAGTAATAATAACATTAATATATTGTTAAATCTCTGGAGAGTAGAGTGGTGTACACATTCACTATAGGTACTAAAATGTTAACATTTTCCAACATTTCTGTGCACTTACATCGGTTGAAGAGTTGTATTGCTCATTCATACTATATTAGCGTTTCATTAAACAAAGTGACTCCATATTTAACTATGTATTTTGTGTAAATATGTTTAATTTAAACAGTGTGTAGAATAGTTAATCACATTCCCATTGTATCTTCTATTTCACATGTGTGTGTGTGTGCACATACTACATAGAGACCGAGTAATCCCAAAATATTTAATAATCATCGATCAGCAAGTTGTACATAAAGTAGAAATTGGTACATTTAAACATCGGCTCAAGTTTACGCATGATGTAAGCACATTGAGTTATAATTTTCAAGATAAATCTCAGAGTAGTACTAGTGGTAACTGTATCATGGCAGTAGCAAACTTTAAGCACGAATATGATAATTCTAAAAAAATAATGAACTTGTGGAATAGAATATGTATAAGATTATCTCGAAATGTAGGATATAAGGTAAGATGAAGCGTAAACCCATCTATACGATTGTGATCAATTCTGATAAATTTCATTCAATGTCTGTAATCATTGCATACGATATTAACTAAACATGCATCTAAATGATTGTAACACTAATAATTCAATTATACGCATGATAAATATTATTCTTTGTCTGTTAATTAGATAAAATAGGTTATGATGATGCTGGTTTTGTATTTTTCCATTGAAATCTAGTATGAGTAATGTCATTATGATTATTACTACTACTGTGGTGTGTGCTACTTATATTGACATGAGTAGTAGATGATGTTAGTCGTGGACAGAAGGTTTGGCAGCAGAGAGACAAGAGGATCGAACATTAAAGAATGGAAACAGAATGCAATTTGTATGAAAATGCAAGAACAATGAAGTCTGAGTCATTATGAGACAATTGATGGACATTTTACAAATTATGTATTTACTATTCGATTGTCCTGTAATTTAATGTTAAATACATTCGATTGTCCCCACTCGTGTTCTGTTCAGTACACTGCTACCCATTTTTCGTTATTCTATTAAAATTTGTTTAGTTCAACACCTTTCTGGTTGTTTTCATAGGAATCTTCTTAACAAGTTAATGTGTGGTCAGGTAGTTGTTTAAAATTTATAGGACTAATCTATAGAACAAATACATAATATAATATCTGGGAAATTTCATTTTCTAAACTATATGTGGGATCATTATCATATAACACTTTAGTTTTTTTTGTTGTTGTTGTATAGATGGCCTGTATAGGATTTTCACATTGTTGTTTAAAATAATTTCATACTTTCAAAACTAATATATGTGCATACATTCTCACTAAGTTATAATTATCATCCTAATTAGTGAAAGAGGATACACATTGATGAAAGCATCCACCCGCATCACAAGACAAGCCTTCACTTGGAATCCTCAAGGTTAATGGAGAAGAAGAAGATCAAAAACACATTACGTGGCGAAATGGAGACAGTCATGACAAGAATGAACAACAATTGGACTGAAGTAGAAAGGAAGGGTCAGGACATAGTGAGTTGGAGAATGCTGGTCAGTGGTAAATGCTCCATTGGGGTTAGCAGGCGTAAGTAATTAATGAATTATTTCATTTTGTATAAGTTAACGATATAACCAATAAGAAATCCATCATTTTGTATATTTCTAACTTAAAATTCACTCACCTTTATGGAATTATCTTCGATATAAGATTGCTGGTTAGAATGATCATTTACATAGTTGGAAAAATTATCGAATAATTACTGAACTGTCTATTTTGCTTCAAAACCAGGTTAGATAAACCATAATAGTCAATTAATCATTCGATAGTAATAAGCTTTATTTAAAATTGATAATATATCGATGTTTTTAAATAGTCAATGAGACACAACTGCCAATAGAATGATTATTATGGTGTTGTGTCTTTTCAGCTAGATTGTTTGAACATATAGCTTCCACTTTTTCTAGAATACACCGTAAGCACAGATACTATAAATTTAGAAAAGAAATTATTATTTCCTTACAAATGATTAAAGAGTTTTTCTGTCCATATAGAAGTTAAATGATTACTAACAGGGATTTTGCTGCCAAAATTTTCAAACATTTCTGAGTACTACTTCTTATGTGAGTTTAACGCTAATCTCATACTTGATTATCACTTTCACGGATCCACAAGATGCATGTCAATATCTTTGGAGGACGGTAAGTGACCCCAGTTCTTACGTGCTAAAACGTTTTGGCTTTCTTTTTGTCAACGTATTTAATATTTCAACTCCTTTCAAAATGAATTCGTGTCTAGAATTGTCTACTTTCATTCATATGTTACAAGCTTCAAATCTTAAGGAATAGATGAACCATTCAGTCTACAAAATTAATCTTCGCTATCTTAACAGCTAAATACATAGACAATATTGTGGAGTTTCAAACTTTAGAATAAACATTGGCAGCTATGAAAAGCAATAAATTATCACCAAACTTATTGTATGTACCAATTAGTAATCAGTCAAAATATTGATATTTTGAAAGCTCGAGTATGAATATGAAGTTTAATATTATTATTGGTTGGAATCATGAGTCAATTAAAGCGAGACCACCATGAAAAACATGGAAGCACTAGACAGCCCTATCGTCCTAGTATGGGGCTCCTCAGCAGTGCGCATCCACGATCCCGCCCTCCTCTGTGAGATTTGAACCCAGGAACTATCAGTCTCGCGTCAGGCGCTTAACCAACTAGACCACTGAGCCGGCTTCCAGGTTTTCCATGGTGGTCTAGCATCAATCGACTCATGATTCCAACCAGTGAAATTTTTAAAATCTCCACAAAACCCATTCCAATGTAAATATTCTTAGTCTGTAACCCTTTTATATTAATCATAAATACAATTATTATGTGCACATATTCATAGTCATTAATTTCTAGATTCATCAATTAAAATATCTTTGGGAATGGGGGAATCCAAATTTTTATGAACATTTGTAGTTTATAAATGTACTACTCAAAAGTAGTTCATGTTTAAACTAAAAATAAAATAGGAATTGAAATAAATGAGAAGCTTTGGTCAGTGGAGTTAAACAGTGTTGGGTGTGAGGCAGTTACCTACTGAAGACATAAGTAGATGGTCGCGAAATATCGTGGAATGACTGAAGTTACACACTGACACTGTTAGATATCGGCTCAGTGGTCTAGAGGTTGGGCGTCTACGCGCGGAACCGAAGGTCCTGAGTTCGAGTTCCACGTTCAGGATCGTAGATGAACACTGCTGAGGAGCCCCATATTAAGACAAACCGAATGTCCAATGCTTCAAAGTTTTCAATGATGATGTGGCATTGATCAGATTATGATCTTAATCAAATCCGGAAAAATTTGCGTAAAAGTACAGTCGATGATCGATGGATAAATGTGAGTCAGTCATTCACATTTGTATCTTCTACTCTAGTTGATTCTGCAAGGATTTCCAGCTAAGAGAGTTACAGTTATAAATAACTAGTTGGATACAATAGTTATATTTACTTTAGTGTTCGGATGATTTTTATGTATACATACTTATCTAAATTATGCTTCAACTTCAAAAAAGTATTCTCAAAAAAATCTAGGTTAATTGTCTCTTAACGATAATTTGAAAGAAAAAAAAGAAGAAATAAAACCTTAATTTAACCACAAATTTGTTAATTAAAGATTTTGATAATATCAAGTTTAACACGCACTGATGATCATATTTCTAATATAAATTGTTTAACAATATAGAGTTCATACAAATATTATTTATCTATTAGATAATCAATGTACCTTTTCATCAACTTCAAAATGAACTATTGTTATGATGTAAAATGAACGTGTTCATTCTAATATGAAATAAATATGACCTTAATATTACTGATATTTAAACAATATGAAATGATTAAAACACATAGAATTCATTTTTTCAATAAAATACATAGTACTGAATATGTGTTTTAAGTAGTGTATATTATTCTAACACATTATATGGTAGGATTATATATAGTCTCAAGTTAAAGTTTTAAAGTGGTGAGATTATAATTTATGGATGATCTATGAGTGACGCTAAAGTGACTATGAGATTCTTCACCTAATAACTAGGACCAAATGAGAGTTATAAACCAGTGTATGGAATTAGAATTATGATTTACAATTGATGGTTACATTTGGGGTTTTCATCACTAACTGATATCAACTATAATGCCAAAACTATTTATCCAAATAGATGAGTGAATTGCGCGCAGAAATCTGAGACCTGTTATCTTATACCTGATTGGTTCGTCCATAAATTGTAGTCTCTCCGAAAAAGTTTGTTATGTCATACTGAACAGGAATTCTTCTCAAAGATTATTATATAAACAGGCTTAATGTTTTTGTCATTACTCTGTATTCACATATATAAATCATAAATTCTTTAAATTTTCCACCATATTCTTTCTTAAACATTTCACTATGCTGTAGACAGTGCTAAGGGTGATTAAGAAAGTATTCCGTACATCTTTAAATGTTATTATGAATGTTGTTGTGGATAGATAATCAAAATCTTCCAAACTACTAATCATTCACTCCATTTGCATCTTTTACGTTATATCTTTTCTGGAAGCAGGTGATGTTGATATATTAAAGTTCATTCACGTAAGCAAAAATAAAAAAATCACTACAGTACCGTATCTACAATATTTACTAATTATAAGAACATGTCGCTAATTCACAGTCATAGAGATTATTATTTCATCAGTTGAGATCATCATTCAATTGAAGCTAGACAACCATGGAGAACCTGAAAGCGCTGAACACCCGTTTCGTTTTATTGTGGGTCTCCCTAGCAGTGCGCATCCACGACGCCGCCCCGCGGAATTCGAACCCCGGACTATTCAGTTAGACATTAACACCGTGGGATGTCGGTCGAGTGATTAAGCGCTTACGTACGAAACTGATAAGTCATGTGTTCGAGTATCGCGAGGCGGGATGGTGGGTGTACACTGCTGAGGAGTCCCACAACAGGATGAAACGACCGCCCAATGCTTACAGGTTTTCCATAGTGGTCTAGCTTCAATTAACTCATGATCTAAAATATTGAAATTACTACAATCTCCACAACACTCCTTCAGATTATTATTTCTTTTACAGATATTTCATTCCATTCTAAATGAATTATGTACTTGTTTCCAATTTCTACATTATATTTGACCTACTGATTAATGATTATTAAAGTTTTAGGATTACTCGGTCGCAGATATAATTTGTGATTAAAGAAAAATAAGAGTAACTTGTTGATATATATTATGCTGAGAATTTTATAATGGTATAAATATATAATAATGAATGAAGCCATTATTATCATTATTACTAATATACATATATATAATGCTAGAATATCCCCGCAAAATACGTGTACTTATAATCTTGCGTTTCTATCAATATTCACCATGTACATGACAAAATCTTTTCATGATATAATCCTATCATAATTAACCTTTCTTATAAACTGATATGAATTATATAATCATTCTAACAATAAATGAATACCGTTATCCATTTTGTCTTGTTATACATTAGAATGAATTGATTGAAATATTCAGGCATCTACTGTCAATCATATGTGACTTATTTTCTGTTGGCTATACTCAATAAAATATTTACTTTCATGAAATTGATGAAAACAAAAATGGATTTTGTTTCAAAGTGGATCTATAATATCTTCCAAATTATAACAAGAATTTAGCATGGAAAGTGAAGAATATTATGAAATCTTGGTAGTAGGATCAAACATTAATCTTGATGCAGTCATAAGCAAGAGATTATGTGAGAAACGTTTCCTAGTTCAATGAAAGATTTTGCTATAAGATAAATAACAAAAAATACAAATTCATGTGGGTTTATATTAAAACTGTCATGAGTGATTCTCACACCTTCGTGTTTCGATCCAAGTATATAAACACTTACATCATTTGAAATGATATCTCTATAAATAAGAATGATAACGTTATTTTGATACTCAGAATATTCAGCGTGTACTGTGACAGTATGGTGCGTACTACTTATATTGATATAAGTAGTATATAACGCGAGTCAGGAATGTAATGTCTGGCAGCAGAAGATGGCAGAAGATCAAGAAAGCAAGAGCGGGAATAGAATGCAATTTGTATGAAAAGGCAGGGACAATGAAGTCTGAGGCATTTCGGAACAATTGGTAGACATTTTGCAAATTAACGATTTGGTATATGGTTATCTGGTTTTATTGAGATGCTCTGTAACTTTAAAATAAATACATTCGGTTATCCCCACCCGTATTCCGTTCACTACAACAGTATTTATCGAGATAATTTTTTTCGAGGACATCATTTTACCCTCAGATTGATGCAATGTCATGAATGATGATGTAAGTATGCAGTGGATACATCATGTCAGTTACCTAAAATCACCTAAGAAAACAACTTGATTAACTCAACACTTTATAGCTAACTGTTAAAACCTTAAGAAACTCAACTAGAAATCAGTTACCAGAGTGTTCTCATAAAGATTCTATTTATTTAGAGAACCAGTAGGATTTAAAGTGTTGGTTATCTGTTTCATATGCATAACTGAATTGCCCGTTCAGTAAACACACAATATTCCATATGAAATCGAAACAACTATTCTATTGAATAAAAGGTAATGCCGTTTGGTTTTCATTGGTTGTTCAGTTATTCTTAATCGTTGATAAACCCAGTCACCAATGTCTTATATACTTAAAAAGTAAAGAAGCCTAAATTAAACACACACACGAAAAAATAAAGTAACGTTTTATTACCTTTTTCCGAGTAATTAATTAAAACAAAAGATGTTAAACATGTTAATTTACTTTCTTTTTGGTTATGAGAGAAGAAAAGAAAAACATTTTTCATCAAAATCAAAATCTCTACTGGTTTTCTTGGATTGAGTTTTCAATAGGAAGGATATGTCTTGAAAAATCGTCCAATATTCAACCAAATCAAATCCTGTGTTATATATATGTATATAAAGAGGTTGATTAATTAAAGTAATTAGTGGGAAAGATATTCGATTAGATAATAGAAAGTGTTTGAGGTTATTAACTGCCATTCATTAAATGATTAGATCTTTCTTTGCACCAGTAGCTAGAAATAAACGACCGCCTCCATGTGGCCGATTTTTTGTAGTGGTAGTGGTAGTGACTGATGTTGTTTTAATTGTATTGTTTAAACTATTGGTGTATCTAGATGGTTTTAAATCTATAAAATGTTCTTTTGGATACACTAATGTATATAATGTACTATGAGTTGTTTTCTCTTCAATATATTCTTTCTCTGTAGTGAATGGTAAGTCACGGTTGTCTGTAGTATTTTGTTTATTTTCATGTGGACTTTGTGTTGCTGAACGTGAATTTTGTTTATTATTGGTTAGCACTGGGGAAAAACTTTTCTGAGGATGATTGAGACCAACTTGATTAACTGAAGGTGTTGATTTGGAAAGTTGATTCACATATTTTGTGTATGTTTTATTAGAAGTGTTGATTGGTAAGTCAACAGGAGACCATGATCGTGAAGATGACTTCGTATAATGATAGTTCATACCATGATGATGCTTAATTGGAGATCGAGAACGATTTGGTGTAGGTATCGTTCGCATGTTAGTTACTTTAACCAAATTAGCTGTAACTAAACCATCTAAACTATCAACTTCAGTACGATCTCCTAATAGTGAATATGATTGTCTAGCATCATCTAAACTAGTGATTGGTGATTTCCGGCAACTTGATAAATTTACTCTGAATGATTTCACAAACATTTTCTCTGGAGGTGGTCTAGGTGTATCTTTAAGAAGGACAGACTTTGAGCAAGGTTTTCCGGCGTCATTATCTTCTACCACATCATCAGCATCATTATTACCGTCGTTAACTTCCAAGCTATCTTTACAATTCGTATCAACGTATAAATAACTTTTAGTCTCCAATGATTCTCTACTTGAATGAGTAGAACTGTGAAATGATCTATTCTCCACAATCTCAATTTTCTCTACTTGTTTCCAAGAATTAACAGTTTTACGATTTTGTTTTAAATCAACAGCCATTAAACAAGCAAATATTGTCATTATCATTTTATGTTTTAATTCAATTAAATCTTCTGGCATCGCATAAACTGTGGCACCTATTCGTCTAGCTAATGTTATAGCATATTGAGCATTGGTGAGTTGTTCCTGAAATATATATATGTATATTATTTAAGATATAAGTAACCAGCTCAGAGAACAAAACTCCATCAAAAAGTATCTTATTTAATATCAAATGAATAAACTCTAAAATTGCTAAATAATTCAAAAAGGTTTATATATCATTTAACGCAGAATAACAGGTCAGAGTATTGAATCTATCTCTTCTTGAGGCAACAAACTCACAATATAATATTGTTTTATTTGATTGATACTTATTCCATTTTATTTTTTATTATCTAACAAGTATTTCACCTAACAGTTACTCCTTTGAAATGAATACCGGACAGCTCAGTGGTAACGTCTCTGACTGTGAAGCTGAGTGATACGGGATCGAATCCGTCGGGGAGCACCAGTTTCCTCAACATTACAAGTACACCTTGCTGACGAGTGCCAAGTAGCACGAAAAACGGGCACAGGATTTCCTGTTGACTACCTCTAGCCACCATCTTATCTCAACATAGTGCACGCAATGTCGAGTCACTTAGACTGGTGGCCACAATGCAACTTGGTCGATAGCATTCGATCTGCACTAAGAAGGACTGGATACACATGACACTGATCACCACCCAATGATCAATCAATTGTGAATGAATACCTTTTTTCAATTTTTTATTCTTTAAGACATCTGACTAAAAGCTTAAATTGATAAACAACATGACTTACAGTTTTGGAATTTCCTGGAAGTACTAAATTATAATCAACAGTATTTGGTCTTATAGCTTCAATTAAATCAATAACAGCATGTGATGTTTTTAAATTTGGATCAGTAAATCCTGATGAAGTTGAAATTTTTGTAAATTTTCCAGCATTTATTAATTTTTGATTAGCCCATTCAATAATTTTCATTTCTTCTATTGGATAAGATGTACCATGATTAGAATTAGTTAATTTTCCTGAAATAGCAATTTCAGCTTCAGTTAATTGAGTTAATAAAGATAATGTATAAGCACGCATAAGTTGCCATAATAATGCTAATGTCATTATACGTTTACCATCATGTAAATCAGCTCCACCAACTCCAACCAAACTAAATCCAAATTGTCGTCCCAATTTAATAACATAATTACAGTTTTCTGTACATAATGAAATTATATGGAAATAAATAATGGTAGACAATCATTAGTGTAAAAGAAAATTTATGTGACGTAAAGTTCACTTTTATTACTTAAAAATAAATCTGAGCACATTCAATGAGCCAATCAAAGTTTATTAATTAATGTGACTGCTAAACTTTATCAATCCTATAATTATTAATAATGTTCAGTCACATTACGAAACGGTTTAATTGAAACAACTCTCTAAGTCTTGATATTTCAAATCCTAAGTACGTTTAAATAATAAGTAAATCATCGCCAGGAGGTTCACTTATCGACTTAGAATACGCAGATGATATAGTCCTGTTTGGTGAAGAAGCTGATCAAATGCAAAGTCTTGTGATAGCACTGAGCAGCAATGCCAGAATGTTCGGGATGCGTTTCTCTCCCTCTAAATGCAAGTTGTTGCTCCAGGACTGGCCTGCGTCAACACCTGAACTAAGGGGAAGAAGTGAAGTAACTGAACGCATCGCCAACTTCACTTATCTTGGATATCTGGTTAGCGCTAATGGGCTGGTGACTGATGAAATCTCAGCACGGATTCAAAAAGCTCGTTTGGCTTTTGCCAACCTGCGTTACTCATAGCGAAGGCGAGATATCTGTCTATCAATTAACGGACAAGCACACTGAGCTGCAGTTTGTTCTGTTTTACTTTACGGATGTGAAGCTTGGCCAGTAAGAGTTGAAGATACTCGTAAGCTACTAGTATTTGACCACAGATGCCTTAGAACCATACAGTAAGTAGTTAATTTACAAAATGTCAATCAATTGTCTCAAACTTGACTGTTCCATCGTCTCAGATTTCATTGTTAATGCGTTTTCATACCAATTTCTTCCCATTGTCGTTCTTCCTCTCTCGACCTCCAATTGAAATACATTCTATGTCTAACCATCATTATATACTACTTATGCAGATATAAGTAGCTTACACCACCATTACCATTTCATTCCTTATCTCAAATAAATACTCAGATCAGAAGGGGTTTTCTGGAGATTTAAGTGATTTCAATAGTTGAAATCATGATTCATTTGAAGTAAGACCACGATGGAAAACCTGGAAGCATTGGACGGCCGTCACTTCCTAGTATGAGACTCATCAGCAATGCGCATCCACGACAGATAAATCCCTGGTTCGAATCTCGCGGGGGGGTGGGAGAGTGGATTAGAATATCCATATATGAAATGAATTTGCATTTCATCTTATGTATGTAATGAAACAATTTGGAAAAAAACATATAATATTAAAATTTCTAATTTTAATTTAACTAACCAAGACATTGAAAATTAGCTTTTGCTGGTGTATCACATATTGGTTCATGAACTTCTGTCCAATTAACACTATGTGGTTGAATTGAATCAAATAATCTTAATAATATTAAACCATCAACAAGATCATAGAATAAATAATTGACATTATTTGGAAAACCCAATGAATTAATCCAATTTCGATATGCTTTATTTGAAATAGAATATAAAAAAACAAATATGAATATTATATAAATTGTGTAATCATGTAATTGTTATGTAATCAGTTTGATAGAATTCTGTCAATTTTAATCAAATAAATCAATTTAATGAATCTTGAAGTTTCTATCTCAGAAACCATGTTATACAAAAGGAATGATAAGTATCTTAACATAAGATTATCATGAGTCAGTTGAAGCTAAACCACTATGGAAAACTTGATATTAACCATTGAAATTACTATAATATCCACAAAACCCATCTGATAAGATTATCAGTTAGATATTGAATTCCATCCAAATACATCATAAAATGAATTCATATATATATATATATATATATATATATATATAATATATATATATATATATATATATATATGTAAAAATAGATTCTCAAACTAGAGTTCCTCATAACTATTCACGTTAGGGACTTGCTGAGGTGTAGTTGAATAGATAATTTAAAAAAAAAACTTGGAAATCAGTCAAATGCATGAGTTCGTTTTATATAATCCAAATCCAAGTAATTGACTTCAAAACTTAGTTTTATATAAAATACCATTGAAAATTCGGGAGCATTGAATTACTTATTTATCCTAGTATGGAACTACTCAACAATACATTCCTGTAATCAATCACAGACTGAACTTAATCCCTGAGACGAATACGATTTTTTTAGACCACTCATTGATGTTCAGCTGATACACTCCATATACACGTATAATAAGTCTTACTGTATTTTTACTGGTCAAAGGAAACATAATAAAAATATTTGCAGTTTGTCATGGTCGTAAAACGTCTAGCGACTCTGTTCTTTAGATAATTCATAATGAATAGTATGTTCAGCTCAAAAAGCTAGGAATATTATGTAGTATTTTTTTACGATTATTGTAGTACTTATTTACTTCAGATTTGAAATTGCTCTGTATTAAACTCATAACTTAATTGAAAACAATTTTGACTTGTTTCTGCTAATGACTATGGTTCATGTTTCAGCCTAATTTATTCATCATCTTTAGTAAAATCTTAGCAAGCTTGATCGTCAAGTCATCAGGATAATAGTGCCCAATAAATCTATAGTTTGAGATCATGAGGCAAGTGAAGCTAGACCACCATGGAAAACCTGGAAGCACTGGACGGCCGTTTCATCCGATTGTGGGACTCCTCAGCAGTGCGCATCCACGAGAGAAGCAGTGAGCAGTGGAGTTCAACCGGGTCAGTTGTGAGACAGTAACTCACTGATGACAATGGTGGATGTGTCGCTCAATTTCATGGATTAGTTGAAGTTAGACATTAACACCGTTGGATGCCGGCTCAGTGGTCTAGTTCGTTAAGCGCCTGACGCGAGACTGATAGGTCCTGGGTTCGAATCCCGCGAGGCGAGGTCGTGGATGCGCACTACTGATGAGTCCCACAATAGGACGAAACGGCCGTCTAGTGTTTCTAGGTTTCCATGGTGGTCTAGCTTCAATTGGCTCATGATCTCAAGCTGTTTAAGTCTATAGTTACTTAATAGATTTCAAATTCCCAACAACTGATTACTTAACCTTTACTACAGTAGCTACAATGAATGTAAATGTAATTTTGTGGAACAAATATAACCACCAAGAATAAATCAGTTAATCGATTTCTAACTGAAGATTTACTAAAACTAGAGGATTTAATGTAGTTTTTCATCCTTTTTTCGACTCCTATCTTAGTATTTAAGAAGAAGGAATTCATGAACTCAGATTTTCATAGAGGACCTCATATTTATAGTTCATTGAATAGGAATCCATAAGCTTACAAACTAACCAATTTTTTTTTACAGATAACTCATAAATAATCTATTTTATTTGGTAAATAATAGAAAACAACTCAGCAACAAATTTTTTTTCTCCACCCCTCCTTTTATTAGTTGACAAGAAAATAATCCATCATACTAATATCACAAACTTTCCGTGTCTAATATCAAAAATAAAACAAAAGTATACTACTAATATAATTCCTTTTATTAAATATAAATTAATCATATAACAACAATAGAAAATATATTGAAACATTTATGATTTCAATGAAGAAAAATACACTATGATATGCCTACTTATAAATAGAAATCTAAAATAACTGTAATAGTTCATTAATCCGATCTTATATACCATTGATATTATTATTATTATTATATGTACAATGTTGATTATTAGAATGATAATGTTGTTGAGAATGATGACGATATTGTATTCTTGGTTTATTTCGTTTCCATATAATTGATCTTATACAACAGAAATTAAAACACTCACTTTTTTCTTCACGTGTTTCTTCAATTTCAGCAACTTTCACTTCAACTTCTGGTTGTTTCTCTAATGCTGGATAACCATGAAATAAATTAGCTAAAAAAGCCAAATTTAATTTTTGTGATCCACTAACAATATCTTCTGGACGAACAAAAACACGACAATTCAGTTGTTCAGCATTTTGTAATACCATTTCTGCTCGTTGAACTAAATCTACAGCATCTAAAATTGCCTGTCAAAAATAAATAATTTCAATACATGTTTGGATATTGATTTATTGAGCACAAGTTTGTATGCTCAAATTTTAATTACACGTGTGATATGAAAACTTATAGCATTGTTCTTTTGTTTAAACAAAAGTAGTAATGTTTTTCAAGATTGAAATTTAGCCCTAATTGAGCACTTAACTTCCAATCGCTGGATTTTTGAGACCTCAATCTACCTGATTTAGATGTCACTAATATTCATGCATAAGATAGAGCTAAAATCCAATGCATAAATCTATACCCATTAGTTGAATGATAATGGCTTTCTTTAAGTAATTACTCATGAAACATAGTCTACAACAATTTGACAGTAAGCCAAAGTTGGTTTTCAGTCATCTCTGTGAACGTTTTCTTTCATCGAAGTAATGTTTAGAGGTTGTCAACTGACACTAAAGAATTTAATTCAGCGTTGCCTACGATAAATCTATCCTAACATGTAAATATCTACTATCGGATAGCATACGAATACAAGAGCTCTGACATACTTTCCTATTGTTAAAAACAGCAATGTACAATGTTTAATTGATATAGGTGTTGTGTATATTACCTATATGTACAGCTATAAATCGTATGTACCGGGGATTGAAAGTAAAATTATTACTGGTTGAAAAGGAAAATGAAAAGAAGGGAAGAGAAAGCAGAAAGCAATCAAAATACTATTTGGAATAAAAGAACGATGGAGTTCATAAGAGAATTTAAGAAAGATGAACAAATATTGTCTTCATATTTTACAAATACAGCGTATGGTTTTTCATAAGACAATAATTCGATTTATACTGCTCAAGTCTTCGTTCATTACATAAGTACTCTTTAAATTGTGTGATATATTTGCGCTACGTCATCAATCTATCGAAAATGCTCACATTGTCAGTAAACAATAGTAATAATAAATCTTCAAGAGATTTTACAGAAAATGGTAATGGAAGGTTATTTAATGAGATCTAGTCGTGGATATTATCAATCGATTCATAAGAGGTACATTTGTAAACAGAGTGTTTACATCAAAGGAGTACAATGCCTTAGTTTTTATATTAGTATCAATTAGGTATTTAATTAATTCAAATGAGCCTGATAACCTTCATCTTCTCACTGCATTATCGAAATTTATCAAGGAGACTAATTGGTCAACTTCTTTTTAGTATTTTATCTGGACCAGATGGACTAAGATTTATCAATTGACAGTCTTGATTACACCTGCTGAAATTGTGTAATCTCAGAATTTTCTAGTGGAACAACTGAAGTTAAATTTCTTCCAATAGTATACTTTACGATTCTTCTTACAAAGGTGCTAGAAACCGACATTCCTACGGGCTCCTTCCAAAGCCTGAGAAAGGCAATCATTTCTTCTAATCTGAAAATAATTGGTCGTTGCTCATAAGTCTTGTGAGAACGAAAATTGTTGATCTTCATTAACTCTCCAGATACGGAACAAATAACTAGAAAAGGATAAGACGTTGTATAAAAATATTTCAATCGGATCTCCCAAGCTCTTATTAATGTCGTCTATGAAATACGGCTAATAAAAAAGAATTCTAGTTATATCCAAAACTTTTAAATTATCGTTTATGAACATTTTCATTTACGTATTCAAGCAATATTTTAAATTCATGAACAGATTTTGCCTACTAAAACAAATGTGAGTAGTAAAGAACACAAAGTAGATATTTTAGATTTCGACATTTCTTCACTTACTCGAGCCGAATGCATGTATTGCTTCTTTTCTTGAGGAGCGATTTTTTCCACTAAATAAGCATAAACCTCTGAGTTCTGAAATTAAAAACATACAGTTTCAATGTCACTAAACTTGTCAAACATTCGGAGAAATACGTAAAAGAAACGGTAAAAGTAGAAAATTACTTTAAATTACATAATTGGAAACAACTTTTTTTGAAGAAAATGTGGACAAAAATCACTGCCTTTCCAAAATTCTTCGCATGAAGTTTATATCTAGTGGCCAGACTTATTCCTGTATTAAAACTTTATCGAAACAAAAGTACATTTTTATTTCCAGAGTGTTCAGCTCATAATTTTCCTAACATTCTATATCAAGTACGGGCCTTAATTATCTAAGTTAATAGGATTTTGAAGTTTAAAATTGGACTGAGAGAGCTACACAAATTGACTAGCAAAGTCCCAGTACAGATGTTTTTTTACTTCAGTGAAGTGTCTATTCGATCTTTTGTGTGTTTTAAAAACCGAAGCTCTAACCTGAGTTAAATTTATTACTCGAACCTTAAGAAAAACCCCAAAATAAAACTTATGTCACTAACCGATGTCACTTCTTTCCAATGGATATTTTTGAACCAAAAACAATACACCTCACATGAAGTTCTTTCTTAACAAATCAGCATAACAGTTAAACAAAATAGTCATTCATTAAAGAAAACTAGAATTGGTATCTTTTCATGAGTGTCTTTTACGGAAGCCAAATAATAAAAGGATGTTATACAATAATCTGCTAGTGAACAATGTTAAGGCTAGGATAATTGCCCATTTGATAGCTGTTAAGATCAAAATAATTAATGATTAATGATCACTATTATCAAAATTGAGGTTTGTAGAGGTTATAATAACTCCAATAGTTGAATTTATGAGTCGATTTATGCTAGACCATCATTGACCAAAGGTCCATGATTGGAATCCCGCGTACGTGATCGTGTATGTGTACTACTCAGGAGTCCCACACTAGGACGAAACAACCTTCCATTACATTCAAGTTTTCAATGGTAGTCTAGCTTAAATCGACTCATGAGTTCAATTATTAAAATTATTGATCACTATTAAGTGACTACTTTTTGAAATACTCATGAAAATTTTTACTAAATAATCTTTGAAGTAAGGAATAATTAAAAGTGATTGCTATCAAAGCACAGTCAGATAATAGGAACTAAATGGACAATATTGAACAACTGAAAATGTAATTTTAGGGTAACTCGTGTATAATAATATATTAATAAGTCATCTTAAAATATAAATTTTGTATTATACTTTTTTTATCGATTAACTTGATGCGCATCGCTGAGAAGTCCCACAATAGGACGAAACAGCCGTCCAGTGCTTCCAGGTTTCTCATGGTGGTCTAGCTTCAACTGACTCATGATCTTAACCATTGGAATAACAATTTATTCAACTAATTCTTAAGTCTATTTAGTTCATTTTTGTTGAAGGGTTAGCTGTCTTAATTTTACAATATATATTTATATATATATATATATATATATATATATATATATATATATCGATTGCTTCAAATCATTGTTACTTTTATTGTGTACTGAATTTGCAATGGATTGATCACTGGGTGGTGATCAATAATATCATGTGTGTCAAGTCCTTCTTAGTACAGATTGAATACTATCGACCAAGTTGCAATCTGGCCACTAGATTAGGTGACTCGACATTACTGAATTAGGTAATTTAGTTCTAAATATTTAGGAAAATTCTAACAATTTTCTTAGCTGCTTTGATATTTAAAAAAAAGAGGAAAGAGTAAACACCATGATAGTTAAGTAAGTACTCATAATAAAACTACAAATTATGTTGATATATAATTGGTTCTTTAATTCTAAATAATAAAACTTCCCTTTTACTAAATAAAGTCTTTTGAATAATTTGTTCAAGAATCAGTTGCATTACATTAATTTTAAAATTATGTTATAGAATATATTTTGTGTAAATGAGAAAGAAGTAATCATCCAACACGTTCTTCTTAGACAACTATTGAAAGATCTTAAGTACTATATTTATTCAACCTTAGTGTTAACCAGTTATCTATGCCATCTGAAAAGTGGAAATAGTACACCTTCATAATTTGTTTAACAAAGAGGAATCTCGATTAAATTTTGTTATCTTCCTTTACAATACACTACGTTTTATATGAATACCGGACATATGACATTAATTTAGGCTTTTTTTTAAAAAAATCTAAACCGGAAAAAGATTAATTCACTTTGATATAAAGTTACTATGCGAAGTGTAAAAAAATATACAAAAAAAGAACTCCAAAATCAACACAAAATCACACAATAAAACAATAACTAGATTTCTAGATTTCAAAACCATATAACTGTAGATAGTTTTTCGTTTTGAATATTTAGTCACCACCGGTAAATCAATATTGTGTCTATTCACATACATCAACTATTAGATAATCCACTATACGAATATAGTGTGAGACTAGTATCAGGAACAGTTAATGTAGACTGGTAGTGTAAAGATATACACTCATATATATAGCTTAGTGTTAAAGATATGAATTGTACGATTGATTCATCGTTGACATTGTAATTTCACGATATAATTTGATACAAAATATATAAAAAAAGAACATAATGGAACGAAATTATGCAAATTAGACTATTATATTACGAAGAATTGTTAAGTGTATATGGACAATTTAAGTAAAACACAGCTGGTCATCACCTGATATTTACTATATTGTAGCATACTAAAGGTTATGAAATATATGAATATGTATATATATATTGTGAATAAACATGTTATATAATGAGTACTATTTAGTAGTATAAACTTAGAATATAATGATGGAGAGGTTGATAAAGGATACTACAAAATCTAGATTAATTAATGGGTATTATTGACTAAATGTTTCATACAATATATAGTTATAATGAACATGTGTATTTCATTTATTCAAAGGCATTAGCATATTGAATTATTGTTGAATGCTGTTTGATAATTAAGCATATACAGACTCAGAAAAGTTCGTTTTAACATATTCGATAAATATGTACATACTTGTAAAGTTCAGTTGAAAGCATACATATATAACATAAATTATTTCATTTGATACCCTAAGATCATTTGAATAAATCTTTCAGAATAATTGGATTTGTAATATTGCATATATATTCAGCAAATATAAGTAATAAATAAACACATTTTACAGTTTAACTCCTGATAAAACGTGATAGAATTTAGAATCATTTGAGTTTCCAGTAATTCATTAACTTTATTTATATGAAATGATATAAAACTGACTTTAAAATATGGAGTGATAGCAGATAAATAAGAATAATTATCAGTATAGGGTTGTGGAGATTTTTAAGTTTTAATTGAGATCATAAACCGATCAGTGTTAAAGCAATATTGAGAACCTGAGAGCACCCTGCGGCTGATTTATCCTAGTGTGGAACTCCTCAGCAGTGAGCATCCACAATCTCGCACATGGAACTCGAACTTAGGACCTTGGGTGTCGCGTGTAAACGCTAAGCCTCTGAACCACTGGGCCGGTATTCGACAGTAGTAATGTATAACATCATTCAATCCTCGACGTTGCTCCACCATCTTCCGTTGTCTTCAATGGATAACTGCCTCACAAATAACACGGAACTCAGTCTCACGTAGGGGGTCGTGGAAACGTACCGCTGAGGAATCCCACACTACGATAAAACGACAGTCTAATGCTTCAAGGTTCTCGATGGTTGTTTAACATTGATCCCTTCATGATCTCAATAAAAAAACAAGAATGAGCTTATCCTAGGAGTTTAGATTTAATATATAATCACTCAATAATAAATATAATTTTCTAGTCAAAAATTGCACCATAAGATAGATATTAGAAGAAAGACATTAAAAGAAAAAGCAATGATTACCTAGATACTAAATCATCGTTTCCACTTATTAGGCAAAAATCAAATTAGTATAGAACTAATACGTACTCAGCTTAGATAGTTGATAATTTTAGATCCTCAAAAATTTGGTTAGTCGATTTCGTACAGAACTTTATCTAGCTGTTTAAGCGCCTGGCGCGAGACTGAAAGGTCTTGGGTTCGAATCCCGCGAGGCGGGGTCGTGGATGCGCACTGCTGAGGGGTCTCACAATAGGAAGAAACGAATGTCCAGTGCTTCCAGGTTTTCCATGGTGGTCTAGCTTCAATTGACCCATGATCTCAACTGTTGAAACTATCTGAATTTGTTTAAATCAGTGTATAATACATTAGAATTTATTTTGAAATATATAATGTTGGTTAATTTGTCATCTACACGATAAAATTTTTAACAACTGATTGCATTCAATTTAAATTCATTCTAAACTAGTGTTATATTGAGATATAAACATTTTAAAAGCTTTCACTGTAATGATTGACCTTGTGTTGGATACACAGATTTTTTTAATTTTAAAACAAAACATCAACAAAATGTTATGAAGGATTTGTATTTTCATATTGAATTAGTCTAAGCTTTCAGGATAAAATAGTCATTTCTCAACCTGCAGGTTTCCAATTTCTGTCTCACTTCAATGAATTGAGCACTTTCAAGAAATTTTAACTAATAAATGAATTATACTAAACCATTATCATCAGTTCAATAGTTATAAATTGATACGGTTTTCTAGACTATTCATTGCTTACAAATAGCTTGTGAATTAAGGAAATATCGAGGCATACGCACAGTATGCACATATGCCAATAACAGACTGATCGATTGCAGTCTGAAACCTCAATGGGAAGATACAAGCCAAACAATGCCAAGTGAATTCAAACTCACCCCATTGCACAAGCAGGTGGCTATCAGGACTCAGTAGCTAAGTGGATAACGCGATGGTGTTTGAAGCGAATGGTACTGAGTTCGAGTTCCAGAGTGAACATCAACTCTGAGATGCAGGTACATCCAGCTGACGAGTCCTAAATAGGACGAAATGCGCGTCCTGGATTCCACTGCTAGCCACTATCCATCATTGCTTACAAATAGCTTGTGAATTAAGGTAATATCGAGGCATACGCACAGTATGCACATATGCCAATAAACATCAATGGGAAGATACAAGCCAAACAATACCAAGTGTATTCTTTAGTCAATTCTATAATGTAATGTTTATTAAACCTTGAAAAACAAAGTGTTTTATTCAAAAGAGAATTATTTTCATTATTACTGATGATATTACTTAAATAACTATACTGTTAATAATAATTAATATATATAAATACTGTTTGATTAATAATAACTTACTCGAACATCAAAAGAGAAGTTTTCCATACGTGTTCCACTATCAGTTCCTTTTAAATGATAATTTACCCATCGAATTAAAATTTCTTCTGGAGAAAGCTTAGCAAAATCATTAATTGTTTCTTCTCCTTCAAGAAGAGTAGCTAGTTCAGCGTGAGCAACTACATTTATTTGTTTCAAAAGTCCAATCTGTTATTATAATAGTTTTTTTAAATATGAAAGCAACGTTATATCATTGAATTAGATCAAATTTTATTTTTTAAATATAAAAAAACAGAGTATTTATTTAAATAGCTGAAGCTGTAACTCAGTAACTTTTACTTTTAGTAACAAATACGTTATCCACTGATTTGCTGAGTCCAGATAGCGAATAGAGTGTGCGGCTCGTATTAATTTAACGTAATTTGTAAGATTTTGAACTCTGTAGTGTAAACACACCTAGCTGATGAGTTTCAAATTAGATGAGGTGCACTTCTAGGATTTTTATGCTAGCCACAATCCACTTATTCAAACTAATGGATGTGAAACCTAAACATCATGAATAGGGGATATTCGTTGATTACTAGTATTGAATCATAGGTTCCTTCAAAGCATCCCCATATTTCAAACCCTCCGACCAAGCAATTGCTGAGTCATGGGTAGGGTATTCGGTAGGGATGAAAAGTCGATTGGTGTAGCAGTAAATTCTCATCGATTAGGATAACTAAACAGCACATCTCGATGGGGGATGTTGCCTGGTAAAGGAAGAGGCTGGGAGGAAGCTAGCGGCGGCCAAACCGAAATATGACATCAGTTCATAAAGTCATTGATGATTGGACTGCGTCATGTTAATAGGTGTAGACTACCTGGTTGGGATCCTCGTGATTGTCGGAACCGACAGTTAGAGACTCTGAAGGAAACGACTCAAAATCGTCTATATTGACTTAAAAGCATCTACTTTTCGTCTGCCCTTTGGCCTTAATTTTCTGAATTCCTTATAACCTTTATATTTCATTAATTTATATTTTATTGGATAATATCTTCTTTCTGCCGTCACCCATAATGCTACTACCTTTACTACTGCGGGATTCGCTCTAACAATTTCACCTCAACGTGCTAATGGGATATGGGAATTTGAACTGATGTACAGGTGTCAGATCCTACATTGAGTTCAAGTGATCAACTGACTCTTCTGTAACAATATAAATACGTAATTGTGTTGTTGAAAGATTGGAACTATTATCAAACTAATGACAACTCAATTAACTTTATAAGTAAATTTTACTTTACTTAATATCTAAATGAAAGCTTCGAAATCATCTTTTTAAAATAATCATGATAGCAAATCCTAATTCTTCTTAGTGTATTAATTTTCACTTATCTATATGTGACATTACCAAGCTTTGTGAGTCATTTCTATTTATAAATTATATCCACAGGCTACATCATGTATTTCACTTCAGCAAGATTTGAGATGAAGAACAAGTACCAACAGACTGGAAAGAAGGACACCTGATCATGATACCAAAGAAAGGTGATCTGGTTAGAATCATTGATTAACACGGTAGATCTGATGCAGCTGTAAAGGCGCGAATCAACAAAGCGAGAGCAGCATATTTACAATTGAAGAACATCTGCAACTCAAAACAACCGTCAACCAACATCAAGGTCGGGGATTTCAATGCAGATGTCAAAACAGTTTTACTGTATGGGGCGAAAACTTGGAGAACCACTAAAGCCATCATCCACAAGATACAAGTGTTTATTAATAGTTGTCTACACAAAATACTTCAGATCCGTTGGCCAGACGCTATTAGCAACAACGTACTGTGGGAGAGAATAAACCAGATCCCAGAGGAAGAAGAAATCAGGAAGAAGCGCTGGAAGTGAACAGGACACATATTGAGGAAAGCACCGAACTGCGTCACAAGACAAGCCCTCTCATGTAATCCTCAAGGTCAAAGGAAAAGAGGATGACTAAATAACATGAGAAAATTGAACAAAAATTGAACAGAACTGGAAAGGAAGACCTAAGACAGAGTATGTTGGAGAATGCTGGTCGGCGGCCTATGCTCCATTGGGAGTAACAGGTGTAAGTAAGTAAGTAACCAACATCATATCTTTACATATCTAAATAATGTATAGTTGAATTACTGTAATGACATAAATATTAAAATTAGAATGAAAAGGAATTGTAACGGATTATAATAAAATATATTTATTTACTTTAAATGATTGCTGACATAATTTAATTAAATCGTAATTTACTATTGGTTCTGTACATTAAAAGCACATAGAAAATGATTATGATCAGTTATTGTAGACATTGAATGATATTTCAATGATAGCAATACATTCATTAATAATCACACCCCTAACTATCGAGTTTCCTTATCGTTGAATATTTTAATTCTATGAATTAATTTTATTCTTTTTGAATCATATTCTCTATGAATTCAGTAGTATGTTTACTTAAAGGAAATACTATTTACAAATGCACCTTCTTTGCTGTTTATTTTATCACTTCTAATTCTCAGTGTTGAAATTTATTCTTTAATGAAGGGTTAATGGATGTTGTAATACTTTCTGTTGAGATTAGTTTAAACTTTTTTTATAAATATTTCTCATAATCTAACATGATACACTCAAGGACTAACATGTCCAATTTAATTTTATCTATCGCACTAGTTAAACACTGATAAACATGGAATATGAACTCAATGTGTTTCACAAAAGAACTTTTGAAAGTAAAAAACCTAATTTACTCAGAATTATAGGTTTAATATTTCCTGACGATTATTCATTACTCTTCATATGTGTTGAGTCGGCTTTCCGAGAACTGCAACGGAGCTTCTAGAGGCCCTAAATGAGCCGAAGAGTCCTAGCCAATCAGAGCATGATTGAACTTTCTAGAATATCAACGTGCCGTGCTACTATTGGTCAGCAGCATAATATGTCTTTTAGAGGGTTGATCAAAATATGATGTCGATTTAACAAATGTTAACATTTAAAAATACCCGTGTTTTTCTGTACAGAAATGAACCTTGGAGTGAAGTAATTCTCGCATACTTTGCGTCTTGTCTCTCGTTGTTCAGATCTCTGTATAACTTTAGCTTGGTGGTTACAGAATAGCTTAGGAAACGAATATAGCGTTCAAATTAACAAGACTTATCAGTGGCGATGGGGATGGGATTTGAACCCACGCGGGAAACCCCAACGGGATTAAGAAATCATCACTTATATCAGTCTTTGTGTTCTTACTTTCGCGTCATGGGGATTGCACAGATCCCTCATTCCGAGTATAAGTGATAAGTGTTTCCGACATAACAGTCAGCGACGACCAGATACAAAAAAGTAGCATTAAAAGAGCCAAGACGATAAGCATTCGAACGACAAGTTATAACAATATGTTATAAAACTTTGTCTCTAACAGCATTAAGTTCATAAAATTTTCATTTAAATTAACTATAACAAGCATAAACATCATTTATTATTCTTGTTTAAAAAAACATTTGCCTACTTTAATAATTTGCCAAAGTAGTCCAAGTAATAAATGTTTAGTACCATTCCATATATCACCTGCTCCAATATTTACAACATTACAACCAATAGCTCTAGCACTATTTAATGCTAATGTAATATTTTCATGCATTTGATATGTAGTTAATGGTAAATGTCTGTTGATTGCACGATGATCAATTGTTTTTGGTATAGAACAATTGATGATTTTACTAAATAAATGAAACAATATATAGAATAGAAAAAAACAAACTAGAATGGATAATAATAAATGTAATTATTTAGATGGGAATAAATTACAATAATATTTTACTGGTAATCTTAAATGCAAAAAAATGAACTAAGTACCCATCAATGAGAATAGAGTAGCTATGTTTCTATGCAAAAAAGAAATACCTTTTATCAGCTTAATAAATTATGCAATTTCAATGGATGTAACATTAGTCTAAATAGATTTTTATAGTCATTTGCTAGTAAAAAACCAAAGTAAATTAAGCTTAAGATGATTGATAAACTATAGGAAAAATGACATTACAATTACATATACTTGTTTAACGGTCATTTGTTACAATTAAAATCCTGTATTTAATTCATTTAAAGTACATCACTGATGCAGACATGATGAAAATGTTCGACAGCATTTCCACTGAGAGATTTCAATAACTCACTTATTAACCACAAATGTATACTGGTAATGCCATAAAGTTTACAGAAACTGTAATTAAGATATAAGAAGGAAACCTTTTCACATTTAGAAATTTGAATAGTGGTTAATCAGAGTTCATGGATTCCTAGAGATAATCAATTAATTTTTTCATTATTTTTCTCAAATAATTTATTAAGTGTTATTAAATTGTTTCCAAGAATTTGAATCATTTAAATTCTGTTAGATTATAAAGATTCCATATTTTAGATCATGACACTCAAACTAAAATAGGTAAAACAAGGACCAATTTCGTAATCAAGTAGTTAAAAATCGAATGTTTCATCAGTTAAACCACTGTTTAAAAAAACGTGTATCACTATATTCTTGTTCCACTCATACCTGTAGATAACATTGAACGCAGTCACAGTAAAAAACGTTCGAAAGGCTACATAAGCTATGTTTTAAGCACAAAGTACTTGTAGTGGTAAATAGATCCTTGAAATAAATAATTCTGTAAGCATTGTGAAATAATGCTAGCCATCTTAATTTTACAGGACGCTAACTAGTTGAAAACATTCAGTTAAGTATAATCATCGCATCATACTAGAATCTAACGTCAAATGTTCTACCTACTCTCTTCATCTAGTTTAAAGGTTTCTTGTTAAACTACCTCTCCATTTAATTATACACTTAATTCCTTCTAGCCATCATCACTTTATTTCTTGTTTGTCTTCTAATTATTTCGTCAAAGGATAATTAGGTACCAGTTTCATACGATTCTTTTACATTAAATCAATCTGCAAAATGAAGATACCTTGCATTACCAGGTGAACAATATGCTTGCAAACGGTCACTTAGATTTTTTTTCAGAATAATATTTTTATTTCTAAGAATAAACTGTAACATGGCAACAGTTTAAGGAATTATTAAAGTATTTTGAGCAAAATAAAATTAATTATGTTTTCCCTGTAGATAACCATTACAGAATTAATCAGTACAGAAAACATATTTTCGAGAGGCTAACTATTTCAAAGTTTTATAATTTGTAACCATCATAATTATGTATAAACGGTTAATTTCTGAGTGACATTCAACACTATTTGACGAATCAAACATCCAGCTTCTCGTCAACTGAAGTCTGTGAATCGTACTAGAATTTAAAGTTTAAATAACACAAAAAATTATACACACAACTATATACAATAGTATATATAATGACAATTACCCTGTAACTTTAAGCATGCTTAATTTGAATTACAGAGTATGATACTTTCAAGTAAGCTGAATGCATTCTCTCTGATTTCATTGTAAGCTCATTTGGGACTAATAAAGTACGCGCTAAACTATCCTGACAATAACTAGCTAGTATTCTAAGTTCTGATACTTTTACTTATTACAGAAATACATTACTAAATGTTTGTTTAAACTGTCGCCCTTGACTTTCAATAACGAACTAATAACTAATATTTAGTTAAATTTAATCTAACACATATCAACTTTAAGAAAAAGGGTTGAAGTTGTAAAACGCCATTAAGTTATTTCTTAGAAAGCTCGCCCACGTTCCATCGGTGAAATATTGGACAAGTGTCTTCTTGCTCGTACCCTCTAACTACCATATTGCTTATTTGATACGACTAAAGCTTTAACTAATATCATTGTAAAATTAAAATATATTTCACATATTTGAACCATTTTATGGGTCACGCTTTATGCTGCTTCTGATATTTTACTGAACGTTCACTAATTCAAATAAAAGTATATGAATGCGTGAGATGATATTTTCAGGCACTAACGTCTTTGTGCTGGTGGAATTGTGTATCAAGTCAACAATCAGTATAAAGTACCTTGGAGATTGTAAAGTTTTCATGGTTCAAATTACAGACTTATCCAAGCGTGGCCACCCTTGAAAACCATAAAACATTGGACAGCTGTTTTTTCCTGGTATAGGATCCCTCAGAAAAACATATCCACGTCCATATCATCGAACTGTATGAGAAAATATTATGTTCCGTCATATAACTTACAAACGGAAGTGTTTTTTCGAAGAGTAGTTACTAAGCTAGTGACAGAGCTTTATAAACTTTCCAAAGACAAACGATTAAAAATCTCAAACATTTCTCGTTTATCCTGTGGCAGAACGCGACTAGACATTATATTGGCACTATGCATCTTACATAATGACTTCGGTGTCAACATATACTGTTTTTTGCTCCCTCTGAAACTAACGATCTCTGGAGCTATAGCGAACAGGTTTGAAGACAAAAATTTACAAAATTCAAGACAAGACTTTTATTTTTACTAAGTGACAAACTACTGGAACACCTTACCTTAAAAATTTGATTCGACCTCAATGATGAGTGCCATAAATTGGATCTTATAAAGAAATACACTGAGAAGATCGACGGGTATTTCCCTTGCTGTGCCAATTTTAGTATTTTGATCGTTCACTACGTGTCAAAATAACTTTTTTTCACTCTAATTCAATTTATTTCAGTTAAAGCATTTGCTAAGAGTACCGTTTATGTTTCCGAAGTAGTTTATTGTCGAAACTCATGTTTACATGGTTTCTATTGCATTTATTATCTCTTTTGGTACTAACAGTTTACAGTTTTCCACCATTTTTTCTGGCCATCAGTTTATATTACCTCTGGGCATTCTTGTATCTAGTTTTTTTGAAGACCTCTGTTTGATGGCTGAGCAGTGCAAAACAAGTAATTGGCAACGTCCAGACGACGAGTTGGAAAGATGGTACAACGACGTCTGCACGAATCTAACGCCTTTGGCTTTCAAATGGTTTGGTAAAAATGGTTGCGTGTGGTTTCATCAGCAGTGCTGCTTAAACACAAACAGCTTGCTATCCGTAGCCATTTAAGTGGTAAATGCTGCTAAAAGGAGTGTTAGCACACACACACACACACACCAGACAATACTCGCTCAATAGATGCACAAATTGATGTGAAATCACCTCAAATGAGCTCAGTATTGATTGACCTACATGAATCAATGGAGGAAAACCAACTCTATAGAGTTCTGTCCGAAATAAAAGCTCAAGAAAGGAAGTTCATCCTGTCGCCCGCCAGCAGAAAGCCCCTAAAAACATAATCACAATGCTAGATCTGTTTCTAGCAGGAAAATCAACCTGACCATCCAAGTCCTCGAAAGGTATCCGGAATCCCACAGTGTGTTTGACGCGACTATGGTTGCTACTCCAACTAAAGTTGATGAATGGGTGCAAGTCAAGAATAAGAAACGATATGATATCATTAAAGAAAAGCCAACCTCCCCACAAAAATACGTTGCTGAGAAATCGACGACCGACCGCAGTGGCAGGTCAGTTGTCTTTCATAGGGTCAAGAAGCATGAAAGCTTGGAACTCAGAACTCGTTTTGAGCATGACACTGAGTTGATTAAAAAGCTACTGAATTAACTAATGCTTCAGCATATCTCTGGAGTCACGTTGCTAAGGGTTTATAAACTAGGTAGCCAAATAGACTTGAAGCAGAATCAAACCAGGCTGCTAAACGTAGTATTGTAATCTCCCAACGAAAAGAACTTAACACTGCAGAATGGGCTTAAAATGTACAAGTCAGGAGTTTTTTGTCCGTAAGGTCTTGCCGCCCGCAGACTGTATAAAGTGAAAAGGAGCTGAAAGAAAACTAAAACTAAGGTTGGATGCTGGGGACAAGGACCTTAAGATTGTAAATCTTTGGGTGGTAAGACTTCGACGGAGAATGATGCCGAAGCCACTGTGGGTGCAACACAAAATTATTCAAATATTCTTCGGATCCGTTACACAAATACCCGGAGCTTGTTCAACAAGCGGTTGGAGCCAGGTATGCAGATAGACTCCACTAAGCCGGATGTAATCTCTGTCACAGAAACTTGGTTGATGCTGTCTATAGAAATTAGGAAGCTTGGTGTTGAAAGTTCCACATTAGTAAGAGTCGACAGAACCTCCTCCTTAAGGAGGAGGAGTAGCTCTATTAATTGAAATCCAATCCCATTCACCTCTATTGGTAACACATCTCATGAAAGTGAGACGTGTAAAGTTGTTGGTTGTCACCTGAAATGCAAAGGACAATATCTAATGATTAATTTTGTCTAACACAGTCCAAACTGTTGGATGGGTAAGGTCATCCTGGACGGTTTCAACACCTATTCATCAATTGTTGGATGTCCAGTCTTAGGAGTCTTGAATGCACCCACGGTAAGCTGGAAAAATCTGAAGACTGAGTTGCTGAAAACTTCCTTCGAAAAGAAACTAATTAATGCAGTTATCACATGTGCCTTAGTGTAACATGTGAAAGAAGCAACTAGGTACGAATCGGACAGCGAATCATCCCTACTAGATCTCATATTGAGCCATGATGAGGGTGATGTCACAAACCCTAAAAGTTTGATCAACTGAGAGAGCGCCATTGTCAGAACTCATGCAGGTCACCTAGCCTCCTGTCATTTCCAAACTGAAACTGATTAAAAGTGGTCAGTTTGCCTATTATCCTTGTCACTGAATGCTAAAGATTTTAAATATGAACTTCTGTAAACCGACAGTTTACTTCGAGTTTTTAGTCTGAAACCCACCGACAAAATAGCTTTTCCAGAGTGATCAGACGCATCAGGGACAGTTCTCGTCCCAAATTTTGAATGGTTTCTGTGTTTTGAGACTTTGTAGATTGTCAGGAAGATCTAGAGTAGATACATTAGATGTTCATGAAACAGACGATCGGGACGTAAAACGTGCTAAAATAATAAGGTTTTATTGCAAACCAAAGTTTATTGTGGGTGTTCATGAATCAGAAAAAAAAAATTGTTGTCAGAAAACAAAAGAAAACAGGCAGATTATACAGAGAAACGAAGGGAAACATATAGTCATAGTATGCTAACAATACAAACCAGAACATACCATAATAAGATGCCATCTGTACATTTATCATATAAGTCACTTCCATCGGATTTGAATGGCAGGTATCGCTTACATTCTGGGTCGTCGAGCAAATTTCTTTTGAGAAATATACAAGTGTTCAAGTTTACCTTTCAATCCAACTCGAAAATCCGACCTGTTCCTCTTCACTAACGCTGTGTAAAGTATCATCATCCACCCTATCTCCATACGTTCCATAATGATAGAGGTTAGACTTCGAACCGGCATTCCCGATAGCAGAAACCATGGGATCTCCTTTGCAGGCCTCCTGATATATCTGAGAAAATTCGAATTATGGTTAGCATACCCTTTTAAAGTCGTAAAACGAAATTTTTTCAGCGTTTTGATTAACTTCAGCAGCTTTTACCGCTTCTAGTATTTCCGAATCAGTTGATTTACATCCAAGCTTCCGCAGAGCAGGAATAATGTACCTTACAGATAACGAGCCAGCGTTATTGGCATCAAACTAAATTTTCGTTTAAAAAATTTATTTTTTTACCGATGCGAATGCTTCAAGTAGTTCGCTATACCTCGTAATTCTTGCTTCACGATCATTTACAGTTTCAACCATTTTCAAAAATGAGAGTATCTGTAATCGTTTAAGGTCGTTTGATTGATCTGTCCAAACAACTAAGAGTTATGGCAAGGTTGTTCATTAATATAGATCAACTACAGATGATTAGGTGTCAAGTCACCTTAAATTGAATGGCTCACTTCATATCTAATAAATCGATATTTTGAGGTCAGGATTAACTTCGATTTCTCTCAGGCCCTGGAATGTCCTAGTGAGGTACCCCAGGGTTCAGTACTAGGACCTCTTCTTTTCTCGACTTCTGCAAACGATCTTCCATAACTGGTGTTGTCTCACTTATTACTTTTTGCTGGTGATGCGATAAATGTTCGGTTCCATAAAAATATTTGGTATGGTGGAATGCACTGGTAATCTGGAAGGAACTATAAATGCTGTAGACAATCGGGGAACAAGTATACTTTGGAACAGGACGTTAGTTAAAAACGTAATATCAACGCGAACCTGGCAGAACTTGCATTCACCACCTAAATCGATTCGTAATACATGTCCTTGAGTCTGCGACAACAACCTTTTACAACCTGGTTTGTAACTGAAGGTACGGAAAGTGTTCGCTGATCAAAGATAATCAAGGCGAAAAATAAAGAAGAAATAATAGACATACTCAAGCTGGAGTCCCAGAATCGAATAAGTTTCATAAAGTCAGTGGCACAATAGACTTACAGACAAACCATCTTATTAGCTTGACGTTCACATGTATATTAAAGTAAGCAGGCTATATTTCCCAAAGTCGTATAGGAACCTAGTTATTCCATATCTTACAGGTAGTCGTGTCCGACCAGTGGTAAGTACAGCTACCAGTTAACTAATGTAATCGAATATTACTGTAAGGGTGTATATAGTCAGTTGATTATGTACGTATTCAATCTTCATTCTCCAATCTTTAATATTAAAGATAAAAGACCTTTTGACCCGTTTTAATCTTTACGATTTATAAAACTGTGGAGGTCGGATTTCACTTCAAATTTACCCACAAACGATACTGATATTATGTATTGTTGTAAAGGATTCTAGCAAATTACTCGGTGTAATAAATGAAACTCCAGGCATACATGATTGAATCTCGGTTTTTGAACATTCTGAGTGTCTTCTTAGATGACCGGTCCTACATGGGAGGAAAAGACAAAACAATAATACCAGGATCATAGTCCAGTGTAAGGCAAGTCACTCTCGCAGCCTGCACTAAGCTGACGTAAACTGGCTGAGGTGTCTCAATCTGTCTTTATATGATAGGCCAGTGTGACCTTTAACCATTTTAGTCCTTCTTCGCTGGACTCGTTCGAGCACGTCTGCCTCATACCTGGAACAAAAACTCGCTGCTTGAATCCTGTATTCCAAATTTGGTTTCACGAAAGTTGGGTATAATAATCTATACATTCCGTCCAAGTACTGAAAAGATATAAGAATAGCCTATAATGCTCTAAACCCTTTGGCAGCAACAGCCTTACAGTTGCTCGTAGTTTTGAGATCTCTGCTTATTATGACTCCTAAATCTATATAGTCCATTAATTTGGGTGACATAAATCCACGTATCTTGTAGTGTTACGAATCATCATGGTCATTTAATTGCATCACAACACTTATTGGAATTCATTTCTAGTGACCATCCGTCCACCCACGCCACCGATGATTTGAGATCATCCTGTAATACTGTTCTGTCTGGCATACTATGTATAGATCACAACTGATTGGTCACTTGTAGGTGATCAATATCATGTGTGTCAAGTCCTTCTTAGTACAGATCAAATGCTATCGACCAAGTTGCTTTGTGGTCACCAGTGTAGGTGACTCAACGTTGCGTGTACTATGTTGAGATAAGATGGTGGTTGGAGGTAGTCAACGGGATACCCTGAACCCGGGTTTCGTGCTACTTGGCACTCATCCGCAAGCTGTACTTGTAATGTTGAGGGAACCAGCGCTCCCTGACGGATTCGACCACGTGTCACCCTTCTTAGTGTGAAGCGAATGCTATCGACCGAGTTGCAATGGCCACGACCCACCTTCTGTCGTGGCCCGGATAGCTCAGTGGCAACACCTTTGACTGGGGAGCTGAATGACACGGGATCGAATCCATCAGGGAGCACCATTTTCCGCAAGATTACAGGTACACCTTGCTGACGAGTGCCGAGGTTAAGGGTTTCCTGTTGACCACCTCTAACAACCATCTTATACTATGTATAGGTCTCCAAATTTTGTGGACTTTGGTGGTGTATTACGCGACGCGGAACGTGAGTCTACCAAAGACTTAACAACCAAGCACGTGCTAATATCTAGTTGCATTTCACCTTTTGTTCGTTCCGAAGAAGATTTTCCTTTCCCATGATTTGCGATCGGGTATTTCGCTCGTCCCGTAACGGCACATACTAAACTGACAGGGCCTTCGCTGTCAGTACTCGTGTAACCAGCACCGTCACCATCAACGTTTTTTCAAGCCATAGCTAGAAGGTCCATAGTTTCCTGGAGCGGTAATGTTTCGCTTAAACAGCAAAACATACGAAGCTAATGGAAGTCATGATTCTAATATCATTTGCATGTGGTGAGACTCAAACGCGTATACATCTTGTGCAACTGCTTTTTGCACTCATCATATTGCATTCTATCCTCCACAGGGAAAAACAACGTGGCTGTCCACATTTATAAGTATAGCCAACAACTGTGAAAGGATTAGAAGAGCATGGCAACATCAACAAAAATATACAATATAATCTTTAATGTGAGTGTGGCGGTAAAAAGGTCTCCAAAATAAATAGCTCTGTAAGTTTTCGACATTGGATGCTGATCACATTAGTTTCAGTGAACTAACCTAGCTGAAAGCGCTCGGTCATGCATCCACTCCAGATCACGAGGGTACGGGCACCGGGGTAAACCAGAGGTTTTTGCGCACATGTTAAATATTGTCGTGAATTTTTTGTGTCGTTATTTATCAGCTGTCAACAGCTTTTTTTCCATCACACGTCAATTTTCGTGATGTTTGTGCTTGTTACATAGTTTTCATTCCAGTTTATCAGCAGTTTGACGTATTTGTTTCTCACCGCCTAAGTGAATCTTTGGTAAGCCTAATATAGTTATTTGTAATAATACAAACTCAAGCAAGTAAAATTCACCATTTTTCAAGTCAAAAAATAGATCAAAAATTGAGTTTTCAGGAAAATAAGCTTTAAAACCTATTATATCTTGTTCACCTCCTTGATTATGTTGATGATGAACACGAATGTTGGTAGTTGTTTATAAAATGTAGGTTGAAGACAATCAGCGTTAGACTACTTATGAATATTATATAACTTGCTAATATATAGCCATAAACAGTTATATCCATTACAAGTATCATCGTTTTATACTGAAGTGACATATTATTATATAACGTATCTGAGAAGAATTATGTGAGTAACAATTGACGTTGATAGTCTTTTCCATCGGCTTTCTGAACGTATACAGGAACAGTGTATAACACCACTAGAAGTGCCACATCAAGTATTCACAAATTCTTCATAAGAACCGCGAACTTTGAAAGTGGTAACATTTTTTCACGTGGTTTAGGAATTTTTCGACTTGCTCTTTTGTAGGGTGTATTATACAGTGATTATCATCCTATCCTGTACATCGGGTACATCTTACCCCGAAAAATAAGGAAAAAACTTGTTTTTATTCGACGGATAATTACCAGTTCGTATTGTACCTATTGCGGACTTAAGTCGTAAATAGATCTGCAATTCATTATATACTCACAGTCTCTAATCCTAGTATTAACCAGGTTAATACTTAATAACAACTAATACTCAGATATTACATTTAATTTAACGAGCACTGTGCTCACTTATTTTCATATCATGTCCAATAACTCCAGTAAAAGAGGAATTTCACCAACTTCTAAGCCAAATAAAAGGTCCAAATCTGTAACCCCTACAACTGACGACTTAGTGCTTGACAATGTCGAACCTTTAACTACTGAAAAATATGTGTATTGTACACAAATGTCTCTATCGTCACCAGATTCTCCATGTCGCAGCCCCTCTATCTTTACGTGCAGTATGCCAACGGTAAGACTGGTTGACATACAAGACACTATACCTACGTGCATCGAAAAGGCAGCACAGTCTACCAGACAGTATGTGCTACCAAGGCCTAAATCTAAAATTTCAAAAACTAAAGAGTCCAATGGTCCACCTCATACACACCAAAATACTGATAGATATAGTAATGACATCCGACAGCTACAAAACTCTCTATCCGAAATTAACGGCAAACTTGAGCAATTAGCACCCCTCACTCATATATGGGGCCTTGATACAGACAGAAATCTTGAGCAACTCACTAAAGCTGAGTGTATTTTGGAGTTTGTGGCTGAAGAAGTGACGAAGAGAGTGATGTCCTCCTTCAATGCAGTTGTGTACAACCTCCCCGACCGCACACACCCATCTAAGTTAAGGGATATTTGCCTTAGAGCATGCGGTATGCCGAACGTTAACTGCAAAGTCATCCGCCTTAGAAAAAAGTCAGACAGATCGACTTGCCCCCTTTTGTTTATGTTTGGCTGTTGTAACGATGCTAAGCAGTTTATTAATCTGAGCAAAAATATTAGCTCACTAATTCCATACAAGAATATAAAAGTCACTCCAGACCTTACGCCCTGTCAACGTCGTGTAAGAAGACGCGAAGCGATAGAATTGAATGGGAGTGTTACAGTTAATAATCAGCCAGAGACAGTTTGCAACACAGCAAATAGTTTAAAACACACGAACAATAAGCATGACACCACTCCACATACGGCTGATCACTCTGTTGATCTAGATGAGTCTACAGATCAGAAACCTTTGGATAAGATACGGACCCCAACTGACACCAAAAACCATAACGACATGACTAATCCCAGCTGTTCGTTCAGTAATGTACTAAAATGTGAGTCGTGTAACAACACACATCCAACTAAACCTATACACTTGAAAATTTGTCCTCCTAAAGATATTCCACAAGTAGACTTGAATGAACGTAAGTTCATCTCACAGAGACAACGAAAGACTCCAGCTCTGAAAATAAAGGGTGGGAAGACAAAACTCATGATACCGAATAGGGAAACACGTAAGATTGAACCCAACTGCTCTATAGGTATCCCAAGAACAGTGAACAGGTTCTCCCCGCTGCTATCGTATAACTTGCCTTCAACACCTCCAAGTTGCAAAAAGGGTGGTGGGCTTCAACGTAGCAAGCCTTCTTACACGCAGACTAACGAAAACTACCAGAGAACTGGCCACCCAAATCACCCCCTGAAGCCTAAAACCATGAATAAGAATGGTAATAATAGGTTTCTCACTCCACACCCTACCTACATTCCCCAGGATCGCAACTGTAATTACTCTCAGAAAGAAAACTTCTCACACCCTTTAGTACCGACCCATCACATAACAACGGCTCCCATGTATAACAGCAGTCGCAACTCCTCCCAGTTACGCGTAGCAGACCCCTCTCACGCTAACGTAAATAGCCATAACAGGGGCTACGAGTCTAACCATCAAGACTATTTTGTAAATAACCATACACTTCACAGTAGGCCTGTACAAGATTTTTTTGGAATAAGACCCCTAGTGACACCTCTGTTGAAGCATATAGCCCAGGTTATTTCAAACCACATGCAAACCATAAATTTGTTTCCTCCGTACAGTTTCCACCAGAGAGTACTCCCACCCTTTCCTCCTGGGTAAACTCCCCAATCAACTTCACTAGCTCATTTGATACATCTCCCAATAAGTCTAGCTATCAAAATACCGAGCTAATGAAGAACATCCAATCCCTCACATCAAACTCATCTCATACGCGCGAGGGTTACGACGATTTTATCCGAGATACCCTCACCCATTTTAACTTAGTAGGCCACCTGCTTAATATATGTCTTATCAACGCTCGATCGATCTGCAACAAAAAGACGGATTTAGCCCTGTTTGTATCCATATATCAACCATCAGTTATTATGATATCTGAAGCATGGACTAACAGTAATATTTCCGACCGAAGTATATCTCTTGATAACTATTCCCTATATAGAAGCGATAGATTGAATGGACGAGGCGGAGGATGCCTTATTTACGCTCACTCTAGCCTAAACTCACTGCTATGTGATATGCCTGAACTAAACAAACTGAAGGATTCGGTGTGGATTGTATTAAAGCCGTCGAATTCCGTTACCTTACTGCTCGGCTGTGTTTATCGTCAACCTAACGCATCAATAGATGAAATAGCAGTATTATCGGAGGTATTCACACTAGCATCATCCCTCTCATTCACAGGCAAGCTCATTTGTGGTGACTTCAATATGCCCGAAATTTCTTGGCTGCCAGTCAAAGCGCCGAGACGTTATGAATCATTTATTGAATGTCTAGAGCTTGGACAATGGACTCAGTATGTCGATAGCCCTACCAGACATCAAAACATCTTAGACTTAGTCTTTACCAGTGGCCTCATCCCCAATACTTTGTATATTGGAAAAAAGTTCCCAGGTAGTGATCACAACATTGTCATATGCAGCCTTAATGTAAAAACCACAACCGATAGAAGTAAAACCGTAACACTTCGTAGAAACTATCGCAAGGTTGATTGGAATAACTTCCACAATTACTTAAGAAGCACTGATTGGAGAACTTTCTTTACCTCAAACAATACCGACACATTAACCAATATATTTTATCACAACATCAAAAGTATCATCAACAACATCGCACCTTTAGAATACTGTAAACCTACGTTCTCCAAAGATCTCTATATACCGGTCAGTACAAGAAGACGTCTTCAAAGACATTGTACTCGATTCCACAACTTAAATGACTTTTCCTCTTTAGTAACGATGACAGAAATACTTGTCCGAACAGAGGCAATAAGTAAACAAAAAGCAGTAGCACAGGAAAAACGTGCAGTTGAACTTAATAATAACTCCTCTGCACTCACCATACTACTCCAAAATAAACTTAAACGCTCTAAATCGAGAGGGAGTATATTCATTAAAGGCAAACAAGTATACGAAGATCCCAAACTTATCACAGAATTATTTAGTGAACATTTTTGTTTCTCACTAACTAACGAAAAACCATTTAATGATTCAGAACCAATCCCAGTAACTCCCTGTGAAATTACTAATGTAGAATTCAGTGTACAAAATATCTCCAAGGCAATCAGTACATTGAAACACTCCTACACTGATGGACCAGATGGTATCCCATCTAGCATGCTAAAACGTGGAGGTGATGATATGTGTGTTTTGCTTCTCAAACTATTCGCGATATCACTCTCTTCAGCGTGTTACCCTACTGCCTGGAAAACTACACATATCATTCCCAAAATTAAAACAGGACCTGAAGCAAACGTTGAAAATTACCGGCCTATAAACATAACTTCAGTGGTATCCAGAGTGATGGAAAAAGTAGTTAAGGCGGCTGTAGTCCAACATCTACTAACTAATAATCTCATCTCGACCTCCCAGCATGGATTTCTTAGGTCCAGATCATGCGATACATGCCTAGTAGACTACCTGAATGATATAACTCTGAAACGAGACAGCGGACTCCTTGTATCAGTCCTATTCCTAGACTTTAAGAAAGCCTTTGATAAGGTCCCACACAAAAGGCTACTCGTCAAACTAAAGTCCTTCGGAATACACAACCCACTGTACTCATGGTTTGCTTCGTTCTTAACAGAACGTAAACAGATGGTAAAGTACAATGACTGTCTCTCGTCCCCTAGACCAATCACCAGTGGAGTCATCCAGGGAAGCGTATTAGGTCCACTTTTGTTTCTTATGTATATAAACGATATATGTAACACCATAGAATTTGGGAAACCATACTTATATGCTGATGATCTCAAAATAGTATACAGCTATAAGCCTGAGACACTAAGCGAAAGTGTATCCCAGATCCAAAAGGACCTCAATAACTTAACTATATGGAGTGAAAAATGGCAATTACCATTTAACCTCAACAAGTGCGGGATCATGCACTTTGGAAAGCATCCCTATAAACCGCGACTTCACTTAAATGAATGTAGAGTCCAAACACTCGAATCAGTACACGATTTAGGAATTAATTACACAGGAAGCCTAAACTTTGAAGAACATGCCTCCTCTATTATTTCTAAATCTAGACGGCTAATTGGTTTTATAATGAAAAACTTTTTCACAACAGAGGGTAAACTTACTCTCTACAAAATATGTGTACGACCCTCCCTTGAATACTGCTCTTTTGTCTTCTCTAATATGAATATCGCAGACAAGATAAGAGTAGAAGATGTTCAAAGACGTTTCACACGTCAACTACTAGGATGTAACTCGAATCTCGATTACACAGAAAGATGTAAGCATCTATCTTTAGAACCTTTATGGCACCGTAGGCTAAAAAACAATTTAATATTTCTCTACAAAGCGATATATGG
This sequence comes from Schistosoma mattheei, assembly GCA_944470405.2. Taxonomy (NCBI): domain Eukaryota; kingdom Metazoa; phylum Platyhelminthes; class Trematoda; order Strigeidida; family Schistosomatidae; genus Schistosoma; species Schistosoma mattheei. The sequence goes on from OX103944.1 coordinate 40,164,810, forward strand.
GCTCTCCTTTCTAACCTCCTGCCCGACTATCACCCACGACCCAGCCTATAGACTTAGAAACAACGCATATACACTACTTACCGTAAAACACCAAAAACAAATGCGTTGTAAGTTTTTTACAGTACGGTACAGTTTATTGTGGAACAGGCTGCCAATGCCTATCCGTAACTGTGATACGTTTACCAGATTCAAAAAGCTAATAACCCTATTTCTAGACTCCAAAGAGCTTCAACATTTCCTTGAACTCCCGCCCACCAAGGAGGCACTTTATTACGGACCGCCTAGTATCTAGAAAGAACAAAATTATAACAAGTTCGACTGTTACTAATATGAATATAACCAAATCACAGAATATATGGCTTATCCTTTCCTATTATTCATTGTTTATTAATCATGACTTCATGCTCCTAACCCTAGCTTTCAGTCCCCAAATCTCTACAGGTTAAATGTACATTATTCTTCCTAAAAGTCATGCTTTTTTTTCTACTGCAAGTAGACAGATAGCTCAACCTTATGGATGCTGATCTACTAAGGCCGATCATACAAAGCTCAAAATTTGGCCACAAAGTCTTGTGAGTTTCTCAATGTTTTATTTGTCTTACCCTGAAATCTTTTTTTTTTCTTTCTACAATTTTATACCCTCTCATATCTTTTGATTTGCTATTAGTCCTTACTTCTTTAAACCATTAGTTATTTTCATAGCAGTGTGATATACTATATGGACATCTAACCCAAAAAAGACTTTTCAACTATCTGATTTGCTTGTAACATGGACCTAGTAGAGACAGTGTATTCCAACTATGGGCTTTGATTAAAGCAGTATTCATACTTACCACAAACGTAAGAGAGCCTAACATCACAAAAGGAGGGAGGGTGGCGTTACTGACCAGCAAACATGAAGGTGGGGAGATAACTTCAATCCACCCATGTCTGTAGGGCAGAACATTTTGTTTAATTACGGCTCCTTATGTTTTAGTGGGATGTCACGAACTTATGGTATTGATGCTGATTTATCACGCAAAATACCTCTTTAAATCGTGTTACGAACGTTGAATTGGTTTCACTTCCTACCCAGAAATCCTATTACAAGCAAACTAGACAATTCGCTAATATACGAAGCCTACTCAAGACCCTATAATACCTGAAAAAAATAATAATACAAAAAAACGAAAGGGGCTCTAATAGCTTCGATAATAAAAGGAAGATAGCCAATTGTATATCACAATACTGTTTCTAGCACTATATTTTATTTTATAATCACAAATAATCCCATACTTTCAGCTCCTTTACGAATCGCCTCCATTTGTCAGTTGTATGTCCACTCACACCTTGTTATCACTTATTTTCTTTAACCTATTAAAATGCTCTTTCTTAACAAATACCTTAATAAAAGAAAATTAGACTGAGTAATCATACCTTGAACATTCCTTCATGAATATTGGCTACTCTGCCCCTCGTGTTTTCTTTTACTTGCTCCCTCTTTCAGCCCCCTTGAGATATGGAACGGGTGACTTCATCCTGCACCATCCTTAAAGCCTTGGATATTCCAAAGGGACATAAGGTTGCGATTTCTAGAAGCTCATACCTTCAATGGACCTATCCTTGACCACCAGTCGCACATTTGCAACGCAACTTTCATGAAGCGCGCTAACTGTAGAACTGCTTAAAACCATCTACATTCATATCTCATAAATTATCAACCCAGCTATGTAATTTACTACAGTGAATATTGTATCATTTGTATCAATTTGATCTTGCCTGTAAACTGGCATGCCTCATGTAACAAACTGTTATTTGAGAATAAACTATTATTATTATTATTAAAAACGATGCGTGTTTCTTTTGAGCATGGTGATAAAGCCATATCGCAGTTAATACTGATTTATAATGTGTCTGTTATAGGGTTCACGAATAAATTTCTGTAAACAGAATCCGTAGTTACTGACCAAATTATGAACAAAGTTATAATGCATATTGTCGAGTAATATTTAAATGGTTTTTACCTTCTTTTGTCAATGTCAAATGTCTAGGTGAAATACCAGAAGGGTTAGAAAATGAGCAATATAAGCTGTGGAACCATTAACATTTAATTTAAATCATAAACTTGGTATAAACAAATGTCATAAGACTGTGAAGCGTTCACAGTTATATGATGAGGATTTGAAGCTCCCAGTCCTTGATACGACACAACCCTAGAATTAAGTTGTGTGATAATTCTAGAGATAATGAATGAATCATTGAATTAAAAACTAACAAGGTAATTGGATACAATTTGAAGAGTTCACGTAATTTAAGAGGATAAAGTTAGCAACTAAGTGTGAGTGAAAAGGTGCTTTAAGGATTACGTAACCCGTCTTATCAGGGAACTAACTGGATGAAATTGTCTGGTTCTGTACTAATACTAATTTGACAATAGACGTATTCCGACAACGAAAAACATGTCAGGCGGTTGCCTTATCTGTAGGGTTTTACCTGAAAGTCGCACTGCTGTTCTAAGAGACTCATCGATTCGTCACAAATAACAATGGTATAAAGCTAATTTCTAACGAGACTTCGAAACTAATGCAGAATTACGAGTTCTTAATTCTCACACACAGTTATTCATGAAACTATTGGTATATCTCCCCATGAAAGTATGAAGTAGACGAAGATCAATATTGGGAAAAAGTTTACTGATTTGTCATGACTACTAAAGTAGAAAAATAAGTTTACAAGTTGTATTTATAGCGAAGCCAAAAATAAAACCACGAAAAACCTTTTGTCGTGAACGTGCTGTCTAGTTGTTGATAATTCTTAAGTAAAAATTGTGGACTTTTCTCTCAACGTGTTTCCCAAATTGTTCACCATATTTCTCAATAACTTGTTGCTTGCACATTCTTTGGAGCCTTGTCTGTCTCTTTGGTTAAATATCCTGAAACATTGAATTGATCTCCTGAATAAATACGTTTTAAAAAAATACCTTCCGACAGTTTCTGAGGTTACCAATCGGCTTAGGTACGTTCTCAATATTTTGTTGTGTCTAAAGGCAACTTCATGTTAATGAACATTGATGTACGTTTTTGCGGAAAGCACGACATACGTGGAAGGCGCACAAAATAATGTTTGCATTGGCGAGTGTGATACAGACAGCTATGCTTTCAGCTCGTGCGCAATCCATAACAAAGGTCTAGGCTTTTGATGTATTTCACATAACCTCTTTGAAGTTTTCTAGAATCCACGTAACATCTGCACGCATTTCATTTTTCGTCCAACCAAACATTACAGGCCGCCCAAGACCAAAATTATATGTTATGATCAACTGGTATAAGGAATATCTAAAAAGTGTAGTGTAACAAAGAGTGCAATCACTTTTTATTATTGGTATTATAAGTCGAATCAATACACAAGACTTCGGGATATTGAATGTAAAACTGTATCTGGTCACAACTGCTGAAGCATATTCTCATAATTGATCCTCAATAACTTCACCGTTTTGTCGCAGCATATGCATTACCTGCTTTCGGGTACAACCTGAAATATATTTCTATAAACTTACCAGTATAGAGTTTAGCTTTCATAGTTTTGACATCAGCCGCGGTAACCTGCTTACTAGTTCTCTCCTTAATACGTTCTTTAACTTCATCTGTTGACTGAGAGTGCAATATTACTGGCTTCAAGTTTTCTTCTTCTTCTTCGGACGACAATCTTCTACTCCACGGATAACAAACCATCCATGAACTACTACACGGATGGTTTTGAGACATATTGTAAGATTTTATGACGTATTCTTGACCTTCCAATCTTATACGAAACCTAGATTGGCAGTTTAGAAACTTAGACCTTAAATGTCATACATTAGTTAAAGTCCTCACAGTTTTTTATTCACTAACTGACCTTCGGATTTACGTTTACGACCAAACGTGCAATGAAACACCACAAATAAGTATTTAAACCTCATATCCTTCAACAATTTACTTTCTGTGTGAACATAGTGAGTATGGGTAATCTGAGAAAACAGAATTATTCTTGCATACTTTATGGAAATCCTTTATCGCACTATCAAATTCAATCCAGCTTCCGAATCGCTTGTTCAGTATAATACGTTGAAACGCCTAGCTTACGTCCACTGAAATTTCACTTGAGCATGAAGCACTACAGACAGCACGCATTAATTCTTACAAAAAGCTATTCCTTTAAAAAAATACTGACTGAAAGAAGTACAACAAATATTTAGGACTTACCGTTGAGTTGACATTCTGCATTAACTTTTTTGTTTAACAGCAATTCACAAAAAACTTTGTATATCTATAACTTTTAAGGTCATCTTGCCTTTCTTACGTTGTTTTCTGGGCCTAATCAACAAATTACATAAAGGTGTTGACGTTTACTACAGCAGTTAGGACCACAGATCAAGTTACGAAGCAACAACAGAGCTAACGTTCACACTACAAAACAGAGAGTGCTAAATTAATGCTCTTGGGAGTTATTTTGTGCTATTTCATGCAGCAAAAGATGACTTAAATATAAAAAAACTTATTACTCATACGACCCAACACACCAATGGCAACTGAAATACAGAATGTGTAAGATCCATTTTGAATGTTTTGTGTGTTGGTGAAAATCCCTCCATGCATATACTTGTACTTTGTTCCTATTGATCACCTTAGTTGTACATTGTTGTCTTCTGATTACATTTGAATTGTTAATACTTGTATTTTTTTATTATGGTTTTTGTTTATCTTACGCATTCACTAAGTTTGTGTTTCTTCCCGAACTGCATCTGTGTTGTTTTACTTGACACTTGTTCTTGGCGGCAGCCATATTGACTTGCTCCTCCTTTTGTGTGTGTGTGTTCTATCCAGTCAGGATAGGATAACGTTCATTTGTTGCGACTGATTTTATTGATTGATCAATTGTTGGTTGAATAGCCGGGTGGTAATAATTGTTTAGAACCGCTATTTACCCGATTACTTGTTTTGATTTCGACGGGCAAGGGAGCGTGTCTAGCGTACCTGGACAGCTATTCATCCATCGAAACCGTGTTTTGGATTCTACAGAGTGACTGCCTCCAGTCGGGTCTTTCGAGGTCGTTGAAACGAAGCGGCGGGCAGATTTGGAGGAGTCTACCATTTTTCCCGTGCCGATCACGAGTGGAAACACCGTGCTCAACAATTCCTTCAATCGCTAGCCAGATTACATCAGACGATCCTCGATATATTGATAGCCTATCAAATATATCTTCGAATCTCCTCGCTTCTGTCTTTTGATTTCACTTGGTGAGTACACTTCATATTAGAAGGTTAAAGCGTTGTCAAACCTCGAATAACTATGGCATCTTTCATTTGTGAGCCCGACGTGATCTGGTACATCAAATTGTAAACTGTGAGTCTGTACCTTTTTGGAATTCCGTATATTAGTTTCTTGTATTAATTTATTTATACTGTGATATTTTTCCTCGTGTTTTTGATATATTTTTTTCACTCTTTCATTCTTGTGCTTGATATCGTACTGTGACGGAACAGAAACCCAAGGTGCTTAAGTTAAAGACTATGTCCCCACCTTCGTTCAAACTGATGCCTTTTTGGCAAGACAACATTGAAGCCTGGTTCTGCTACGCAGAAGTCGACTTCTACGAGCACGGCGTGAACGAAACACGTGCGCAATTCCTCGCAGTAGTCAAGGCACTACCGCGCGACTTCAACAGGTACGCAACACCTAGCATGTTTACCAGTGGTGTTCGGAACCCTACGAAACACTTAAACGATCTATCCTTAAACGCGGGGGCCTAACTGATCGACAAAGGTAAGACCGACTCTTTTATAACAACGACCCGCAACACGATTTTGCGACAGACATGTTGCAAAGAATGAAAGAGGTTATCGGCCAAAGAACCTTCGATGACGGCCTATTCAAACAACTTTTCTCTTACCCAAACTTCCTCAACAAGTGCAAGCTGTGCTGGTCTTGTCTCAAAACAACGCTTTAGACGAGCTGGCTGCATCTGCCGGCCGCATTTTAGAAATCACGAAACCTTCTAATGCCGAGGTGTTTTCAGTCAACGAAAAGCTCCAAACGATCCAGAATGGCATTATGGAGTTATGTCATACAATTACACGTTATCTTAAGTTTCGTAACGACCGTAAGCGATCAAACACCCGCGACGAAGCACTTCACGTATGCAATCTATCTCTACACGACGAGGGACTGATAACCATGATTGGTGCTGGTATCGTAATCAGCATGGAAAGTCTTCCGGAAATTGCAGAAAACCCTGCAATTTTCTCAACTCCAAACCGACCGACACACAAAACAACTCCGGAAACTTCCAAGCCGGCGCGCGTTAACGGCAACCGTAGTCGATGAACATAGCCGTCTGTTATACGTCGTAGATGTGACAACGAGAGTTCGCTACCTCGTCGATACTGGGTCAGACGTCAGCGTTTTTCCTTCGAATTCCAACGACCGGCTTCGTGAAACAGTTTTAAACTTAAAGGAAAGCTTATCGCTACGTATGGCAAAAGGTACGTTTACCTTAACGTGGGTTTACGCAAACCCATACACTGGATCTTCGTTGTTGCAGATGTTTCCATACCAATCATTGGTATAGACCTCCTACAACACCATAATCTACTCATCGGTACACGCTAATGGAAACCAGTAGACGGAAATACTATTTCATCTGTTTGCGTGACTTCTTTTTTCGGTTGCAGCTTATCTCTAGTCACAATTAAACACACGATAGACCCATTCTACCAACCACCTCTTGAAAAGTATTCCGTAATATACCAAACGCAACCGAAATTGCCGTGTGTAACCAGCAACGTTACGCATCGCATCACGACTACAGGACCACCTGTATTCTCTAAAGCACGCCGACTAGCCCCGAAAAGCTAAGGTTGGAGAAAAACGAGTTCGACCACATGGTAGACTTAAGTATCATATGACCGTCAAACAGCCCATATGCATCTCCGTTGCACATGGTCCCTAAAAAGGACAGCAACGATTGGCATCCAACTGGTGCCCATCGTCGATTGAATGCGAACACCATTCCCCATCGTGACCCGTTGCCTCACTTTCATGATTTGACAGCTACCTTGAAAGGTACAACTGTCTTTTCGAAAATCGACTTGGTTAAAGCTTATAACCAAATTCCCATGGCTAATGACGACATTCCAAAAACGGCCATCATAACTCCTTTCGGACTTTACGAATTTTTGCGAATGCCCTCCGGTCTAAGAAACGCTGCACAAACCATTCCAAAGGTTTATAGACGACGTTTTTCGAGGTCTCAACTTCGTACACGCGTATGTTGATGACTGTCTAATCGCAAGTCCGGACAGAGAAACACATCTCAAGCATCTGGATCTTGTTTTCGAACGACTTCAAAAACATGGCATTACTGTAAACGTTCAGAAATGCCAATTTGGAACCGACTCATTAGACTTTCTGGGACACACTATCGATGCTCAAGGTATCCGACCTCTTAGAACCAAAGTGGCGGCCATTCTGGATTACCCAGAACCGACCACCGTCAAGCAATTACGCACGTTCAACGGCCTAGTAAGTTTCTATAGACGTTTCATACCCAAATGCGCATTACTTATGAAACCTCTGACCGACCAACTTCGTGGAAATGCGAAATCCATTAATTTGGACGACACTGCACGAAAAGCATTCTCCACAGTTAAGGAACTGATTGCTAAAGCAACAATGCTCGCACATCAGGACACCCGAGCACCCATTAGCATCGCAGTAGACGCATCCGACTCAGCAATTGGAGGAGTCTTACAACAATGGGTTAACCACTCCTCGCAATCTTTGGCATTTTTTCTCTAGACGGTTGCTAGTGTTATGAACTTGAATCGCTTTTACCCCGTCCATACTTTGTTATGACTTGACCTTGATCTGTCTTGTCTAGATTATGACCTTGACGCGATGGGCTGAGTGGCTTAACCTTGAGTCTAGTACGCGTGAGTTCGTGATGGGGTAGAGAGAGAACTATTCTAGAACCTGATTGGTTGGCGAGCACGCAAGTGACAGAGGACATGACAGTTGGAACACTGAATTCTGAATTCTCTGAATTCGGATTAGTGCAAAAATCTACATGAATAAATAAGTGAATATCCTGACCACAACGTACGATAACTTGGAAAAATACAATTATGCCCGAAACTAGGAATTAGGGTAGAAAATAAGATGCAAAATATTACGTTTAAATTACAATATTTTCGGAACAAAAAAGGGTATGGCAGTGAATGTTACATAGAACGAAAGCTAATGTTATGTAGAATAAAATAGGGACAAAAATAAATATAAGTGTTTTACAAGGTTTGAATGAAATGAAATAACGTCCCAAGAAAATAGCCTTCGTAGTTGTCTGGGCTTCTTATTTTCCCGTTCACAACAGCCAGACACCGAATCGAGGTACAGCACATTCGGTAGGGAACTCCTAGCTATGTATTGTGCTGTACGGCATTTTCGACAATATATCGTAGGCCACGAATTTGTAGTGGCAAGTAAAAATGAAGTTTTCTGAAATCACAAGGTCATTTTAGATGGCTCCTTCAATGGCAACTACACAATTATCTGGATTCATTCAGTTGTTCTGATCAGAGCGAGTGGCAAAAACCTCAACAGCATCAAGCACCTTGGAATTAATTGCCATACTTCATATTTTATTCTGGATGCTTTTGGATCATTACTACTCACGAATGGCGTTATATATGTCGTCCCTTGAATAATCTAAATGTCAAAAATAATCCGGGAGAGTTCAACTATTTTACTTAATGATTTTTTGTACTTAACGTGTATATATTTTCCAGTTGCTTTCGCCACATATTTGTAAGTGTCCCTAGGCTAAATGCAGTCACTTCTTATGGAATGTTTATAACGCGTCATATTCCTGCCTGAAGTTTCACAAGCAGTCTTAACTTTAAAATTATTTTTCTGGTCATGTTCATTATTTTTAAATTATCATATACGTCAACAACCTGCATGTTAACCTGGCCCGTACATACGTTGCACTATATCTTCATGTCTTCCAAATTTAGAAATCATCTGAATCGCCTTTAACATTTATCAATAAACCCATCATAGTCGTTGTTGCTAATCGTATTTAGTTTATGGATTAGTTTATCATATTAGCAGCCTAAAATGCGAACATAGTTTAGATAATAAGATTAAAAATTTAGGTACTATCAACTGCACTAGTGAAATAATTAAACTCTCAGGTAGTTGTTGGCTAAACAAACGTTTAAAATCAAAACTCCGTAGCCTACTAGAATTAACACTAAACGAATATTCCTTAATTGAAATTTATAATTAAATTAGGCGTCTCGGATTCTTTAACGTTACAAATTTCTGATAATTTCGAATCACCTAAAGCAACAATACCTATTTTTCCACTGACTAATCCTCAATCAACACTATAACTAGTTAAACGTAATAGTTTCAGGATATCGTCATAAAGCATTGTCATGACTTGACAATCACGTAATATGATTGATAAAATTAATGAAACTATTAACGAAATCGGTCAGCAAATTGACTTATAATTATCATCAGTGTTTTTTCTCGATATCTTCATTCACTACAGATGATTACAGTATGTTTCTCTATCAGTTGCTCATTCAGTAAATATCTCAAAACCTTGTCAGTCTAATTGATGGTTTAGCGACACAATCATGCATGCAAATAATCAGTATAAGCAGTCGAGCAAATCTCCTGCAAACTGAAAACATCAATGTCGAATTTACCCCAACACTGACTAAGGTTCAAGCCATTATCATAGACATGAGTTGGGAGTGTACTCCCCTTGGTTACAACTTATGTTCTCCCTGATAATCACATGAGCATCACTCACTATTAATCATCTTGTAAAAACTTATTTAGCCAAATACATCTTGCAGCACCACATCACTTAGTAATATGACACATAGGCTTAACTGATTTCAATAACTTATAACCACTATATCTCAATTAAATCGTATTCCGCCTTATGATAAACTGCATACTTGCAACTAACTTGTATGCCCAATCAGCCGGCAAGTATAAATATAAATAAAGTCTGCCGCAGATCAGAACATTGAGTCTAGAGCATGTCTCTTACGAATACACTCATGTTTAACGATTTGTTTCTAGCTATCTGTCCAAAATTCACATAATTATCACTCATATATTTAAATTTTGTCTTGATAACCATTCATGAATATTAGTAGTATTGCTAAATTCTATCACGGTCAAGTAAAAATGAAGTTGAAAAAACCTCCCCGTAACTAAATAAACCGTATCAAACTAACTGGAACACTAGTTGGAATCCTTCTCCCCGTAATACTTTTGTTCTTTCAGTTAGCCTACTAATACAGATGCAATTGGAAATCACATATAGACAGGTTACCGGCGTAATCGTTATTTGATTTTATAATTTAAACCAAAACCAATACCAATATTAACATTTCTACAATAATCATTACTTCAATATTTCTAAATACAAAATACTTACTACCTATACGTTAAGTTATTAACCAATGGCTATTAACACTCATCGTTTTGTTATTATTATTGTAATCCCATTTTTTATAGCTCAAATAATTTTCACCCAAATTTTCATGTGAAGCGTGTTAAGCATGAAGGCAGATATTTTTAAAATTATTACGTGTATTTCCCGACCAGATGCTGCCGCCTTCTTTTTGATTTATCTTTCAGCTTATTAATATCCGGGGGATTCTACCCATTCTTGGTAACTTCCGGTGCGCGACAATCCCATCCAACTTGGTATCGAACCAACATCATGTTGATTCTGGTGGGAGAGTAGTCTAGTGGCATTGGACAATAACCACACAATCCGCAAAGCTGAATATGAGATTGCTCGGGGCATAGATATTCAATATTTAACGCGGAGAAATACCTAACGATGGAGAAGGCGCGAACAAGGGATTGAATGACTAGAGTTGATCGAATGGCATGACTCGGCATGAAGGCGTGGTCTCTGCTGAATGTTACCTTATATCTTTTGTTCATATTAAATACATTGTTCTTTCTCTAGCCTAACCTTGTTCTACATCGAGTATTGGTAATTGATACGATACAGTGAGTTGGTGTAGTCGATGGTGTGACTTCCACGTAAGATCTTATAGATTAGGCAGTTATATCATGACAAATCTACAAATTTAGGATTAGGTATATTATTATAACAGTACTAATATCATAGTAGACCATAATTCTACAAATTCACCCTTTTTATTGACCATAAACCTCTTACATTCTCTTTCAGCTCCTCTTCAGACAAGTACTCACCACGTGGGTCTCAACAACTGGACTACATTTCGCAGTTTACTTAGGACATTCAACACATTTCTGGGGCAAGCAATATGGTCGCAGACGCCTTGTCTCGATTAACTACCTTGAACGGTTTCCAAGGAATCGACCCTCTTAAACTCGCCCAGCTTCAAAAAGAAGAAATTGATCTTCAGCACGGGTTATCGTCTACAACCCTCAAACTGCGCATCAAACAGATGGGAACGGGTAAGGGAGCCTCACTTTGTGACATCTACTGGTAGGGATCGCCCAATCGTGCCGAAACATTATCGACACGACATCTTCAATACGTTGCACAAACGTTCTCATCCAGGTGTTCGTGCAACCATCAAGCTTATAGCAGAACGATTTTGCTGGCCTGGTATGAGTAAAGACGTGAGGGAGTAGGCACGCTCCAGCGTGATCTGCCAGAAATTTAAGTTTATTAGACACAACAAATGTCCATTAGGCTCATTCAAAACTGCGGACGCTCGTTTCGACCATGTTCATTTGGATTTGGTGGGACCTTTACCAGATTCAAATGGATACTCTTATCTCTTAACCTTAGTAGACGGTTTCACTCGATGGGCAGAAGCAGTACCTGTCAAGGACACCACTGCTCAAACGGTGGCCCGCGCCTTCGTTGAACGGTGGGTAGTAAACTCCGGCTGTCCTTCAACCATGACTACAGATCGTGGACGCCAGTTCGAATCTGAACTTTTCCGTTGTCTAACCGCACTATTAGGGATCACTCAATTCAGAACTACCGCCTACCATCCACGAGCAAATGGGTTGGCAGAACGCTTTCACCTACAGCCTAATGCTTCACGATCAGCTGAAAACATTTCTCAGTGGACTGACGTTCTTCCACTCGCAATTCGTGGAACCTTCATCTTCTTCAATGAACATGGATCTAACCTTCTACATGAACAGGCTTAAAAATGCAATGCATTCAGTTAAACCTGTTTCCACTCAACTGCAATCAACTGATGTTTTCGTTCAACCTGAATTACAATATAGTACACATGTCTTTGTTCGTCGAAACCAACATCGACGACCTCTCGAATCGGCATACGAAGGACCTTTCAAAGGTCTTCAACGCGAACCTAAGTACTATATGGTCGACAAAAACAGAACCAACGATGGCATCAGCATCGATCGCCTCAAGGCAGCGTATTTAGAAGGAACTCCTATTCATGTCGATTTTCTTTCAGTACAATCACACGACACGATCCCCGCATTGATAATACCTCAACCGACAGCCAACACACACGATGATACCTCGGCAGTATCAGAAAATAGACAACGCGTTCTTGAAGAAGAGCGAGATTTCCAGAACATTTGAACCATTACTTTACATAAGATACGAGTTGACATTTTATATCGTCTCGATTTTCCATTGTACTATATATAATTTTAAAAAAACAACTCTAATATGCTTACATATTTTTATTTTTATTTCAAAAAACAAAACAAAAACACACCATAAAGTCCTTCATGGTCCCTTATAGTATGGGAGGACGACCAGCGCTGCTAAACCTAGCAAGCTGTCAGAAGAGTGTTTACCGACGACGAACTCGTTGGGTTTAAACTTCTTACTGGTCACGTGTTAGTGTCATCAATACCCCACTAGGGGGGAATGATCTGTTGAGGTAAATAACTCCCCAAAATAAATAGCTCTGTAAGTTTTCGACATTGGATGCTGACAACATTAGTTTTAATGGACTCACCTAGACGAAGGCGCTCGGTCATGCATCCGCTTCAGATCACAAGTGGGAACGCCGTGCTAAACAACCCCTGCAGTCGCTAGCCAGATTAGACCAGACGATCCTCGATATATTGATAGCCTATCAAATATATCTTCGAATCTCCTCGCTTCTGTCTCTTGATTTCACTTGGTGGGTACGCCTCGTATAGGTGCTACTGGTTAAGGCGTTGTCAAACTCCGAATACCTGTGGCATCTTTCACGAGAATCAACTGGAAAGAAGTGTCACAAAATGGATTTAAGGAAACTTTCAAAAGTTAAATGAGACAATTGAAGTTAAAGTAGACCAAGTTTATTTTTCATATAGTAAGCACACAAAATGAAGGTTAATTCCCCACGAATAACGAAATCACTTCCCTTTTTTGAAGCGTGCTGGTTTGTATGTGAACGAGGACTTAGGAGAATGGTGGTTTCAGTTTATGTGGAGGCAATACGTTTGCACACAAAAATCTCACTCATATACGGTGTTCGTCGACTTGGAGTTGCGCAGACATGGGACGAAACTGTAGATAACGCGTTTAGTCAGGATAAGTGATAGATTCACGAACCTGAGTACATTCGGTGATTTGTATATGCCCTTAGCCATTCTTGTGCCCAACCAAACATAGGTTAATATGATTGTTATGACTGCTTTGAATTATTTTTTGACTGGTAGGTATGTAGTGGCATGGGTCACTAGTCATACAATCCTCAAAGCTAAACACGAAACAACTGGGACAATAGGCACTGAACATTTAACGCGGAGAAAAACCCAACGACGGAGAAGGTGAGAAGAATGAATTGAAATAGTTCGAATTGATCGGATGGCATGGTTCAGCCTTGATGGCGTGGTCTTACTCATGTAACATTATTTTAATTCATAATAAATGTATTGTTCTATCTCGAGCCTAACTGTGTTCTTCATGATGTACTGATGATTGTTACAACGCAATGAACCAGGGTAGACATTGGTGTGACTTCCAAGCAGTTAAATCATAGGAAATTTACAATTTTAGGATTGGGTCTATTATTAGAGCAGTACTGATATAGAAGTAGACCATGATTCTGGAGATGTATTCTCAACACGCGTAAAGGAAAGATTGAACTACGGGTTATCCGAGGATCGAAATAACTGCAATTATTATAATTAGAAAAAGAATCGTGCATCAAAGTGTCCTAAAAAAGCAACGAGATGAATAGCATTAACCGGTGATTGGCCGTTCAACGTATGAATAACACAAGTATTTATAGTTGTGTAATATAGCTATTTTATATGTTATTTTTTACAAGATAAATGGTTTGAAGTATTAACCAGTAGAGCAAAAACTAAATCACAATATGTCGCTTTTTTAACTGTCAAAAATGTCAGGAGTGATGATTTAATAAAAACAACTCATTTAGTAAGTCAAAGAAATTTACAACATACGAAAATGAGGACCTTGACACGTTAGATGTAACTAATGTGCATGAAATGAAATGCAAAAAATTAATACTTTATGCTATAACTTTTTCGTAGTGGAACTTGGAATTAAAACTCTGTAAAACACGCTTTTCTTTCATCAAGCCTTATTATAACGGTCAAAAAACACTTTGGATGAACTTTTCGAGTAGAATGTATTAGGCTCGTTTAAGTATAGAATAGGATCTGACGACGTTGGCTGCACTTCATTCTTTTTGCGTGGAGTTTGATTTAACTTCAAAACAGGTTCACTGAAAGCTAATGTTGATTAGAAAATCGTTGGGCCACTGATACATAAGGCTCACTCATAAATGCTGGATGACAGTCATGTGATTCCCCCATACTTATACATGCGGATCACCGTATTTGAAGCTTAACGACCTCTTTAAGGTTTTTCGCTTGTCGTGGGGCTTTTAATAACAAAGAATCTATAACTCAACCAGATTACATTCCCTTCATGTGTAGCGGTAAGCCCTGCAAGATTACTTGAAAAGATCCTGAGTGTCTTATCTCAAAATGCTTTGCCCTTATATGGTCGTCTCAGTTTTGTCACTTGCTCAAGTGTGTACAAAATTCTCAGAAATCTTTTGTTTTTGGAGTTCAGCTGGAAGTCCTGCTAAGATTTGATGGACATGATGATGTCACAGGTATTCAGTGTTTGACAACGCTTCTACCAGTAACACCTTCTAATATATTTCGTTCCCACCAAGAGAAATCAAAAGGCAGAGTCGAGGAGATCGGAAGAGTATATTTGGCGATGACCAATATATCGGAATTCTCTGATCTAATCTGGCTAGCGATTGCGGTTGATGTTGAGCACGGCGTTACCACACGTGATCTGGTGCGGATGCCTGACCGAGCGCCTTCAGCTAGGTGAGTCCACTAAAACATATGGTCAGCATCCAATGTCGAAAACTTAGTGCTATTTATTTTGGGGATTTATTTACCGCTACAGACACTTTGTCTATCCCGAGAGCAGTAACCTTACCAAACTCCAGTAAAATTAACATAAGATCATCTACTTTATCGAGGTTGATGTTGTTAATAATTAAAACCCAGGCTCATCCAAGCAAATAAAGAACTGAAATAAAAGATTACAGATTCGTAAAACTCATTTGATGCACCGTATACACCAGATGAATCAAAACGAGAGATTAAGGCCAAGCAGTTGGGATTATCACTTGTCAGCACTTATTGAGTCTCCAGCAATGTATTTTATTATTGATGTACTGCACATAAGATCATCATCTTAAGGATCTAGATCACTGTGGTATTTGTATGAACTATTGATTTTCTTGTAACTGATTGCCCACTGATTACGAATTCCAATCATAATACGCTCATTTGTGTTCATCTAGTTCCAATTATAGTAAATTGTACTATTTCGAAAATTCCTCGTCAGTACAACAACTCGAATAATCCTAATCATTATAATCAGTTGATCACTAAATTTTAATATATATTACGAAAAACAAGATTTCAAGGTTGAAAGTCATAATTTCTTATCAGTGAACTGTAGCGTGGTGTCGAATCGAGATTTGAATATGAACACCGCTACAAAGGAACGCGTGCCTGGATATCCATAAAATCCCCCGGAAGTCAAATATCAGAAGGCAGTTAATGGACCAATTCGAGATATATTTGCTGGCGATCTCGTGGTATCGAAAGAATACTGAGATCGTGCCAGGATACAAGCTTGGTTACAGAGCGTAACCGAATTCGCGCGAGGTCACAATCAAAGTGTGAGAATAATGGATGTTTTTTAGCACAGTTAAACAAAAGCACATTAAAACAGTCACTGGTACAATTGGTTATAATAATAATTGTTTTCAATAAACCAATCGTGTTCTCGTGATAAAAGTGAGTCGCTACAGAACAGCGACCTAATGAGTTCGAATGAAAATGCAAACAGTCATGTTTCACACAATAAAGTTTAAGAGCAGTGTTTTAGAACATATCTTAAATAGTCGTCTATGTGCAGCATTTACATCTATATAGATGTATATATATAGCTTTCGAAATGGATACTTAATTTTGATCTCTCAAACTGGGTTACTTAGAATGGTGAAATCCAGATAGTTTACATTTTAATAATTGGATGGTGAAAATAAGTCTACCTTGACTACATAATTCCTCATCAGATTCCAGTCAGACATGAATATTCAAGCTTAAATTATGGCTAGATTCATTTTCCTTTGATTCGTATTCTGTATAGTTCATTTGATGACACACTTAAACCTAAAATTATGATGTTATGATTTGTAGCTCAAGTGGATGATTTGGTCGTGGAGCTTTCATCGTTCTTTTGAACGACATCATCAGCACAAATTTATCCACATATGTCACAGCCTGTCCTGTAGACGTCGATGTTCATTGGGTCTTGTCGACCTTAAACTTATCATTGTTTACTTCTTTGCGAGATACAACCAAAATAAAGTAAGCAGTAACAGGTTAACCGTAACCAATCAATGTCGAGGTCCACAGGACAAATTAAGGGTCATATATGGATAAATTCGAACACTTCACGTCCACTTGAATTTTGCTGTTATTTGATTTTAGCTTTCGGAAAAATAGTTCGGATCTAACGTCAGATCATTCCAAAAGTATTTTCAAACCATAATCTCAGCATGATCTTGCTATTAATCCCGTAAAGTTTGTTAGGAAAATTTACTGGCCACACAAACAGATAGTCCGCAAGGTGTATTGCATTGAAAGTAGAATTTATGAGATGATATATCCCATGTAATTCGTTCATTAAATAATAACGATTCCAAGGTTGCATAAATTTCTATTACCACTTGATAACAAGTATGTCGAAACTACCAGTAATTCTATTCAAGGGATAAATTATACTAAGTGACTTCAGCTTCTAATGATATTCGAGAAGCTAATTACATAACTAGTTCTAAAGCATGACATGTACGTCACAATGTTGACTTTGCCTTAGGAATCATGACTAACATATGTATCACCAATGTGTTTAGGAAATGACGGTTAAGTTGACAGTACGAGCTCGCTCTTTAGCGTTTACTGAATTACTAGTACAAAGACCACTATTATTAATACCACCCTCCTACTGAATCTTCAAAATTACGGAATCAAGGAAGCCAAATAACACTTCCTGACAAAATTATTATCTAAAGGAAAGGCAGACGTGAAAGAGAAAACGTACTATTCATTCGACATATATTCAGGATCTACAAAACATTTAGCAATCCAATCAGTTTGATTTTTATTAAGATGTTTGTTAAGGTTCACCCATCCAACTTTGCTAGTCTTTTTTAAATGAGTCGTTTGACTAAATCTTACCCTATCGAATAACTTATTTTAAATCCAAGTTACACGTACTGCATATAAATACTAAATGAATGAACAAAGTGAACATATTTAATTAGGTTTGGTAGATTTTTTAATTGCCTTCAAATGATTATTACAAGCCACCCATCGTTGACTAACTTTCTAATAACAAGGTGAGAACTAAATAATGAATCAATAAGAAAGTGGTACAAACAGAGTACATTTTAGAACACACATGTATAATTAACAGATCAGCCAAAATGGAAAACATGTGTTTAAAAGGAATCGAAAAAACCTAGTCCAAAGAAAAATATACAACAGAATATTGATCTTAGAGTATACAAAGGATTAATAGGGCAACAAGAGTAAAACAAAACTAAATCACAGTTCAGGCTTAGTGCATACGCTTGACAAGCAATTATTTACAAAAGTCGATTATAAACAAAAGAACCAAACATATATGAACACCGACACACACCATAAACAACTCCAGCAACTAAAGAAATCAAAACTCCTCGCAACGACCACTTAAATATGCGCCAGGAAAGAGGAGGTTCAAGTAGTCTACAAAAAAGAATAAATGAACGTAATACATGTTAAAACTTTTCATTAACAAACGAAATTCATCATAAATAGCGCTAAAAACAACTTGAACTGACAGACGATAAATTTTGAAAATGTTTTAAAGCTTTCATAATCGTAAGTTGATGTAAAGTAAAGAATAACTGACAGTTCAGAAGTACCGTATATATATATGGAGCAAAGATTTAAAGGGAAATAAACAGTGGATGCATCTACATTACTACGTTCGATTCCGAGCTACGTCACTACACTTTTTCAACCTCTGGTTGCAGTTATTACTCAAACCCAAACGGGTCGTCTTCATCTATCGGTATAGGACAGACCAACGCACTGGTCATCCGCTTAAGTATGCCCGCCCTTGGCTATCGTACAACTTACTCTTAGGTTAGCCACAATTGAAGTTCAAGATATATATGGTGGTGGTTCGGGATATTAACACTTTTCAACCACCTCAGTCTATGTAGATTCACCTCTTCATCAACTGATTTTCCAGCTTTGCTTAGTATACTGCGTCTGGCTTCAACATAGCTTACTCGGTCGTTCCACGATGCAACAGCAATAATTCAAAGACACTTATCGTCATAAACCTGCGGCTTACAAGTCTTTCATAGAGCATGGTTCACAGATTTATGGTAACATGTAATTATTGCTAGGCAGGATACGTTTTCTACTGGGATCTCACCAAATACCAAACTAAAAGGGCTAATAAGGCTTCTATGATAAGTGGGTGGTTAATGTAGAGTAATCTAGACAATGACGTACAGCAGTCCAGCGGTAATGTTTTTGATTCAGATCCCGAAGGGGATGAAATCAGTCCAAATATTTTTGCATTGTTACTCGGTAGGTAAACTAATGAAGGGTGAAAAGTTGGTCGATATAATCATGCTCACTTCTGAAAAGTCTCATTCTCCTAGGCTCCAGGTAAGCGTAGGATGGTTAGTGAAGATATCTTATACACTATTAGTCGAACTGATTCCTGTGGTTATTAATGAAAGATTTTAAGGGCTCCTCAGAAATGTACAGGCATAAAAACCAACAATAAAAAAGGTGTGCAATGCGAGTTATTTTAGTGGCAAGCCGCAAAACAAAGAAAATCAAGTTGGGAGAGGAGTAAATGCTCGCCAATTGCATTGAATGGTGACCCAACTATGTTGCAAACTAATTGAAGCTGTAGACTGTTGATTTTGTCTTTGAATAGCGGTGTTTATCGCGGGAACAATCAGTTTTAGATGTGATCTTGGAAGCTTTAAACTTAAAAAAACAGCTGTCTGATGTCGCCAGTTTCAAGAAGATCGGCTGTGATAACCTGTTTTGAAAATTACATTAGTAAAAGTGGTAGGCTTTGATAATAAAAATACATCTATCTAAGCGCAGCTACAAGCAAATGGAGCACAATTAGGCTTCATCAACCATATGTATAAAGTTGAGACATATTTATGAAATACTTTAGAAAACGATAGTGAGAAATAAAACATGAGGTTGCTGGACAATTTAATTGAAAAGTCAATAGTTGAAAACTAAAAATGCAATGTGATTTCATTGTAAGAAATTTATGAACATTCATTACTCTGTTAAATATTGGGTACACAATTTTCACTTACACGCATAATTCGTGTTTTTTAATTGTGTTAACTGTTGACCAGACTTTGCGGATTCCAGCTACATGACCTATCCCAACAACAGCGACAACAACTCTTGGCAATATACTGGTCGGTGGCCAGTGTGAACAACAACTCAGGTGCGGAGGAGAGGGATCATTAAGGAAATTATCTCGTTCAGAACTGTGAGCAATTCCATCTAGTGAATAGTCACTAGACTGATCAATATTTTTACGGTGTTGCACAACAGACTCTTCAATATTTGAAGGATTGTGTATCTCAGAAGTAGAATTCGGCCTTAGTGCTTGTGCTTTTAAATATTCTTCCATTCCGGTAGCCTCCCAGATGGAACGAGCTAGATATTGATCTCGTTCATCTAACAATATCCTTGTTAGTTCTGGGTGTTCACCAGCCATAGAAACTAACAGTTTTTCCAGAAAATCTGTTTTTTTCATCTCCTCAATTTGTTCTTTCCTAATGGGAAAGAAATTACAGTATCAGAAATTTTACTGTAATGGAAAGCTGTGGAACACTAATAAAATTAGATGTATCACACAAATAAAAATCAACAGACTAAAAAATAAATTAACAAAAAAAGAGCAACCAAAATGCTTCTCAAATGAACCGGATGGTTCTGACTAACTGAGCTACAAGTCATTGACCCTATCAGTGGAGTGCTAGAATGGCTAGAAACTTGGGGAACCGTTACATTTTAATAGAAACGTTTGTGTTCAGTGACTAGAATAGGAAACAAAAGTTTGGAAAACACTGCTTACAGAGCAACTACACCTAACGAGAGAAAGTACAGTAACTTATGATATGTAAACTAACTTCAGTATCCAAACAAAACTCAGTGTTGAAGTTACTCACTGACAAAATTATACAGCACAGTAAATTTATAAGCAGTTACTTACGTAATGGGTTGGAAACTGAATAGAAGAGCAACAAAAAACTTGAGCTTAGTCCACGGACCCAACGCCTCCAAAGCTCTATAAAGTGTAATGTTTACAGGACGGTCTCCTAGAACAACGTGACAGTGAGGCTGCTTCATCGCCTATACGGTACATCCAAACAAATGTACAAAAAGTATCGCATAAAACACAAAAAATATTTCCTAGTAAATAAATATCACTAAACGTGTATCATGACAAAAAGTCAGTATAAATAAACACATTAGAATGATTGATTATTACTAGACAGACAACTTCACAGTAACAAACATTTTACTGAAGCATGTCAATGTTAAATACTAAGAGGTAGGGAGTTTAATGTATGACAATAATTTGTCACAAGCCTACACGTCTAACTTACCTCTTTGGCGGCGGCTCTGAACTCTCCACCAGGTGCCATTCCAAGAGTATCAACTAAATAACCACTTAGTCGAAGCAAGAGATAGTGTAAAACGCCTGAACTGACACCGTGCTGGGTAAAATAAAACAAGTTTAAATAATACATAATAAACGTCACAACAGTGTAGGAAACGCTGAGAAAATCATAAATGTAGACGGAGGACCTAACAAGAATTTATCGGATTATGTATTCTTGCTTTACGCTGAAGTAAATAATGCAAACGATATGATGAAGTTAAAAGGTTGAAAATCAAACAGAAATGACGAATAAGTTCGGGGAATAAAAAGTACGGACTGATACTATATTCAAAACTGGGAATATAAAGAGTGATATTTCAAATTAAGCCACTTGAAGTTGTTACTGTAAGTATTGAATAATTGCTTACTTTTCAAATTTAGACCTACATTTCGTCTTATAGTCGCGATGAATTAATTCTGATATTTTTATCAACTTGAAAAGGTGTACAGTTTATTGTAAAGCATCTTGAAGGCATTTATAGGCTCGTGGTCAATATTTGATCCGTTTTGTTAAGTTACTTTGTTAGTTGCTAGGTTTCATTTTAGGCAGCAAAATTTTATGGGTACGAAGATTTGGTATACACAAGGTTAACCTCTTCATTCTTTATTTGCTAGTAACGCGAAATCAATAAGAACAATGCTTATCTGAAGGGGCAGAAGTCTGACGATTTAACTACTCAACTGTTAACAACTGGGTTTCACATTCGAATTTCCATGTTTGCTTTCTGTGACGTGTGGTTTTAGACAGATAACATACGATGTAGTGGACACTATGACTACTGAGTTGCATAGAAGTTGTGGTAGATACAACCGAGAGCACTGATCTCAGCGATTAAATTCTTTCTCAATGATTATTTAGCCAAAGAGAGACATTTACTGTGGGTTTGATACAGGTTGGTAAATTCAAACTAACTGGTCCTGATCACTGATTGGGAATACCGGTATCCTTTCATGTACACCTATTCCCGTTGACTTTCCGAATCATATTCGCGATGTTTAATTCTTCTTGTTATCGTTTCTAATACGTTACTTGTGATAAAGAAACGTGGGTCTAGGCACATCTGTGACAAATTCTATGTTGATATGCCTGTCTCAGTAAGCCACAGAGTAGAACCTGGTACGTATGTACATCGGTCCAAGTTGCCATACCCCATTAGCACGGCGAGATGAAATTGTTGAGGCGAATTCCACAGTAGTAGCAGTATAAGTCGTAATAGGAAAGATTAGGCATGGATATTATTCAATAAAATGTAGGTTAATGAAATATAAAGATTATGAGGGATTTCGAGAATTAGGATCATAAGGCAAAGAAAAAGTGGACGCTCCTGCGTCATTGTAGGCGATTTTGATCTGTTCCATTTAAAGTCTTCAACCATTGGTTAAGATAATCGCAAGGAACACAAACGGGTAGTCTACACCTATTAACATGGCACAGCCCAAATGTTAATGACTTTAAGAACTGATGTCATAT
Organism: Schistosoma mattheei; assembly: GCA_944470405.2. Taxonomy (NCBI): domain Eukaryota; kingdom Metazoa; phylum Platyhelminthes; class Trematoda; order Strigeidida; family Schistosomatidae; genus Schistosoma; species Schistosoma mattheei. The sequence goes on from OX103944.1 coordinate 40,187,603, forward strand.
TTCAGTTTGGCTGCCACCAGCCTTTCCTCGACCTAATTCTTCACCAGAGAACACCACCTGCCGAGGTGTGCCATGGTTGGGCATTCGTAACACATGTTTAGTTATCCTAATCGATAAGGATTTAATACCTTACCAATCGACCTTTCATCTCTACTCAGTACCCTATCCCTAGCCCAGGTATTGCTCGTCGGCGGCTTCGAAATACGGGACGATGCCTTGAAGGAACCTATGATTGATTATTAGTAACCTATGAATATCCTTTATTCTTAATGTCCGTGTCTGCCTATGAGTTACGACCAAATATTTACCATAAGAATGGATTAATCCAAAAATTATTGGTTGACCGAGCTATACAGTGGTTAGCAATGTATATAACAGCTTGACTGAAAGCAATGAAATCTGAAAAATAGATCAAGCCTGAATATATAGTATCGGGTGGCGGATTAAGCTATATGTAACATAAAGACTTACAAAATGTCCAAACGTTTTTGGTTTCGGCATTGACCATTACCTACCTTTCGAATGATGGACGTAATATTAATGTCCTTAAGTTGCTTTTGATATTTTCTTCGTCCATTGTCAAAGTATGACTTCGATTAGCACAGAGTTCCAGCATAACGATATCAGGATGTACATGTTCCATAACCTAACAAATAATGATCGAAGAAATTAATACCTTTTTGACGTCAGCAATACTTTCCTCACTGAAATGTGCAGTTCCGATTAGATACACCTTGCACTGATTCTCACATTCAATAACATTGACAGTTTCAGGCAATTCAAATGTTTTTTCCTTTGATTTTGTACCCATTCGATATGACTCATGAAAAATTCATTCGAGTCAATACACTCACCGACTGATACACTATCTGTTTCACTCTCATATTCAACGTCGTTTACAACTTGCTCATCATCCATACGCGTGGATTCACGTAACTCTACTGTTGTATACCCCGGGAACGTGTCGAGTTATCAATTGCATGAACAGAAAGATAATCGACCGGAAAAATCTTCAATCGAGCAATGATTCGATGATACATTTAAACCTAAGATTTCACTACACAGGTTAACGAAATTTACGCGCACCATTTAAAATTACCAACAGTATTCTTTTATGGTTCCGTTAATTTTATATTTTTCACCACTTAATACATGTCAAGATAACTGTTTTCACTTAAATTGAGTTTATTTCAGTTAAAGCATTTGCTAAGAGTACCGTTTATGTTTCCGAAGTAGTTTATTGTCGAAACTCATGTTTACATGGTTTCTATTGCATTTATTATCTCTTTTGGTACTAACAGTTTACAGTTTTCCACCATTTTTTCTGGCCATCAGTTTATATTGCCTCTGGGCATTCTTGTATCTAGTTTTTTTGAAGACCTCTGTTTGATGGCTGAGCAGTGCAAAACAAGTAATTGGCAACGTCCAGACGACGAGTTGGAAAGATGGTACAACGACGTCTGCACGAATCTAACGCCTTTGGCTTTCAAATGGTTTGGTAAAAATGGTTGCGTGTGGTTTCATCAGCAGTGCTGCTTAAACACAAACAGCTTGCTATCCGTAGCCATTTAAGTGGTAAATGCTGCTAAAAGGTGTGTTAGCACACACACACACACACACACCAGACAATACTCGCTCAATAGATGCACAAATTGATGTGAAATCACCTCAAATGAGCTCAGTATTGATTGACCTACATGAATCAATGGAGGAAAACCAACTCTATAGAGTTCTGTCCGAAATAAAAGCTCAAGAAAGGAAGTTCATCCTGTCGCCCGCCAGCAGAAAGCCCCTAAAAACATAATCACAATGCTAGATCTGTTTCTAGCAGGAAAATCAACCTGACCATCCAAGTCCTCGAAAGGTATCCGGAATCCCACAGTGTGTTTGACGCGACTATGGTTGCTACTCCAACTAAAGTTGATGAATGGGTGCAAGTCAAGAATAAGAAACGATATGATATCATTAAAGAAAAGCCAACCTCCCCACAAAAATACGTTGCTGAGAAATCGACGACCGACCGCAGTGGCAGGTCAGTTGTCTTTCATAGGGTCAAGAAGCATGAAAGCTTGGAACTCAGAACTCGTTTTGAGCATGACACTGAGTTGATTAAAAAGCTACTGAATTAACTAATGCTTCAGCATATCTCTGGAGTCACGTTGCTAAGGGTTTATAAACTAGGTAGCCAAATAGACTTGAAGCAGAATCAAACCAGGCTGCTAAACGTAGTATTGTAATCTCCCAACGAAAAGAACTTAACACTGCAGAATGGGCTTAAAATGTACAAGTCAGGAGTTTTTTGTCCGTAAGGTCTTGCCGCCCGCAGACTGTATAAAGTGAAAAGGAGCTGAAAGAAAACTAAAACTAAGGTTGGATGCTGGGGACAAGGACCTTAAGATTGTAAATCTTTGGGTGGTAAGACTTCGACGGAGAATGATGCCGAAGCCACTGTGGGTGCAACACAAAATTATTCAAATATTCTTCGGATCCGTTACACAAATACCCGGAGCTTGTTCAACAAGCGGTTGGAGCCAGGTATGCAGATAGACTCCACTAAGCCGGATGTAATCTCTGTCACAGAAACTTGGTTGATGCTGTCTATAGAAATTAGGAAGCTTGGTGTTGAAAGTTCCACATTAGTAAGAGTCGACAGAACCTCCTCCTTAAGGAGGAGGAGTAGCTCTATTAATTGAAATCCAATCCCATTCACCTCTATTGGTAACACATCTCATGAAAGTGAGACGTGTAAAGTTGTTGGTTGTCACCTGAAATGCAAAGGACAATATCTAATGATTAATTTTGTCTAACACAGTCCAAACTGTTGGATGGGTAAGGTCATCCTGGACGGTTTCAACACCTATTCATCAATTGTTGGATGTCCAGTCTTAGGAGTCTTGAATGCACCCACGGTAAGCTGGAAAAATCTGAAGACTGAGTTGCTGAAAACTTCCTTCGAAAAGAAACTAATTAATGCAGTTATCACATGTGCCTTAGTGTAACATGTGAAAGAAGCAACTAGGTACGAATCGGACAGCGAATCATCCCTACTAGATCTCATATTGAGCCATCATGGTGATGGCACCTCGAACTTCAGTTGCATTCTATTCTTTGATAGATGTGATGATGCAGTTTCAATCGTTGACTTCCATAGGGTTGTCGAGAACGTGAACGCGTCCGTCGGTCTGAGCACAATCGTCTGCAAAGCAAATATACATCATGTTGCACACGCAGCACTCACAGTAGATTGGATAATAAATCCAGAATGCCTAATTGAAACTACTTGGGATATCTGTCGAAATTTGTACTTAAAATTCACTGAGCCTCACGTTTATTGGACTACACCAAAGGGTCCATGGAACTTTTAGCAACTCAAGTGCAATTGAATTTACTCACATTTTATTCACATTTAATTAGCAACAACGTACTGTGGGAGAGAACAAACCAGATCCCAGCGGATGAAGAAATCAGGAAGAAGCGCTGGAAGTGGATAGGACACACATTGAGGAAAGCACCCAACTGCGTCACAAGACAAGCCCTCACTTGGAATCCTCAAAGGCAAAGGAGAAGAGGAAGGCCGAAGAACACAGTACGCCGAGAAATGGAAATAGACATGAGAGGACTGAACAAGAATTGGATGGAACTAGAAAAGAAGGCCCAGGACAGAGTGGGTTGGAGAATGCTGGTCGGCGGCCTATGCTCCGTTGAGAGTAACAGGAGTAAGTAAGTAAGTAATTTGATGAAGTCATTTTGTCAACTAATTAACGAACTGAGTCATCCTTACGACATCAACTTGTCTGTATCATTGTATCTTTATTATTGTTGCGAATGTATGAACATGTATGCTTGAGGATTGCTTACTGCCTACGCATTTGTCCACACTGCTAGCCTTACTATTAACCGCCTCATTGATTCAATGATTCATTCATTTCACTATATATATTTATTTCCATGCTATTCATGTTCATTGCTCTCTCGCTTATTTGTACTCGCTTACTCGTACTCATATTCGCTGACTCGCTCGCTTGCCTGCTTGCTTTTCAGCACAGCTCTTTCATGCTTGCTTAACGCACCTGTAATTTGGGATATTCGTGTGTGGTCCCATAATAAACGTAACCAACACTTTGTATTCGTCTTCTGATTAATGTACCGTTGGGGCGTTATCTACTGACAGTTGCCAAGACGAACTGTATGGTTTACCAAGAGTTCACAAACATGACGTTCCTCTTAGACCTATCCTATCAATGATTAACTCACCATATCATAAAGTCGCACGCTGGTTAGCAGAAAAACTAGAACCTGTTCGTCGTAGATTAGCAACATATACGTTAAGAGATTCACTCCAGTTTGCTGATAGACTAAATCATACTAATGTTAACGACAAGTTCATGGTCTCTTTTGATGTGACATCCTTGTTCACCAATATACCACTCTTTGAAACTATTGATATAATTTGTAAGAATGATGATCTCCTACATTTAAGAGCCTCAGAATTCAAAAAACTACTACTAATATGTACAACGGATGTTCAGTTCTAATTTAACAACACCATATATCGCCAAGTCGATGGCGTAGCAATGGGTAGTCCACTCGGTCCAACTATGGCAGATATTTTTATGGGGTATCTTGAAAACACGATACTTAAACAGGCAATTAATGAAACAACCGAATACTCCAGATATGTGGACGATACATTTATTATCTGTAATAATAAACAACATGCAATCCGCCTGCTCAAACTCTTCAATAACGCTCATACTAACATACATTTTACTATGGAGCACGAACAGAACGACATGTTCCACTTTCTTGATGTTGCCATAAAACGCAGGAGAGACGGGACAGTTCAACGCTCAATTTATAGAAAGAGTAATTGGAATGGCCTCCACCTAAATTTCAATAGTTTTTGTCCAATTAGTTACAAGAAGGCGTTAGTTAAAACACTATTTTACAGGGCAGAAAAGATATGTACCACCGACAAACTGGAAGAAGAATTAATGAACGTAGAAGAATGTCTAAAAGAAAACTTTTATCCACAAAAGTTTATTGACAAATATAAAAGGCCCAAAGAAAAGAAGACGGAAATAAATATGGTCAATAAAAAACCAGTATATATAAATCTTAACTTTAAAGGTGATGACGTCGCACAAATTATCAACAAGAGACTGAATACAGCGATAACCAGAACTTATCCGGCTGCTAAACTTTTAATTCTCTATAAAACAACATGTTCAATAACTCAATCAAAGATCGACAAGCAACCCTTTCAGGTTACCGCCAACTGTATTTATAAATTTACGTGTACCTGCCAAAGCAGCTACATCGGCCGAACTGAAAGGAGAGCATATCTTAGATTTTTTGAACATGTTCCAAAAAGTCTTAGAACAAGAGAAAGGAAGACTCTGAACAGTGCAGTCACCAAACATCTCCTTGATACAGGACATCAGTTAGATACCTTACAATCCTTTATGGTGATTAGTAAGCAGCCAAACTCCAGTCTTCTGAAGTTTGCTGAAGCCATTGCCATCAGGCATCAAAAACCTGACCTATGTATTCAAAAGGAGACGGTGGTTAATCTTTCCTTGCCCTGGTGACAAATATTCCTTCACTACACCATAAAATCTCATTTTATTTTTTTCTCTTTTGCATTTATTACATCATTGACTCTATTTTATTTTTTTTCAACCATCTTTCAAATTAATAATCTTTCAACTGAACTCTGCTCACTACATTCCTTCAATGTTATTCATTATGTAATCGATTGTTTCTAACCCACTTTTGAACTGTTGTCACAATTAATGTTGTAGAATATTCTTTCACATTAGGTATATATTTACAATATTCAGTAAGCAATTTAAACCCATTGTGTAATTATGATTTTTAAATATCACAGGTTGTAAGCAGCTGACGAGAACCTACGAAATAAAATGAATTCATGCTATTCTGCTAGAATCTTTGTTCTTGCTCTTTTCAAAATGATAAAGGGAACTATGTGTATGTATACAAAGTTTAATGATTATATTGAATACCAACCACGACACACTCCTCAACATGACTCATTTCGGAGGTTCGTCCCATCCTTCGTAAGGGGAGAATGTGAGAAAATTAAGTTACTGGGTACTGATGAGACAAAATTTCATCACCGAAAAGCTCTACATATTTGTGCCTCGACTCTCCACAAGTCTAAAGGGTTATACGACAAAAAAATTGTTAAGAAATCCATAGAATGTTCAAAAGGCTTGTATTCATGCACAACTCAAAGGACTTAACTAAGATGAAACATCCCAGAATTGTGGACTGTTGTATTTCACCATTAGTGAAGGACGTTTTTGGTAGGGCTCACCTACCCTGAAATTACTTTAGCAATGTCTACACCGTAGATCTTACCTCTCCTTCAGTTCATATAAACCTCACACACACACTGGACACTAGGTTCATTAAAGAACTCGATGTCTTTGGTACGCTAAATAAGCTTGACGTAGGCAAATCCATAGAACCCGGTGAAATGCATTCTACGTTGCTAGTGGGACTAGTGAATTTCGTTGCCAATCCCTTAAGTGTATGATTTAGTCTATCCGTAACCCAGGATCAATTACCAGAAGACTGGGAGAATGTTATAATAAGCTCTAACTTCAAAGCAGTTTCGAGGCATAAACCTGAGAACTATTGACCTGTAGGTCAGACTAGTGTGGCTACTAAAATTTTAGAGATTATTCGGAAGAAGTTGTTTAGGTATCATAACGAAAACCGGATTCTTTCTAAAAAGCAGTATGGCTTTGGAACAGGTTATCAAGTGTCTCACTAACTTGTTAGTAGCTCGTGAGAGTTGGTGAGCTCCTAAAAATTAAAATTTACCTATAGATGTAGCCTACATTGACTCCAGAAAGGCTTTTGACAAAGTTCCTCACAACAACGTCGTAAGATCCATTTTGAATGTTTTGTGTGTGAAAATACCTCCATGTATACACTTGCAGTTTGTTCATATTGATTCCTTTAGTTGTACATTGTTAGTCTTTTTGATTCCATTTGATTTGTTAATATTTGTAATTTATTATAGTTTTATCTTTCTAACGCCTCCATTAAGTTTCCGTGTTGCTTCCTGAACTGCATTTATGTTGTTTTAGTTGATACTAAGTCTTGACAGCAGCCATATTGGTTTGTTCTTCCTTTTGTTAACGTTGCCTGTATTGACTGGAATTGTGCATTTTTGATTGCAAATTGACGCATTATGTGTTGTAAAGCAACCAAATATTATCTTTTGAACGAATCTGTGCGTGGTCTATCTAGACAGGATAATTACTCACGCCTGTTACACCAAATGGAGCATAGGCCATCCAATTCTTGTTCATTCTTCTCATGTCTATTTCCATTTCTCGGCGTAATGTGTTCTTTGGTCTTCCTCTTTTCCTTTGACCTTGAGGATTCCATGTGAGGGCTTGTCTTGTGACGCAGTTGGGTGCTTTCCTCAATGTGTGTCCTATCCACTTCCAGCGCTTCTTCCTGATTTCTTCCTCCGCTGGGATCTGGTTTGTTCTCTCCCACAGTACGTTGTTGCTAATAGTGTCCGGCCAACGGATCTGAAGTATTTTGCGTAGACAACTGTTAATAAACACCTGTATTTTCTGGATGATGGCTTTCGTAGTTCTCCAGGTTTCTGCCCCATACAGTAGAACTGTCTTGACATTTGTATTGAAAATCCTGACCTTGGTGTTGGTTGACAGTTGCTTTGAGTTCCAGATGTTCCTCAGTTGTAAATATGCTGCTCTTGCTTTGCCGATCCGCGCCTTCACATCTGCATCAGATCCACCCTGTTCATCAATGATGCTGCCCAAATACGTAAAGGTTTTTACATCTTCCAAATCTTCTCCGTCAATTGTGATTGGATTGGTGCATTCTGTGTTGTATCGGAGAATCCTGCTTTTCCCTTTGTGTATATTGAGACCTACTGCTGCTGCCACACTGGTCGTCTTCTCCTGCATCTGTTGTTGCGTTTGGGATAGAAGGGCCAGATCATCTGCGAAGTCTAGATCATCCAACTGCATCTTAGATGTCCATTGTATCCCGCGCTTCCCTTCAGACGTTGACGTCTTCATGATCCAGTCGATCACCAGGAGAAAGAGAAAGGGTGAGAGTAAGCAACCTTGCCTAACACCGGTCTTCACTTCGAACGACTTTGTCAACTGTCCTCCATGCACGATTTTGCAGTGTAATCCATCATATGAGTTCTGTATGATATTGACTATCTTCTGAGGCACGCCGTAGTGTCGAAGAAGTTTCCATAGTGTTGTTCTGTCCACGCTATCAAATGCCTTTTCGTAGTCAATGAAGTTGATGTAGAGTGATGAATTCCATTCAATTGATTGTTCCACAATGATCCGTAGAGTTGCGATTTGGTCTGTACACGATCTATCCTTACGGAATCCTGCCTGTTGGTCACGAAGTTGGGCGTCTACGCAGTCCTTCATCCTGTTTAACAATACCCTGTTGAAGACTTTTCCCGGTATTGAGAGAAGAGTGATGCCCCTGTAGTTATCACACTTGCTGAGATCGCCTTTCTTCGGTATTTTGATCAGAAGTCCTTCTTTCCAGTCTTTTGGTACTTGTTCCTCATCCCAAATCTTATTGAAGAGAATGTGGAGTATCCTTGCAGTTGCCGCTACGTCTGCTTTTAGTGCCTCTGCTGGGATGTTGTCCGGTCCTGCTGCTTTGCCACTCTTGATTTGTCTGATGGCCATGCTGATTTCTTCAATTGTTGGTGGGCCAACATTGATTGGGAGGTCCGTGGGTGCTGCTTCGATGTTGGGTGGGTTCAGTGGAGCTGGTCGATTCAAGAGTTCTTTGAAGTGTTCTACCCACCTGTTTTGTTGCTCTTCAATGTTGGTGATTACCTCGCCTTCCTTGCTTTTCACTGGTCGTTCTGGTTTGCGGCGATTTCCAGAGAGTTTCTTTGTCGTGTCATACAATTGTCTCATGTTTCCTTCTCTTGCAGCCTTTTCCGCCGTCGTTGCTAAATCTTCCACATATTTACGTTTGTCGGTTCTGATGCTCCTCTTCACTTGTTTGTTTACTTCTGTGTATTCAGCTTGTGCCTTGGCTTTTTCTGCTCTTGTTCGACTGGTATTGATTGCTGCCTTCTTGTTCCTTCTTTCTTGAATCTTATCCAGTGTATCAACAGTGATCCATTCCTTGTGATGGTGCTTCTTGTGACCCAGGACCTCATGACATGTTGAAGTGATTGCCTCTTTGATCCCCTTCCAGTTGCTCTCCACAGTAGTTCCTTCTCCATTGAGTAGATCATGAAAGGCCTGGAACTTGTTGCTGAGGACTATCTTGAATTTGTTGAGTTTGTTAGTATCCTGAAGAAAGGCCGTATTGAACTTTTGTGATATTGTCCGCCCCGTTGTCCAGTGCTTCTTGAGTTTCAATTTCATCTTGGCGACCAGCAAGTGATGATCTGATGCTATATCAGCTCCTCTCTTGGTTCTCACGTCCTCTATAGTCCTCCTGAACGTTTTGTTGATGCAAATATGGTCGATTTGGTTTTGTGTGGTGTGATCCGGTGAAGTCCATGTGGTTTTGTGTATGCGTTTATGTGGGAATATGGTGCCGCCTATGACCAGCTTATTGAAGGCACATAGATTTGCAAATCTCTCACCATTTTCGTTTCTTTCTCCCAGTCCGTGTCGTCCCATGATGTCTTCATATCCAGTGTTGTCCGTTCCAACCTTGGCGTTGAAATCTCCCATCAGAATGGTCAGGTCCTTTGTTGGGCACTTCTCGACGATTGACTGCAGCCTATTGTAGAATTGATCTTTAGCGTCTTCATTGTAGTCGTTGGTAGGCGCATAGCATTGGATGATGTTCATTGAAATACCCTCTTTCTTTGTTTTGAACGAGGCTTTGATGATCCTTGGTCCATGAGATTCCCATCCTATAAGCGCATTTTGCGCTTGTTTGGACAGCATCAATGCAACTCCTTGTGTATGTGGTGCATTTTCTTCTTCATGGCCGGAGTATAACAGGAGCTCTCCTGTAGTTAGTCGTTGTTGTCCAACTTGTGTCCAATGTGTTTCACTGATCCCAAGTACCTCTAGGTTGTATCTTCTCATTTCTGCAGCAATTTGGAAGGCTCTCCCGGTGTCCCACATTGTACGAACATTCCATGTACCTAAATAAATGGTCGCTCTGGTTGTCAGAAGGGGCATCGGCCTCGTAACTTCCGAAGGAATTCGGCTTTCATCATGAGGCGTCATAATTCTTCTAAATGAAGACCTTCTGACTCCCAGGGCAGAGTTTAAAAGGTTTGAATAATTTTTTCTGGTTAGCGTTTTTTTAGCGAGTTAGTTTTCTACGGGATGGGGACGCTAACCCCATGCCCAACCCTCCTCCTTTATCCGGGCTTGGGACCGGCAGTAGCCCCCGGAGGGACTCCAGGCCGAGTTATCTAGACAGGATAGAATAACATTTATTTGTTGCGATTGGTAATTTTCTCGCATCCTTTATCAACTCCCTCATTTATTGTAATTCAAATTTGATTAGTTGAACAACTATTGGTTGAATAGCTGAGTGGTCATACTTGTTTGGGTAACAATGTACATTTAAATTTATAACGAATTGCAGAACCGTCATTTTGCCCAGTCACTTTGTTTTGGTTTCAACTCGGCAAGGGCGCGTATCTAACCCACATAGACAGCTATTCTTCGGTCCAAAACTTAGTTTGAATCTTACACACGTGTTATATAATTTAAGTTATATTGGGATTGGAGGCGGTTTGTTTATGTTGATAAAGTACTTGTTGGTTAGGCGTCAACAATGAGTACGGGTGAACTGGAAGTTATCTAGATGGCGGACTGAGTTTTGTGGAGTTCTTCAGGATACAGTTTTGAGGCCAGTGTTGTTCCTTTTGTATGTAATCAACCTTTCTGTTCCCTTGTCATCATGAACTTTTTTATATGCTGACGATGCCGAGATATGGAGAGCGTTACAATGTAAATGTGATGGTTTAGAGCTACAAATGACCACTAGAAATTATCTGAATGGTCTAGAGTACGGCCGTTGCTAATAAATGCTTCCAAGTGCACTGTGATGGATACTGGTCACCAAGGTACAGATACATGCGTGGCAAATAACACTGAGGTTTCGTGCCGGTGGGCACCCTTCTTTCCATAGATATAAGAAACCGGACTAGTGGTGGGTAGGTCCTTATTTTTATAATGGAACAGAACAGTTGAAGCGCGAGGTAATCTTTTTCCAACGCACAAAGTTTTTCACCATTCACTATAAAAGTATACAAAACATAATTCCTATGCGAAATAAATAAGTGAATGAATACGTGATCTCTGATTTTTCGACGATACTAACAAGTTTGCCGCCAACTCTTAACGAATCAACTAAAATAACTATGAAGCTACCTGTTGTCTAGACACACAATGACTTGTGAGTCATGAAAACTGCTACACACTATCGTGCAATAGCTGCCAAAGGTTTTAGAACACTGTGGTCAATACGTAGAGCCTTAAATCATGTCGACGTTGAAATCTTTTTGACTTTGTAAACAGCATTTGTGCGTTCTTAACTCGAGTACTGCAAACAAGCAGCTAGCCCTTGCCTAAAAAGAGACAGTGAGCTGTTGAGAGAAGTCCAAAGAACAGCTAATATGCCAATTTGTGGAATAGCAAAAGCATCCGTAGGATGCTAGATTTGCTAAACTAAAATTATTGCCATTCTCATGGAGGAGAACCAGGAGGCTTAATTACAGTCTTCAAATTACTTAGCGGTCAATTTTCAGCTGATATGCCCTCATTTTTCTTGTCTTCCAAAACAGAATTTACAAGGACATTCAAAGCCCGAGACAATTTACTTGCCAGCTGACTATCAGCTTTCTCATCGATTCATCAACGAACGGAATTCATCACCTCAACACGTGATTGCAGCTTCATCTATCGGTTTATGCAAAGGAAAGTTTGATCATCTAATAAACCACCATTGTCAGGATTCACACAAGCCACCTAACCTCCTGTCCTTCCCAAAATGAACCTTATCTCTAGTACGCAATCGTGTAATCTTCAGTACCGAAGACTGTTGGTCGATTGACGGGTGTTATTATCAACGTTATTTTATGCAGTGAAGACCCATCGCCCTCGTAATAATGTTTGGTACTGATACCGCTCGTTTGTGTAGAATGATCCAGTCGTTAGCCACTCAGCGGAAACAACGGAAACCTACAACATGTAAACGTTTCTGAGGTTTTTAGATTCATACGTGATGACCATTTAGATGATTGATTGGTTACGGAAATGGAAAAATGATTAAACATACTGGCGCTTAAATAGTTACTCATGATACGGAATGTTAACATAAGATTCTCTTTCATCGTACGGTAAATTAGGGAAAATATGCTTATTCGTTTCAGCTGCTTCTCATATATCCGATCAGAAATTCGTGTTAGAATTTATGTACCTATCCGTTTGAGGACCTCCAGGCAACTTATATTACGACGTTAGCCGCTTGAATACGTCAGTCACGATGTCTTGCGAACATATTCAATGCGCCCGATACCATAGGAAAATGCTTCCTGACCTATAACAACGTACTACCACCTTATGACCAGTAAATTTGCCAAATCTGACCCGGGTGTTTTCTTGTAAGAATCGGAACAAAATTCATTTATAAATAAGAACTTTCGTCTAAATTTGAACGAATAGTTTCACAGTATTTTGGCGCCGAGTTAATGTGAGACATCAAAAAGAAGAATATATTTGTAAAATCTCAGCGAATGAATTTTAAGTAAATCCAACGTTTATTCAGTATACAGTAAACCGAAGAACCTTGTACCTATTTATATTCGATAATTTTGTTGTTTGATTATATTTTCCTTGAAAAAGCTTGGACCAGATTGCCAGGCGAAACATTGGATTTACTTAAAATTCATTCGCTGAGATTTTATAAATATATTCTTCTCTTTAAAATTCATTTCTGTTATAAACCATGTCTCAGTAACAGCAATTTAATCTGTCCTTACTGTCCCACCAAATAGCTGGCCCGACTGTAAATTACAGAAGTAAATCCGGAAATACAGGTTGTCCTGTAGACCATGAGTATGTCTTTCAGGGGGTACAATACAGTCTTATACTTTTCATTGTCCATACCAAGTGACGTAGTGAACTTCGAATCATCGATACTGGTTTTCACCCTATCATTAGTTGAGTGAACACAGCGTTCAATGGCTCGTGTTCCAATCTCATTACGAGGTGAGAGAAGTGTTATTAACACTTGTGGCACTATTTTAACACTAAAACTGAAGTACCATTCTATTTCTACTTTAACAATCATAAGTTAAAGGTATGTAGTGGATTATCTTCTAGATAGTTCCTAAGGCTTTGTATATCACACGTTCTGATAACCGCTACTAGATAACTAACAACGGTATGTAAATTTCAGAAGACAATACACAGCATTTATTGCGGCTTTGTATCAAAAAGCTCAGATCATTAGGTTACAAGCACACAAAGCGACTTCGAACACAAATACGAACGAGCGAATTAAGAGGGAATAAAGGGGTGTATCAAAAGTCGAGTAAAACGTCAAATGGATTGATACGATTCAAGCACATATATATAAAAACAAAACTTCTAGTCGGGCGCTGTAAGCAACCAACACTTAAGCTAGCAAGAATGATATGTTTGTAGGCTGTAACACGTGATCATGCATAAATGTTCATATAGAAATGATGATAATAACAATATAAAGATGTAAGCAAAATGTTACTGTTCGAATACACTGTCTGTTAAATAAGTTAATTGAAGGACTCAGCAAAACTAAGCACAAACAAACTTAGGTGTAGGTGAGATTCATTCGGTTGTTGTGACTGGCTTGTATATGAACCATAGATTTGTCAACAACTTTTAGAAGACTTTTCGTAGATTGTGGAAAATCCGTTCTTGGATGAAGATCCATTGTTTAAACATTTTCACCGTTTCTTTTGTGTAGAACTTGATAATACTGCACTAAAAGACTTTACGTACTCTCCTCTCCTGGACTTTGAGTTTTGCAGCAGTAAAAGAATTGGTGTTTGTTTTCAAGGTCTTGAAATTTTTGCTCGCTCATGAAAATGAGAGTGCTTCAGAGTCAGGCCTAATTCTTCGCATTTCGATTCCGTAGTTAACAGGTTATCAAGGACTTATAAAGAACCAACTTCAGTGCCCATAAGGATAGCTGTCACTGAAACATTCGTAAATTTTCTAAACCCAGGATAGATTATCCAAAACAGTGATGAGGAATCCACAATTTAGGATTGAAGGTTTGTCGTTTCTAATCAGCAAATAACAACACCCAAGAATAGGAAGTTTATGACCTATAATACCCGAAATATAATTGAAGCATCAGGATTTAATGATGGGCTTGATACTAACAGAGTCAACAATAAAGTCGTGAAAATCACCACTAGACAAATATAGTAATTTTTTAATATAAAGTGAATAACTGAAAGTTGTGAATAGGAATAGTGTATGATCATTAGAATCAACCAAATTATGAGGATTAGTATTACTTGTGGCGAATGAGTAAAAGATTTACAAACCGACTGAATGTGTACGATTTTACAACATTTAAAGCAATTAGCATGACGAGAAACACGTGAATTGAGTGAGTGAAATTTTGTGGTGTCTGAATTAAATAATAATTATTTTGTACTTGTTGAATGCTTGATTTCGAATTCTAAATACAGTACATTCGTTCGTGCTTATCTAGTACTTCTTGATCCGACTACGTTATTTCCGGGATTCCTAGTTCATACTATAATTCAAATAATTCGAAACATTTTATTGACGCCACGATGGAGCTTGCGATGGAACAGTTAGAAATTCATTCAACTTCTGAAGATTTGGAGGATTATTTTGAAGGGTTCGAAATCTGGGCTATGACCAAGGAAGATGCTGAGGATGTTAATATTGTGGCACATTTCCTCACATTCATTGGAAAAGAAGCATATAGCTTATTAAGAACTCTGGCTATGCCGGAAAAGCCTATCTCGCTTCCTTATGCAACTCTCAAGGAACTACTACTTGACTATGTCAAGTATACAAATCTCGAACGCAATAAAGGAAGATTTTGTAAAATGATTCATGAGGATATAAAAAATTCCACTACATTACTACGTCACCCCGACCCAGTGCATACTCATGGCTATACAGATAATTAATTGAGGGGTTGCAATACATTTCACGAAGATGGGCACAAGTTTGGTCAATGTTTGTCCTGTGGCAAGTTCCACTCTTTTAATTCATGTAAATTTCATAAGTCTAAGTGCTTTAAATGTGGTGATATCGGACATATTCAGTCAGTCTGTAATACTAATGTTCATCTTATTGCAACTAATATTAAGTCTTGTAATTCTGATTCTGCTAAGTCGAGTATTCATAATGATAATTTATCTTTATCAACGATTTTAACAGACAGTGTAAATATAATACGTCCATTTGTGCTCATCTAGTCCTACTTACAGTAAATAGCATTATTACGGGAATACTTAATTAACATATTAACTCTGCTACGTTAACTCCACTACACTATTTGGTTTTCCTGATCCGATGAGTACTGAAGGTCATGTGAGTATGTGTTTAATGAATGATAATCCTCGTTCTCATGAATACATGGATAACAATTCATTTAACAATTGCAAAGCAGGTTGCAAAGGTGAGCATAGGTTTCATAGATTGTAATAAAAAAATATAGCTCATTTAGTAATTGTGCTTCGGACTGAACAAGTTTCCCACAAGAACTAAATGAACTATGAGGACAAATAATATTTGGTATGACATCAAGATTTGACTCTTCTGAAATAGTTTACTCGAATTCATTAAGAATGTCATTGCAGAGTAAAGGATCATTAGAAAAATCAGCATCTATAAAAACTACATCAGGTTTTCGATCATAATTATGTTCACTCAACATATTTTCTTCAGATTTGCAAGGAATTTCATCAGAAATATGTGAATTATTAGGAAAAGCCATATTTGGTACAATAACATGAAAATTCTGACAAGTTGATTGATTAGAAACCGTTGTCTCACAAGAATTCTGAGTTTCATTTAACTCTGAACTGTTATATGACTCTACACTGTCTTTTAAAATCGTTGATAAAGATAAATTATCATTATGAATACTCGACTTAGCAGAATCAGAATTACAAGACTTAATATTAGTTGCAATAAGATGAACATTAGTATTACAGACTGACTGAATATGTCCAATATCACCACATTTAAAGCACTTAGAATTATGAAATTTACATGAATTAAAAGAGTGGAACTTGCCACAGGACAAACATTGACCAAACTTGTGCCCATCGTCGTGAAATGTATTGCAACCCCTCAATTAATTATCTGTATAGCCATGAGTATGCACTGGGTCGGGGTGACGTAGTAATGTAGTGGAATTTTTTATATCCTCATGAATCATTTTACAAAATCTTCCTTTATTGCGTTCGAGATTTGTATACTTGACATAGTCAAGTAGTAGTTCCTTGAGAGTTGCATAAGGAAGCGAGATAGGCTTTTCCGGCATAGCCAGAGTTCTTAATAAGCTATATGCTTCTTTTCCAATGAATGTGAGGAAATGTGCCACAATATTAACATCCTCAGCATCTTCCTTGGTCATAGCCCAGATTTCGAACCCTTCAAAATAATCCTCCAAATCTTCAGAAGTTGAATGAATTTCTAACTGTTCCATCGCAAGCTCCATCGTGGCGTCAATAAAATGTTTCGAATTATTTGAATTATAGTATGAACTAGGAATCCCGGAAATAACGTAGTCGGATCAAGAAGTACTAGATAAGCACGAACGAATGTACTGTATTTAGAATTCGAAATCAAGCATTCAACATGTATAAAGGTATTATTAGTTCGTTCAAACACCACAATCATTTTCTATATTTCCACGGAAATAGAAACCACTATTAAACGAACACGAACTTGAGCGACCTCGAGAGTGTAGTTCATCCCGCCGACTATGTAAAGTATTAGAAATTTTCACTAACTGAAAATCAAGTTCATTTACTGATTCATGGTTGATACGTGCTGTTTTAGTTTCTTGGAATGAACTTTTAGGTTTCTGCATTGATTCTCTCGTTAAATTCACGAAGTTTAGTTCCAAATTGGTCTCCGAAATTGCACTTCGTGGTCTGTTTCTGTAGTTTATTTATAAAGTCTTAGATTTTATAATCATTTTATCTCATCAATTTATGAAAATTCGATCGCTCTCTGAATTCAAAGCTAATACACTGCAAATGCGTAAGAGTAATTAACAAAATCTTAGGTAAAGTAAACCAGTTTATTACGTAATTCAAAATCATATAGTGGTTTAGTAAATATGATAATCACACATTAAATACATCATTTGCACGTCTTTGCGTTGTCCTTTACATACTCCTTTATTCCTCTAATTCTATTTTTATTTCGATCGCTCTCCAATTTCCTTCCTGTTTTCCGCATTTCTATCTTCTGCTGCCATGCGTTCCACTTCCGTCAGGCTCCACAAACTACGTTTATCTATCAGCATAAGTAGTATACACTACATAGTTAGTAATTCCTTGAGAAATTCATATGAGATTGAAATCGGTTTCTGTGGAAAAGCCAGATTCTTTAGCTCCGATTTATGAACTAAAAGTAGATCACAAAGTCATAATATTTTTGATTCAGTTGATTTCAGTGAATCATAATAATAATAATAATAATAATAATAATAATAATAATAATAAATATTTTGAAAAATAATAATTACAGAATTCACGCCAGATTACAGGCATAATCAGCTTGATATAATTAGTAACATTAGATGTACAGAACAAACATGTGATAGAAGAAAGTTTTAAGTATACTAGTTCAGTAATTGCTTAGTTAGCACATGTATTACAGCGATCCAATGCATCAGTCGGGAACTTTTAATTTTTCTTAAGTGGATAGCCTGTTGATTTATGATTGGTGTATTTAACGTCATTTCCTGTGCCAGAACGAATTAATGATAATTATCTACAACTAGAGAAAGTAAAACGAAAACAGAGAGCACGGAACAACAAATCAGTAATTACCAAAATATATGAATCAGGTCTACCAAAATGCGTGTTTCATGTGACACAGTGATATACTATTGATGTTAGATATTATTCAAATTAAAGTTGATAGGGACGGTATTCACATAAAGTGACAGCGAATAGGTGGTTTTACTTAGGGAATGTACTAATAAAGATGGCTAAACATTTAAAGTTCCTATAATATCACTTGCGAAATGAGATACACTTACAAGTGCTAGAACATTCAATGCATTTTCAGAGGAGCAGTATGTATCAATGCATCGAACAAATGGATACATTTTAGTTCTAAATATCAATGACAGGATTCAAACAACCAATACAAATGAGTTTTTGATTACGTTATCCGAAAGTGACTGGAATCAAGGGTAATATTGGTTAATTTTTCACAAAATTCATCCAGATTTTGTATTATCTTGTAAATCTTTAATTTTTATCAAAATCTTGTTAACGACTTCCATTTCTCAGACAGTATAATGATTATCAGTCTAGGGGTTGTGGAGATTGTTAGGTTTTTGATTGAGATCATGAACCGATTGATGGTCGCGCAACTTCGTGGATTGATTGAGGTTAGACATTAACACCGGATCAGTGGTCTGAAGGTTAAGCGTTCGCGCACGAGACTGATAGGTCTTCTGTTCGAATCTCGCGAGGCAGGATAGTGGATGCGTACTGCTGAGAAGTCCTATACTAGGACGAAACGGCCGTCCAGTGCTTCCAGGTATTCCATGGTGATCTAGCTTCAATTGACTCATGATTTCAACCAGTGAAACATTTGATCAATTGTTATGTTTGTTTGTTTGTTTTTTCTTCTTTTTTCACTCACTTATTTACAAGGTGTTTTCTGTTTTCATTATGAATAATGAATTTTCTTTTTTTTTCTGTCAACTCTATTTGACAAACAAACAAACGAAAAAACAAAACCAAACTACTTAAGTGGTAAAAACCAAACAAAAATAAACAAACAATTAAATTTTCAACACAAATAACATGTCATTCACAGGAATTGTTTCAATCTAACTTTATTGTATTCAATGATGTATATAGGTATATATGGGTATGTATAGGTATATATGGGTATATATATTCTGCTTTTGATAGTTGTATCTATGATGAAGTAGGTAATAGATAATGTTTGATACCCATTTCAAAATTTATAATTCATTGACAAAAAAATAATCAAGTAATTAATGCCTTGAGGGGTATAAAATAAAACACACAATTATTTGTAAATAACAATTAACTTGATATTTTTATTATAAGAATGAGCAACACACATGTGAAGAATGAGATGATAGTTAAGGTGATTTGTTTTTTTAAATATTTATTTACTTTATTTATTTGAAGTTTGTACATTATCATCATATTTATCAAATGAAGATAGTTTCTTATTGTTAGTGAAAGGTTGAATATTATTTCAAGAGTTTGTAGTGGATTGGTTTCGAGATAAATTTTTAGGATTTGATTATCAATTACCCTGATACTTACTTACTTACGCATGTTAACTCCCCCCCCGCCTATGGAGTATAGGTCGACGAACAGTCTCCTTCAACACCTTCTGTCCTGAGCCTTCCTTCGCAGTTCTATCCAATTGTTGTTCATTCTTCTCATGTCTGCCTCCATTTCTCGGTGAAATCTGTTCTTTGATCTTCCACTTCTACTTTGATATTGAGGATTCCAAGTAAAAACTTGCCTTGTGACGCAGTTCGGTGCTATCCTCAATGTATGTCCCATCCACTAAAAGCACTTCTTCCTCATTTCCTACTCCACCGGAATCTGGTTTGTTCTCTTCTACACTAGGTTGTTGTTGATAGTTTCTGGCCAACGGACCCGAAGTATTTTGTGTAGACAACTGTGAATAAACATTTTTATCATCTGGATGATGCTTTGACAGTTGTCCAAGTTTTCGTCCCATACAGTACAACTATCTCGACATTTGTATTGAAAATTCTGACTTTGTGGTTGGTCGACAGTTGTTTTGAGTTGTAGATGTTCTTCAATTGTAGATATGCTGCTCTTGCTTTGCCGATCCACGCATTCACATCTGTATCAGATCCACCGTGTTCATCAATGATGCCGACCAGATGTGTGAAGGTTTTTGCACCGTTCAAAGCTTCTCGGTCAAGTGTGATTCGATTGATGCATGCTGTGTTGTATTGGAGAATCTTGCTTTTCCCTTTGTTTATGTTGAGACCTACTGCTACTGAGGCTGTTGCTACACTGTTCGTCTTCTCCTGCACTTGTTTAAATTTCTTTCACAGTTGGTAAATTCATTCTCCTGGATTTTAAAAAATAAAACTAGTTCAAACTGCTTATAAGTACACTTTAAGATCATACTAAATCAAAGAATTTTTCTGATGATGTTGTCATTCATTCAGTAAGTAACAACGTAGAACTTCGTACGTACGTACATCAGTTCGAGTTGTCACTCCACATTAGCACAGGGATGCAGTTTTCGACTCAAATTCCGTAGTGGTAGAGGTAGTAGGAGTATAAGCAGTAATCGGAAACATTTGTTGTTGTGTGTGCGATATAAGGGTCAGATCATCTGCGAAATCTGGATCGTCCAGCTGCATTTTAGCTGTCCACTGTGTCCCACGCTTCCCCTCGAGATGTTCACATCTTCTTGATCCAGCCGATCATTAGGAGAAAATGAAGGAATGAAAGTAAACAACCTTACCGGTCTTTACTTCGAACGAGTGTGTGAGCTGTCCTCCTTGCACGCGTTTGCAATTCAATCCATCATAGGAATTTTTATGATATTGACTATCTTATCAGGTACGCCGTTATTAAATAAATTCTAACGGTGTATGAATTTAGAAGGCAACATGAAGTGGTGACAAGTTATTATTAGATAGGGTAGACAACAAAGTTGTAAAAATACCAATAGTATTTGAGCGGAAGGACTAATACGCGCGAACAAACGAGTAGATAGGTGAATTCAGAGTTGAATCGAATTAAAGCGAAGTAATTAATGAGACTCAAGCACATATATATGGGAAAGCGAATGATTGATCAAACGATATTCGAGCGACTAACATTTAAGCCATAGAGAGAGATATGTGCATAGGTTGCCACATGTGAACAACCATACATGGTCATATATACATGATTTCAATAATAATAATACAAGGAAGTAAACAAGTTACTACTGTTCGAATACACTGTCTTTTAGATAAGTTAATTAAACAGCTTGATAAAATTAGGCATAAACAAACTTCATTGTACGAAATGAGCTATAAACTAATCAATACAACACATTAGCATGAGTTATTTTGTAGAAGTTAGTAAACTTTATTACGCTAGCTATTTTCATCATATTTATCAAATAAAAGTAGTCTATTTAAGCAAAGATGGTTAGTGGCTAGCAGTGGAATCCAGGACGCGCGTTTCATCTTATTTGGGACTCGTCACCTGGATGTACCTTGCATCCCAGTGTTAATGTTCACTCCGGGACTATTAAATAAGCTTTCAATTAAACCGGTGGAATATTGTACATAATAAAAACGTAACAGTGACAATTCAAAAAATTATAAGGATAAATGACAGTTCAAATGAATTTTCCTTCAATGAACAATACTAACCTTGGATAATTTATATTCTAGATAATGATTTTAATCAGATTTTGTACTACATCAAGTTTTAATCAGCAGCAGTTTATATAAATTCATTATGATAACCATAGCAGTTAGATTGATTTAATAGAGATATGGCAGTTCCTAATTTTCTATTTTAACCCACCCTCCCTCACAATTCATTATTTTTTTCTAATTTTAGATATGAGCTGACTATTCTAATCTAAATCATTTAGTAAAAATTGCCACATAGAAACTAATATTATATTTCGTCTTTACTAATTTAGGTATTTTCCGAATTTAAGTGCACTTATTTAGTTTGCTATTTGATTATTGATTTCCACTACACTACTATGATGACTTCATGTTGATTTTATGAAACTAATTGAGGGACCAATGGACCTAAACGGACCTTGAATGGCTTTTTGTTCTATTTTAGAGCTTTTAAGTAGTACACTCTCATGAAACAACCAGGGATAAACCCAGAAGCTTCAAATCTAAAAATAAACACAGCAACATTATAGGAATGCACTGGAATTTTGCTTGCATCACTTATAACCTCAATGAATTTGTGTTATTGCACACTAAACATCTAATCCACTTACTGATAACTGTCCCAGTCACAACAGTGTGGAACTCAACCAAACCTAACTTCTTAATTGAACTTCAGGAACTCTTCTAAAATCGTGTCATTAAGTCGCTTACGATTATTGATCGGTTAAATCATTTATGAAATGAACATTGTCGATTGATTTTTAAAAAAGTTTGTGAAATTCTAAGCTTTTTTAAAATCAATTATTTGTCTGATTTATAAACAGTTGTCTACGTACGATACTCAATATCCATTGGCCGGAAACCATCTACAACAACCTATTGTGGAAGAAGACAAACCAGCTTCCAGCTGAAGAGGAAGTTAGAAAAGACGTTGGAAGTGGATAGAACATACATCGAGGAAATCATCAAACTGCATCACGAGGTAAGCTCTAACTTGGAATTCTGAAGGGAAGAGGAAAAGAGGAAGTCAAAAGAACACATTACGTCGGGAAATGTAAGCAGATATGAAAATGATGAATAACAACTGGAAAGAGCTGGAAAAGATTGTCGAGGACATGGTTGGATGGACAGTGCTCGTGGGCAGCCCATGCTCCTCCACGAGGAGTAACAGGCGTAAGCAAGTAATTCATATGTCTGATTAAAGATATTTCATTGTAAACATTACAAATAGTTGACAAAACATTTCATTAATTTTCTTTTTCTTCTAAATGATTTGCCTTTAATTAATCTTTACATACATTATCATTGATACTCAAAAAATAAACAATCAGTGCTTGCTTTATTGAAAGTACTTCGAATAATATACTTTAAATGTCCATAAAATCTTCAAAACTCTCAATTCTTCCATTATCCTATTGAAAAACCGATTAATATTTAATTTATGATTTTCTAAATACGTCAAACATTCTTTTTAAAGACTTAATTATTGTATATAACCCTTAGAGATTCAATTTAATCATTGTTAACATCAATTGATTAACTGGTTTTCAAAAATGAATCAAGTTACTACATAAAGGACATATAAATAAATGGGAAAATATTGAGATAAAATTTTCGTCAACAAAATTCGTTGTTGTTGTTGTTGTTGTTGTTGGTGGTGGTGGTGGTGTGGTTGTTGTTGTTGTTGTTCAAGTACCTAGAAACAAATACTATCTCAACTAAGAACATTAATCATTTGATGATTGGAATGATTTTTAAAATTAATAATTTCTATGCTTCTTTCGATAATGTAATAAGAAGACGAAGATTATCAGAACTATGTGATTCGTTCGTTCGTTCGTTCGTTCGTTCGTTCGTTCGTTCGTTCGTTCCTTCCTTCCTTCCTTCCTTCCTTCCTTACTTACTTACTTACTTACTTACTTACTTACTTACTTACTTACGCCTGTTACTCCTCGTGAAAGTACGTAGGCCGCTCACCAGCATTCGCCATCCAACCCTGTCCTGGGCAATCCTTTCCAGCTCCGTCCAGTTGTAATTCATCCTTTTCATATCTGCTTCTATAATCCGACGCAATGTGTTCTTTGGCCTTCCTCTTTTCCGCTTCCTTTCACGATTCCAAGTTAGGACTTGCCTCGTGATGCAGTTTGACGATCTGCGTAATGTATGTCCTATCCATTTCCATCGTCTTTTCCTAATTTATTCTTCAGCTGGAAGTTGGTTTGTTCTCTCCCACAGAAGGCTATTGCTGATGGTATTTGGCCAATCGATGTTAAGCATCTCGCGTAGACAGCTATTTATAAGTACTTTTACCTTCTTGATGATGGTTGTTGTAGTTCTCCAAGTTTCAGCTCCATACAGTAGAACTGCCTTGACATTCGTATTGAAGATTCTGACTTTGATATTGGTTGGCAGTTGTTTTGAGTTCCATATGCTCTTCAGTTGCAGGAATGCGACCCTTGCTATCCCGATCCTCGCCTGTACGTCTGCATCTGAACCTCCTTGTTCATCGATGATGCTTCCCAGGTATGTGAATGACTCTACATCTTACAGAGTTTCGCCATGAAGAGTGATTGGATTGCTGTTCGCCGTTTTGAATTTGAGGACTTTGGTTTCCCCCTTGTGTATGCTGAGGCCTATTGATGCAGAGACTGCTGCTACAATGGCTGTCTTTATCTGCATTTATTCGCGTGTATTGGATACGAGGGCTAGGTCATCTGCGAAGTCCAAATCGTCTAATTGGTTCTGAGCTGTCCATTGTATTCGTGTTTTCCCTCAGACGTTGAGGTCTTCATAATCCATTAGACCACCAGAAGAAAGATGAAAGGAGAGGGTAGACAGCCTTGTCTGACTCCGGTCCTTACTTGGAATGCATCTGTCAGCTGTCCTCCATGCTCGACCTTGCACTGTAGTCCGTCATATGAGTTCCGGATAATATTGACAATTTTCTCAGGAACTCCGTAGTGTCGATGTGATGTATTAGCGTAAAACATTTCGAACATGTACCAAAATGGTTGCAGAAACAAATACATTCAAGTGACCCAATAAGAACAGAGGATAAACATCCATCATCCTCTATTGCTAAACATATAATCAAAACAGGCCATAAGATTGACCTTAACTCGGCTTTTGTGGTGTTGTATAAAGTGTAAAATGGGCGTATACTAAGGTTTATTGAAGCCTTAGCCATACGAAAATTCAAACCCCTTTTGTGTATTCAAAAACAGTTTGTTCTCACCTTAAACCTACTCTGGTAATATTGACTTATTATCCCGAGTGATGAAGTTTCAATTTGTGTTCACATTATTATTATTACTCTTATCATTACCCTTATCTCCTCTTACCCCGTTTACACTCTAGTTGACCTTTTATTTTTATATATAAATCCTCTTAACAAGTATACGTGTGATCAGATTGTTCGAAATGTATTGAGCTAATTTATCACATAGTTCTGATAATCTTCCTCTTCTTATTACATTATCGAAATTTATCAAAGAGACTAATTGCTTTAAATTCCTATGCTTCTCTTTTTAATTCTTTGAATTAGTTGTTTGACATTAGATTTTTTTAAGATATTTCAGTATCTTTGGAGTAAGATTGAAATATAACTTTTAGGTAAATATATTTCATTCCGATGATTTGAAGATTTGTAGACTATTGATGAATGATACATTCATTTCTATGTGTATATCACTGAAATGTTTATCTTAGACAATTATTGAAAACTAGTAAGCATTGAACGACTATTTTGTCTTCATTTGTAACGCTTTAGTGATATAACATCACTATTGATCAAATTATGGCATTGATTTTGGCGCATTGAGTTTACATCCACTAATCTCTATTTCTAATGTCAGTTAATTCAATTATGTATTCAATCAATGCCATTTATAATGGTAATTTTTATTTTATTCTTGTTTAGCACGATGTAACTGATTGATGTAGTTTGAAATACTTAATACTTTCTCTGTGAATAACATTCATTAATTTAATTAAACTTATTTACTAAGTACGAATCAGATAGTTGGCTTCAAGCCTCATTTAAAATTCTAGGGTTAGTAAAATCAAACATTCGGTCAAAGGTATATTGAAAAAATGAACAAGTGATTGAAAAGGGCTATTCAACGACCACTGAACCATAGCTTCACATGAATAAAGACCCTATCAACTAGTATAAATAATTTTTTTGTGAATATGAAGTCTAAATGGAAGACTGATTTATTCAGAGTATAAAACGGAGAAACAATTATTGGTAAATTTGTGAAAGTATTTATGCCTATATATGTATATACTACTGACTTATTAACGTAATATAAACCATGTTAGTACACATTCTCTTCGAACTATCTACATTTTATGTTTTCAGATATTTTTAAATATTGACGTTGCTCAACATTATTTACAGTGTGATCAGAATAATTCTTTGATTCAGTATGATCTTAAAGTATACTTATAAACAGTTTGAACTAGTTTTATTCTTTAAAACACAGGAGAACGAATTTACTAACTGTGAAAGAAATTTAAACAAGTGCAGGAGAAGACGACCAGTGTAGCAATGGCCTCAGTAGCAGTTGGTCTCAACATACACAAAGGGAAAAAGCAAGATTCTCCGATACAACACAGCATGCATCAATCGAATCACACTTGACCGGAGAAGCTTTGGACGATGTGAAAAACCTTTACATATGTGGTCAGCATCATTGATGAACACGGTGGATCTGATACAGATGTGAATGCGTGGATCGGCAAAGCAAGAGCAGCATATCTACAATTGAAGAACATCTGTGACTCAAAACAACTGTCGACCAACCACAAAGTCAGAATTTCAACACAAACGTCAATAAAGTTCTACTGTATAGGGCGAAAACGTGGACAACTGCGAAAGCCATCATCCAGATGATAAAAATGCTTATTAACAGTTGTCTACACAAAATACTCGGATCTGTTGGCCAGAAGCTATCAACAACAACAACCTACTGTAGGAGAGAACAAACCAGATTCCAGTGGAGAATGAAATGAGGAAGAAGTGCTTTTAGTGGACAGGACACATTGAGGAAAGCACCGAACTGCGTTACAAGGTACGCCCTCACTTGGAATCCTCAAGGTCGAACGAGAAGTGGAAGATCAAAGAACAGATTTCACCGAGAAATGGAGACAGACATGAGAAGAATGAACAACAATTAGATAGAACTGTAAAGGGATTCGCACAACAGAATGTGTTGGAGAATACTGGTCGGCGACCTATGCTCCATAGGCGGGTGTGGAGAGAGTCATAAGCGTAATTAAGTAAGAAATTGCTGTTATTAATCATAAATCTAAACAAAATCTAGAATTTGTTCCTTTTCGTCATTGGTTAAGTACATCCTGAAGAGTAGAATCTTTCTTCTGTCTAGTCAGTGTGAAACGGTGAACAGGAGTTTATTTGAATTACGTCATAATATTATATCATGGTAACGTATAAATTGCACTAAATTATATAAAATAAATTTTTTTAAAATGCATTATCTTCATGTTCTTTTTTAAAAAAATGTTTTGAAGTTAGTTAAATTTGAATTCAGAATAGTTTAGTTCCAAGTTCAAGGATTTTATACTTAAGTACCTTCAAGATCTCATTAAAACGATGTAAAGCAAAGCGTTGGTTATTTATGCTTCCCCATCTAACTTATCGTTCATATAATATATCAATAACCCTTTCATAACAATTATTACTTGTCACCTCTGGGTTTAATCTACTTTTAGACAGCATAACTTTAAATTATTTAATTTAGTTTCCTCATTATTAGTTTGATCAGAAATTCACAAGATATTTCGTCATAGAAAGGTAATGAAACTTTCATTATCGACATTAGACAATCGTTGCACAATATTGTGAATAAACTTAAGTTGAATATGTAGACAAATAGAATTTATGATCTTATAGTACTTCACTTGCTAAGAAACCTGAGACTTATTTGTTTCTGCCGTTTTAAGTTACAGGTCCACATCAATGAGGAACAACAAAAGTGAATTAAATACCTAACTATTGGATATATTTTTGTATTGGTTGTTTGAATATTCCTATTGATATTTAGGACTACAATTGATCAATCTCTTATTAACAATATGTGCATCCTATGCGGATTGCTTTGATATTGCATTAAGTAACAAACATTATAAGCGAAGATGAATCGTAATTAGCAGTGGAATTCAAGATGTAAGTTTTATCCTATTTGTGACTCGTTAGATGAATGTACCTGCTATGACGTTTGAAGCGAACAGCATTGGCTTCAAGTCCCAAAGTGGATATCAACTCTGAGATGCAGGTACATCGGGCTGACGAGTGCCAAATAGGACGAAACGCGCGTTCTGAATTCCACTGCTATCTACTACACATTTTTGCTTATAGCTGTGATATGAATTATTTTCATTAATATAAACGCAGAATGTGTTTCAGGCAACTCGTTATAATTCCATTTATTTTCAAATGCTAGACATTGTAATATATTCAGTCATATTTAGTTATTGCTCATAACGATTATAGTTGCTCAAGGCTATTTACAGTTAAAGAAAAGTTATGAAAAACATTGTTTTTATTCTGTCTAAAATTATCAAGGGAACAAAATGATTGAAATAAGTATTATGTCTGATACGTAAACGAGATTAAGAATTCACTAGTAAACGTGGATTCTGATGAATTAATCAAAATATGCGGTATGTAAACACACTGGATGTAAACATACATCTGTATTTGGGATTGCTTATACGAGTATCATTTCATGGAGAGTATTGAATGAAGCATACTGAATATTCGAACAATAATATAGAAGACTGATTTTGCATTATGATGTACGATATAAGTAATTTAAAACATAAGGCACAACAGTGACATAATTTAAGGATTAAACAACTAACCTGCATTCACGTCAAACAATATCAATAATACATTAAGCAGTGTAGCAGTGAAATTGTTCAACTTTCAAGTAACAGGTCCTTTGTTCAAGTCTAGATCAATTTGCTTCAATATGAACAGCTATGTTGTATCAATAATTTTCACTAATCTCCCCCGAAGTAGTGTACATAGACTAGGGTGTGGTAAATGAATTACATTTTTATAGTGACACTGATTGATAGTTACATTGTTTTGAGAAAATAAAATTATTCAATTCCTTTTAAATTTGACCAGTATATAGAAAGGATTGTTCAGGACAGAGTTGGATGGAAAATGCAGGTGGGCGTCCTATGTTCCTTCACGAGGAGTAACAGGCGTAAGTATATAGAAATCAAATTCAATATTCCATAGAAAATTTGTTCGATTTGATGGTAATAAATTGTTCATGTTGTAAGATATAATATGGTTAACATAGATGGTATTCCAGGATGAATGTTGTATGCTGATACCTACTTACTGACATAGGATGCATGTAATTAGCCTTCGTCTTAAGTTGTGTCAAAATGTTCAGACAGAAGCTGAAGGAAGTTGCATTATAACCATTAATGATTTCGACTTTTTAAATAATAATAATAACGTTCTATACAACGCTTTATAGAGTTGGTATTTAGTAGTTGGTAATATCTGTATGTTAGTAATTTTAATTGTTTAAATTTGTCCGATGAAATAACGGCAAAATGTGTTATTTTATTATAATGAAGTCATAGTTACGGTAATTTATTTTATCAATTCTGTGTACTATGGACCTTGAATCTTATATGTGAAAGCTCAGCCTCTAATCCAGTAAGCTAGCATCCAACTGTGTACATGTCTAATTTCAATCATAAACGAAGGTTTCTGGTTCTAATCTCTGTTTGGATTGTGGGTGCGCATGGCTGATGAATCCTATATAAAAACAAAATAGCTTTCTAGTGACACCCGGTTTTCACTGTTGGTCTATCGAAGATTAGTTTAAGGTTTATGTTATAAAAATGTTGTGATCTCTGTAGTTAGCTGTGGAATTCAAGATGTAAGTTTTATCCAATTTGGGACTCGTTAGATGAATGTACCTGCTACGACGTTTGAAGCGAACAGCATTGGCTTCAAGTCCCAAAGTGAGATGCAGGTACATCGGGCTGACGAGTACTAAACAAAACGAAATTCGCGTTCTGGATTCCACTGCTAGCCACTATCCATTTCTACTTATTTATTTGAATAGTTTTGAGATGATTATCATGTTACTTGGTGTATTTTTCACTTTAATAATTAATTTACTATTAGTTTGTGGTAGTTTAATCTACTTTTGAATTGATTGTTCGGATGGTGGTGTTGGATACATCTCTGCTTATAGTGCTTATGACTTGAGGTTATGTCAAAGCATGATCCAGTCGATCATTAGGAGAAAGAGAAAGGGTGAGAGTAATCAACCTTACCTGCACCGGTCTTCATTTCGAACGACTCTGCCAGCTGTCCTCCATGCACACTTTTGCAATTTAATCCATCATAGGAATTTTTAATGGTATTGACTATCATCTCAGGCACGCTAACCAGAAA